>JANBXA010000044.1:36350000-36872500 GCA_030556225.1 Cricetiscus sungorus | reverse complement strand
ATGTGCATACATCAACTATGACATTTTCCTTAGTTTAAGGATAATGTGGCTTGTTAATGATTACTGTAGTAACTCCCAATTAATGAGAATTGTGACTTGGATTAGATGCCTTCTAATTAGTGCTTTGTCATTTTACATCACCAGAAAATGGTGTGTGCAGAATTATGGAAAGAGATCCATTTGACAATAGGTGGTTCATTAACACATGGGAAGAGAGACAGCTCCCACCCTTGCCTAAGCCTTTGTTGAAAAGGAAAGGGGGATGGCGACGGCAGATCTCCTGTTCAGTATTTAGGGGGATGGCGACGGCAGAGCTCCTGTTCAATACTTTGTGCTAGGTTTGCTTCTCTAGGAGTAGGGTGTTAGAAAAGCAGTTAAACCGATGCCCATGATCGATCAGTTTCCAGTGATAGTGAATTTGGAGGCATTAGGGAGAGGTGTGAGACACTTCAGCAGTTACTCACTGTATGAATAATTAAAGACAAGGAACATTGCATTTCACAAAATAGGGCCTCACAGTAGCTGTACAGATTCTTCAGAGGTCACCTGACTCCCCCACTTTAGAGATGATGGGCCTGGGACTCTCATAACTGGCCAGTAAGAAGGTCAGAGCCAGCTCAGGGTTTTCTCAACCCACCCCCACTCCACCCCCACCCCTCCATCCAGGGCCAGCAGGAGGGTCAGGCCTAATATTCTTCAGGAAATGTGGCTATACATAACCGAGGTTAGGAAACACAGTGGTCTGATTCCCTTAGATTTGTCAAAAGCTTAATTACAAAATCGTGCCAGAGAACTTTGACTTAGCTGCCGTCCCGTGGTTAACAAAGCGGGCAGTGGATAAGTACCAGGTTTGGAGGAAGGACCCCAAGTGCAGTGATAGACATCCTTGGGGATGGGGCTAAAACTGCTCAAGAAGGTAAGGTAGAGACATGGCAGGTGTCACTCCTGACAACACAGGGCCAAGAGGCATCCTTGCCTCGTCACTGAGATGCCTGCTCTGGTGCTTCTATGAGAGGCAGCCAGAAAGAGGAGTTAGTTTTTTCAGTGGATGCCCCCTGACTCATGCCTTCCAGTATGGAGAGTGCTGGTAATCTAGTTCTCCAGTTTGTACAGCTTGCAATGAGAAGCTCTCCCTCCCAAGAGTGAAGCAGCAGGAAGAGCAAGAATCTGAGACTCCTCTTTTGTTATTACAAAGTATATTTACAGTTCATTTTGTTTGGTTTAAAAATGTTCAAATTGCTTGGAATAAGCAAAAGAAAATGTAAATGATTTTCAAATAGACTAAATTGTCTCTTGTAATATAAAATAGCTTTATTTCTGTTTGCATTGGCTCTGCTTATTACACTTAAGTATTTCTCAGGGAAAGACCTTTTCTGATCTGCGGTCTCCTTAGCAAATGAAGTCAGGGTGAGTGTTTGAATTCAAATGTGTGTGTTTTTACATTCAAATTGCTGTTCTCTGCTGTAGGAAGACCTCATGAAAGCCATCCATAGTTCATAAGGGTGGGCTCTTGTGGTGAAATTAGAGGCCATTAGAACTATTGGTCTTATTTCCAACTGAATTAGTTAACTGCCTGTTAAGGTTCAGAGCATATTGACCAATAGGCATTTATTACCCTAGCCATAATGACACAATGATTTCCATTAACTTCTAGAGTTTACGGAAATAAAAAAGACCTTGCAAAGAAAGTGGTTGCATTTAATTATGAGAATTAATTAGGCATTTAAATGTGGATATAAAGTAAGTTTTCAGAACAAGCATTTCTTTTTCATTGCTGTGAGCCAGTGTGCTGAAGGGTAGGAAGACTTTGTTGTGTGGGTCTCTTCTGCTTCACCAGCACAGGGCCTGGAATTTGCCGACCCATGATTCCGGCGGGCACTTATCAGTCAGTGTCACATGGTGCATGCTCATTTAACATTTTCCGTTAGTCATAACCTGGATTGTGCTGGGAATGATGAGCCTAGATGCTATCTGCATCTATTTTAGTATATTAGAATATCAGATATACTCTTCTGAGAGCTTCAGAAAGTGATTTGACTTTTCTCTGAAGAACTTTGAAAGTGAGACGTTCTGAACCCACACTGTGTCACTTTTGTATTTGTATTTAATTATAGTCACAGCTTCATAATTAACAAGGATTCCTTCCTTCAGGAGCTATCAATTAAACTAGAGGCTTTGTGTATCAGCTTTGAACTTGCAGTGGTTAAAAATGTCTGTGAGGAGCTAAGTTAAAAGAACTTTTTAAAAAATTAATGTATCCTGAAAGGATGTAGAGAAGATGACAGATTATGAAGTGGAACCTACTTTTTAAGCATCCGGGATTCTATTACATTAAAAATTGATGCGTGAGCTCTGAATATTCATCTCTAGGAGTGTTTGAACCAATGCTGGCGGATCAGCTACCTCTACAGAAGACTCATTTGCAAGTGTCAACCCGCATTCATCTCAAACAGCTTGAAATGAGTCTCTTCATTTGTTTCAGAAGTATAATTTCAAAAGTTGATGCAGCTAAGTAGCATTTGTATTTCCTCAGGACAACTCAAAATCCACCTTGTTAACTTTTAGCGTGGGTGCTTTCTCCCTAAGGGGCAGTGCATGATTTTTTTTCCCCCTCTCAAGCTCAGGGCTTGAGCAGCTGTGGTTAAATTCACGTCTGTCCTACTTAGGGGGCATGGCCAGCCACAGAACAGATGTAAATGTGGATTTGCTCCCTCTGGGACAGAGAACCAAGAGTGTGAGAGATGGAGTTTAAGTAATGGACATAGAGGTGTTACACATCCCGGGAAGGCGAGACTCCACTCTGCTTCCCAGCTGAGCAACGCCTTGGAGCACCTCACCTCCTTCTTCCTTGTTCATCAGTGACGGGATGTCCAGGGCTGTGCAGGGCCTCGTCTCTTATATTTCCATCTGGGTAGTATTTTGAAAGTCCCCCTTGTAAACATTGTTTAAAGGCATTGCTTCTACACAACTAGAGCGGTGGCCTCAGAGACAAAGTGTCCCTGGCTTTAAATTTATTCTAACAATTGCCCCCTGTTGCCTTGGGCTAGTCACCTTTGTCAGTCCCCGACCCTTTTACAGACAGAGCAATCTGCTGTACAGGATCTTAAAAACTCAGTAAGGTTACTTATGTGAAAGTACTTTGCAACCTAATAAATATCGGTTGCATTTCTTCTCCTCTGTGTAATATTGCTAGTTGTCTCCCTCAGCGACTTAGGGAGGAACCATTGTGAACTGGCTGGAGAACGTAACTACCCTTTAGAAACCATGACCAGTCATTGGGGGAAACACTTAACCCCTCTGAAACAACTGACATCAGAGTGAATTTTTAGAAGAAATTTTCTTTAAGTTGGAGAAAACCCATCTGAATTTATATCTGCATTTGTTTTTAAGTTGCTCCCAGAAAGCTCAGTCATTAACATATGCCTTTACAGGAGTCCCCAATTGAGCTTTTGACCAAGATTACTTCTGCCTGTGTATCCTGGAAACCCTGAGCACAATCTCTGGACAGTGGTTATGAAACACACTCTTATGATAGCAAAATAGTTTTGTGAGAGTACACCAACTGTATATGTCATTAGAAAGAAATGGTTTTGATTCTGTCACTTAAAATTTGCTAGAAATACTAGAAAGTCCTGTTTTGACACGTTTTCTGGAAAGAGTGTCAGCAAAGGACAGAGTGACGCCAGCAATTGGTAAGCTCTGGAAAAGATGTGGGGCAGTGTTAGTCCTGTGAGAAAATTACCTTTCAAGTAGCATGCCAGCATCCAGTCCTGCTTAGCCAACAAGGGCCTGGCTGATGTGACCATTACTCAAGACCATTACTCAAGATTACAAGTGAAATTTTGCGATTTTGTCTGTTTTGCGGCGATTTTAAAGCATACAGTTAATCCTAAGAGACTTCTGAACACTTCTCAATCAAAACAGTTAACTCTCTTATATTAGAATCTGCTATAAGATGCTCTTTGCCCTTTTTCTTTGTAAAAGAATTAATTTGCTCCACCCCTGCAATTTCCTTTTCAGAATTGATGTCGTAACTTTGCAGGAGTACCCCCACATCAACCGGGGGGAAGTAGATTCTCGCCTAACTAAGCTGTATGGAATCTGAGCAGGGCTCTTTAAATATAGTGCAAAATGCCCACAGATCTGAAGTTCGCTCTACTGTGTGGCATCATCTCTTGATTCTCGAGTATGAAATTGTAGGTTAGAAAGAGACTTTTGACCGGGCAGTGGTGGCTCACACCTTTAATCATGGCCTTTCCCCCGATTTTATACAAGGTGTATGTATGTCTCCTTTCTGTATTCTTTTCATCATAATGAGGTTTGAATTGCTACCTGCAGAACTTTCCAGCCAGTGTGTGTGTGTGTGTGTGTGTGTGTGTGTGTGTGTGTGTGTGTGTGTGTGGTGTGCACTAGCAGGAATGCTGCTCTGAGTTTTAACATGTGTTAACCTGACAGAACATGTTACAACATCCCCCGACTCCCCGTTCCCCATCCTTTGCAATCACCCTTTCCTAACCCTGGTGCCCTGGCAATGGCAGCATGATGGATTCTTGCTTTTTCACGAGTAGAACAGTGCAGGACACACTGGCCATTGGAAAGGGGGGCTTCCCTCCTCAGCTTTGACCTGTGACTGGTGCCTGCTCTTGTACACTGTTCTTGTCTAAGCTCCATTACAGATCCACCTGCCCCCATGCGTTTGGATTGTTTGCGGTTAGAGGGAAATTATGAGTAAACCTGCTATAAACATCTACAGGCTTTGTATGGATATAAGTTGTCATTTTCCTAGGGTAAAAACTAGGAGTGGAATGTCTGGATCAAATGTTAAGTCTAAATTTCAATAAATAAGAAACCACCAAACCTTGCTTTAGATATTTGTGTTCCACTATTTATGTACAAGAATTCCAATAGCCCCGAATCACCACCAGCACTTGGTGTTGCCGGATTTCCCTTTTATTCTGTACTCTAGTCCGTGCACCGTGGATTTGCTATGGATTATCCGCTCGGTATGAGTTCAAACCGTGTCTTCCGGACAAGAAAGGGTCCTGCACCCATGAGCTCGCAACAGCTATGGTTATGTGAACAAGATCAAGATTATTAACATTGCAGCACAGAGTGGAGAGGGAGTCATGAGACCCCGCCCCTGGCTGGGGAGCTGTTGATAGTGGATGGCTGGAGAGAGTTGGTCTTCTTTAAGTTTTATGGCCTGAGGAACCGTACTAAAAGGTTGCAGCTCTAGGAAGGTTGAGAACCACTGCTCCAGAGGGTGGTTGCACAGCCATGAATGTATGGACAGCACAAATTGGTTTAGGTGGGTTCTTGAATAAAATAAAAACCCAGAAAAGATGACAGAAAGCTAGGAGAAAGCGGGAGGAGGGGGTAGAGGGCAGATTTGGAAGGAATTAGGGTGAGGGGTGAGCACGAGTCTATCAAAACAGTTGTATGCACAAATACAATTCCCAGAGAATTATAAAACCTATTTAATATGTTCAGATTAGTGTTCAAAAGGGGGAAGTGTTGCTATGTATCCTACCATAATAAAACCTTACGAACTGTCCGCCATAAAACCATCCTTGACCTCTTGATATGGCTCCATTGTATTTTATACAAAGAGTTTCTCCATCACTACCCCAGGAGAGGACTTTGCAGGGGTGGGGGTGGGGGTGGGGGTGGGAGTGGTGTGGGGGTGGGGGATGGCGTGTAGGTACTGTTCAGTTTCCCTGCGAACCTAAGAAAAGCCTTTAAGCAGGGCTGGTGAGGTAGATCAACAGGTACAGGTGACCCGGGACCTACGGAAAGGTGGGAAAGGGCCTACGCGCACACCCGCAAAGCTTCAGGTAGCTCTGCTGCCTCTGAAGTGTGGCTGCGCACATCTCCCTGACGCAGTGCTGTGCAGTCTGGTCTGAGCTGGTGTGAGCAGAAAGCTGAGTTGTTAGCCCAAGAGTCGACCAGAGACACCTCCTTAGTGATGGAATCACCTCTGCCCCAGGAAGCCCGTGTGGAGCTCCCGCACCCCACCCCCTGTGCAGCTGCTAACATCAGTGATTTCCATAGACCATTCTGGAAGGTGCTGATTGGCAGCACGCAGCAGCTGCATGTGGACACTGACGGCCCAGACTGCCAGGGTCCTTTTGAATCCCTGGGAACTGAGGCGCCTGATCCCCTTGCTGAGGGCGGGCCTGTCTCCTGGTCTTTGCCACCAGTAGGTTTTTCTCTACCCACTCCAGGCTGTGTGTGAAAGCACACATTCTCTGTGTTCTGGCTGGAGGGAGGGTGGCAGGGCAAGGCCACAGACTCATGCTGAAACCAGATGGTATTTTTGGAGAGGTCAGGAAATCCCCTGGTTTTCTTCTTGGCTTGAATTTACAGGCTCCCTGTGCCATAGCCGTGGAAGGAAAGCCCAAGCTACTGCAAGTTCAGAGCCATTGCTGGGGGTGGGGAGGGGGGGGAGGGGGCTGGGCACCTTTGATTGTGCTTTTAAGGCTTAGAAGAGCAGCTCCACATGAGGCTTGCTTGTTTTTATCAGCTGACTCAGTGCTGAGCATGGCATCCACCTACCTGCTTAGTTAAGTCCTGGTTTGACACTTCATGTCTTTTTAAACTGCTCATCAAGCCTTTTTATTTTTTATTTTTTAAATCTCACAACTCTTTGGTTAATAACACTTGATATGATTAACCTAAAATTAATTTTGGGAGGAGAAATAGTTGATATGATGAGACAGTTAGAATTGAGGGCAGCTTTCCTTTAGATAATGAATCTGATCTAAGTGAAAGCCAAGAGCCTGAGAAAAACATCACACAGCTGTTGATTCAGTCGGAACACTGTGTTTAGGACGTTTGGTCTGCTGATCCCGAGTTCCAGAAAACATCTCTGATTTCTCACATGTCCATTCAACGTAGAATATGGCAGATCAGTTAAAAAAAAAATAGTGACAAATAGAAGTGTAGTTTTTTTGGAGAGGTAGGAGCGATTTCTCCCAACTAAGCAGAAAAAACAATTGCCATGTGTTCTTTGCTGATTCTCCAGGCTTTTAAAAAATTTATTTAAATTTAGGATATCAACAAATAGAAGCAAGAGAAAACTCACTTGAAAATATTAGAAAATAAGAGAAGTATAGTACATTTTATTGTAGCCACAAACAAACAAGCCTGGGCTTGCTGGTGGCTTCTTTTGTTTCTCTGTGATTTAAAGCCTTGCACTCACAATCTAATTAACATCGAACTGAGTTGCAAGTACAGTGGCCCGTTTGGTTCAATAATAATACATTTATATGAAAGGTTAATGAAACGAATTTTCTCTCTATCTAATTCATTAAAAATTGTTCCACAATCAAGGGTTGTAATGGAATAGAGATTAAATATTCATGTTCATAAATTGTCTGTGTCATTTCTGATTTTCCTTCATTTTGGCCTCCATGGTTTGAATTTTACAACTAGAACAATTCCCCGGCAAAATGCTGATTTAGAGGCTAATTGCATGCCATTGGTTCTTTCATCAAAGACATTATGTGGACCAGAGAAAGAGCAGGGCAGTCAGGTTGGTTGGCACTGTGCTCCGTGTCCGGGGACAACTTTGCCTGCAAAGAACTCTGTGGGTGGGACAGAATGGTAGAGGCGAAGTCCAGTAGAACAGCAGCACATGGGCACGGGGCTGGGAAAACATGGGCAACTTAGGAAGGTTTGGCAGTTTTCCTTTTTAAAAGAAATGCATCTATGCCGTAAAAGGAAACCTATAGTAGAGGGGTGAATAGGACAACAAGGAACTCTTTTAAATTCTACGATAGTAACAATGTGTCAACTAGGCTAACGTCCTTCAAAGGGAGGGGTTTTCTGTCTTCCATCCCTGCCCCCTCCTTCTTCCCATCCAGGCCTACTGAAGAGTGTGAGCATGTGGTTTTAAATGGATCCTGTTCAGTAAGGAGTGCTAAAGATTTCAAACCACACAGGGCCCCAGAGATGGCTCAAAGGTTAAGAGCACTGGCTGCTCTTCCAGAGGTCCTGAGTTCAATTCCCAGCAACCACATGGTGGCTCACAGCCATCCGTAATGAGATCTGGTGTCCTCTTCTGGCACGCATGGAGGCAGATACCGTATACATAATAAATAAATCTTAAAAAGAAAAAAAAAATCACTGATCACATGTTCTCCAGTTTCATCCTTTTCCATAACCATTGCTTGCACTTGTTACACTTGCACCATTGTTGGAGGCTTTTGGGGTTACTGGTGTCCTGTAATAATTTTCATTTCTGATGTCGTTTTACATCAGAAGTCAATATTCCTGCTTTTCAAAGAGCCGGAACAGGCATGTCTGCTCCTTCTAATTTTAAAAGTAGCACAAGGGGAGAGTTGGTAGTCACGTGACTTACAAAGCCGGACAAGAGGTGTCAGTAGTGTGGAGGTTGTAGTGGCAAGACCTAGTCACACCCAAGGTAAGCTAGTCACACCCAAGGTAAGAATTGATGAGAGGGAAGAAGCATTCCCATTCAAGTAGAAAAGGCAAGTAGGGAATCTTAAAGGGCAATGGCCGAAAGCCAGGGAAATGATTTGCAAATGCTTGGGTTAAGCAAATATGCATCGATGTGTGAATCTCACTCATTATCCTATGTAGCATCACACGCAGCTGTCACTGTTTCTAGGGGTACTTGCAGGGTGAGTAGGTTGCCGTTGTCGGCGTTTATCTGAACGTTTTTCCTTTAACCCTCTGGGTGACCACCAAGTCAAATGAAATGCTGTAACAATCCTAACAGGGATTTTTGTTTTCGTTTGTTTGTTTGTTTGTTTTGCAGCAAATAGTAACTGCTTTAGCCATTAGATGGGTTTCGTTACTGAAATACAGTGACAATCCTAGTGAGTTAGCATTTGCTGCCGCTTGCCACGTTTCTAGCCTTTATGCCCCGCTTTGGACCATGGTACCTCTGGCACACAAGTGCCCATGTGGAATGGGGGATGTCCCGCAGCATATGAGGGGGACTGTACACAAGGCATCTAACATTGCCCTGTAAGTTCAGCTTCCCATGACACGTGGCACAACGCTGCCTCTGCTCCCCTTCCTCGAATGAAGTGGCTTCCCGTGGAAACTGTAATAAAAGAGGAACAAACGGACACCAGGATGTCATGCCAGCTTCTTGCTGCCATGGTTAACAGCCAAATCTCTGCACCCCTGACCCTGGATGTGGTTGGGCTGGCAGTGGCTCCTGGGGTGGCTGTTGTCATCTCCGTGGACTCAGTAATTCAAATCACTTTTTGTCAGCTATGGTAGATTTTATCTGTAAGCCGTATAGCAACAAGTGGTTGCTCAGTTATATGGCTTTCCAGTCGCTCAGGTCTCTTTGCAGCAAGGGAACAGGTGAACGAAATGGAGATTGGAATCAGATAATATTTTAAAACATTTCTGAGATTGATTTTATGTGTATGATTGTTTTGCCTGAGCGTATGCATACAATGTATGTATGCCACACATCTTTGTATCATTAAAGGAGCATTTGCAACACATCCTAAACTAACATCCCACAGCACCTACCAACAGGGTGGCTTCACTTCCTCTCCAGCAATTGTTGTTGGTTGTTTTAATTGAGTTTCGCCACTCTGACCGGGGCCAGAGGAAACCTCAACGTTGTTTTGATTTGCATTTCCCCAATTGCTAGGGACAGTGAATAGTTTTGAGATATTTCTCAGCCGTTTATATTCCATCTTTTGAGAACTCTCTCTTCCTATCGAGCCAAGGCCCAGGTTTTGAATGGGTTGATTTCTGTTGTGTTCTTTCGATCCTGCCTTCTGAGTACTTTATATATTCTGGATATTAATCCTCTGCTTTCAGATTTATAGCCTCAAAGATTCTATCCCAACCCATGAGCTTCCTCTTCAAATGATTGTTGCTTTAGCTGTGTAGAAGCTTTTTAGTTTTATGAAGTCCAACTTTCCAATTGTCTGCTTTAACTTTTGGGCAAGTGGCATCCTATAAAGGAGGTCTTTTCCTACACCTTCTTCATGTCCAGTAACTACCTATGCTCTCTTCCGTCAGTTCCAGTGTTCAGGGTTCACGTTTAGGCCTGAGTGAGTCAGGTTTTGTGCATTGTGACAGATGAGGATCTAATTGGCTGTACCCCTCCCTGCTGGTCTTCTGGACATCCAGGTTTTCTTCAGAACCATTTGTGAAGATGTTTTCTTTTCTCCAGCTTATGTTTTTTGGTCTTTGTCAAAAATTAAATGGCTAAAGTTGCTTGGGCTCATGTCTGGGTCTTTGATTTTGTTCAGTTGGTGTTACATGTCTATTTTTGTACTGGGTACCATATTGTTTTTATTATTATGGATCTGTAATAGATAGAATTTGGGATGCTGATCCTTCCAGTATTGTTCTTCTTGCTTAGGATAGTTTTGGATATCTACAGTCTTTTATGGTTCTATATGAATTTTAGGATTTTTTAATATACATTTCTGTGAAGAACAAGGAATGACTAAGAATGTGTCGAATCAGTAAGTGTCTTTTGGTAGAACAGTCATTTTCAAAATACTAACTCTACCAATCCATGAGCATGGGATGTCTTTATATTTTCTAGCACCTTTCTCTATTGAGAGGTTTAAACTTTCCATTGTAAAAGTCTTTCACGTCCTTGTTAAGGTTTATTCCTAGATATTTTATTTTCTTTGGAGCTGTTGTGAATGGGAGTGTGTCTATGATCTTCACTTCTTGTTTGTTGGTGGTGTATGGAAAAGCCATTGATTTGTTCTTTATTCTGTCACATTGCTGGATTGGTTTATTGTTCCTAGAAGTTTTCTGTTAGAATTTTTTTAGGGGGGGGCGGGGGGGGGAGGGATCTCTAGTGTATCATATCATTTCCAAACAGGGACAGTTTGACCTCCTCTTTCCCTATTTGTATCCCATAATTTCATTTTCTTGTTTTGCTGCTCCAGATAGTGCTTCAAGCACAATATTGCAAAGGAGTGGGGACAGTTCCTGTCTCCTTCTTGATTCCAGTAGGATTGCTTCAAGTCTTTCTCCACTTAGGATGACGTTTGCTATGGGTTTCTCTGATGTAGCTGTTACTGTGTTGAGCTATGTTCCCTCTCCTCCTATTCTCTCTGTGATTTTTATCATGAAAGTACATCGGATTTTGTCAAAGGCTTTTTCTCCATCAATCCAGATAATGGTCATGTGATTTTGTCTTTAAGTCCATTTGTATGGTCTACTACTTTTACTGCCTTGTACATATTGAACCATCTTGAGTTTCAGAGAAAAAGCCAACTTGATCATGATGGATAAGCATTTTAATGTATGTCTGTGTTGTTTGTAAGCATTGAGAACTTGTAAATATGTTTTCATCGGGGATATTTTTTGTTGTCTTTAATTTTTGGTCTTTGCCTGGTTTCAGCATTAGGTGATACCAGCTTCATAGAAGGAGTTTTGGAGTTCTCTCTCTCTCTCTCTCTCTCCCTCTCTCTCTCTCTCTCTCTCTCTCTCTGTCTGTCTCTCTCTGTCTCTGTCTCTTTCTCATAATTTAAGAAGACGTGGCTGCAAATCTTTGAAGATTCTGAAAGGGTTCTGCTGTGAAGCCACTTGGATATTTTTAGCTGGAAGGCTTTCACTACTGCTTCTATCTCTTCATTTGCTATGGGTCTGTTTGGGTTGTTGACTTCTTGGTTTAATTTCGATTGTTTGTGTGAATCTGGGGGCTCATCAGCTTCCTTTAGGTTCTCTAGCGACTGGAGCACAGCTTACTATACCGGGCCATGGCCTGTGGATCTTGTTTGTCTTCTCAAAGAACCAGTTCTTAGATTCATCGAGTCTGCTGTTGTAATTCTTCGGCATCTGTTTAACCAGTTTTTACTCTGGTTTGTTCTTGTTTTCGTACATTTTGAGTTGTATCATTAAGTAATTCCTCTCTGGTTTTTAAACGCTCTTAGAGCTCTAAGTTTCCCTCGAAGGACTGCTTTCATTGTGTCCCAGAGGGTTTGTTGTGTTGTGTTTTCCTTGTCATTGAGTTCCAGGAATTCTTTTTTCTGTCTTGATTTCTTCTTTGACCTATTCGTCATTCAGTAATGAGCTGTTTAATTTCCATCAGTTTCTGCATTTACTAGACATTCGTTTGCGTCGGTGTTGAGTTTTATTGCTCCGTCTTCCTGAATTTGTGGAGACTTGGTTGTGCCTCCAGGATGTGGTCTGTTTTAGAGGAGTTTCTGCTGGCTGCTGAGTAGAATATATTGATAATGTGGTCTGTTTTAGAGGAGTTTCTGCTGGCTGCTGAGTAGAATATATTGATAATCAGGTGGAATGTCCTGCAGACATCCATTTAGTTCATTTGGGGTATGATGTTATTTAATTATGAGGTTTCTCCCCCTATTTTTTGTGTGGATGACCTGTCCAGCTAGACCCTGGAGAGTAATATATAGGATCTGTCTGGCTGAGTGGAGAGGTTGGATGCTGTGTGGGGTGGGGACTGGCAGCACAGCTTCCAGTGGAAGGCTAGGGGTGATTTCAGTGCAGGCAGCTGCAGCTACACCAGGGCCGGGCAGTGGTTGTGGGTCTCAGGCCACAATGCGAGTTGTGGAGGGTATGTGGTGGGGAGACTCAGGTAGACTCAGCCAGCTAGACCTGGAGAAGGATCAATAATAGTTTTAATACTGACATATATATTGGAATTCTGTATATTCTCTTAATCTAGAGGCTTGTGTTCTTGTTACGTCTTTTCTCATTAACTAGCAAAGAAGGCAGTTCTATTCTGTGTCAGGTGTCATGCTAAGTTCTCTAACCTGTCACAATAAACTACAGTCTAGCTTTCATCTTTATTAGCTTAAATTTTGTTGTGGCATATCCCACACAGAAGCCCAGATAATTAATTTTACCCTGTGGTGGGAGATTCCCCCACCCACTGCCCACTTGCTGTAGTGCATGTTGTTCAGACGTGATGTCTTATCCTGTCAGAACACCCCTGAGCACTGACTGACTGTGTCTGAGGGCATGGGGAACAGAGGAAGCCTTTTCTTTGCTTCTGAAGAAAGGCATGGGAAGCAGGAGTCCGATGTTACCTTTCTCATCGCCTTGCGAGTCTGAAGAAAATGAAACGAGCTGAGTGTGTGTACACATGCCTGTGTGTATGTCCATGCCTGCCTATGTGTGTGTCCATGTGTTTGCATATCTGTGATTGTGTATGTGTGTGTCCATGCCTGTGTATGTGTGTGTCTATGCCTATGTGTGTGTCCATGCCTGTATATGTGTGTGTCTATGCCTATGTATGTGTGTCCTTGCCTGTGTATGTGTGTGTACATGCTTGTGTGTATATATCCATGCCTGTGTATGTGTGTGTCCATGTGTTCGTGTGTCCATGTGTTTGTGCATATACTCTGTGTGTGTATGTACATGTGTTTATGTATGTGCCCATGCCTATGTATGTGTGTGTCCATGCCTGTGTGTGTGTGTGTGCGTGTACATGTATGTGTATATGCCTGAGTGTGTGTATACATGTCTGTGTGTGTACATGCCTCTGTGTGTGTTTGTGTATGTAGGCATGCCATAGTATGCATATGAGAGCAGGAGACAACCTTGAATGTCCATCTTTGTCTTCTGTCTCATTTGAGGATAGCTTGCAGTTTTTATTGAACTTGGCTTACTTCTGTGGAGTAAAGCAAGTAAAACTTGCTTTTAATAATTTTACTTCATAAACCATGAACTCACTGATCTCTCGGTGAAATAATGGATGCTTTGTTTTAGGATACAAGAACTTTTCAAAATTAGGACTAAACATGTAAGATTTTTGTTTTTTATAATGCATACCTGAAATCAATAACTCTAGGTATTCTTTATCTCCCTCCATAAGCAGTTATTCTTTCTTATAAATACCCAACACACACACACACACACACACACACACACACACACACACACACACACACACACACACGCGCGCGCGCGCACACACACGCGGATTTATTTATTTATTGATTGATTGATTGGTTGATTGATTGATTGATTGATTTAGAGGTAGGGTCTCACTCTGGAGCCCAGGATGGTCTGAAACCCACTATGTAGATCAAGCTTGCCTCAAGCTCTTGGTAACCCTCCTGCACAGCCTCCTTGGGTCCTGGGATTTTCTGGTTGTGCCACCACATTCGAGAAACACACGTCTATTTATATAAACCAGGGCATACCTGTATTTAAGTCTTATACATCCGTTCCAGACCCACAGAACTCTGGTTACTTCTAGGTGTCCTGTATTCCTGGAACCCCCTAAAATGTGACGTGAGTGGGTAATGAAACTATGTCTGCAAGCACATTCAAGATGGAGCCAGTGGCCAGCCCTAGCGGGAAGAAGCGAGGGAAGTGCACGCACAGTTACCTTACTACACCTACAAAAGTTTTAACAGCTGCTGCTGGTTTAAACCCACAGAGGCAGAACGGCCCACAGTCATCTGAGCGTGCGCTCTGCTTACGGGCTAGCACTTGGTGGAAACCCAGACTCACCTTTTACCTCCGTCAAATTACCTCAGTGTGCTGCTACAAAAACAAAACGAGTGGATTTATGTGGGAACATGGAAGTCACCTGCTCTCGTGCTTTCTCTGTGTTTGCATGGCAGGAAAGTATAGAACTTCATTTTAAGCAGTGGCTTTGAGAGTTTGAAACTTCATTTGGATTGCATGAAATGTCATTTGTGGAAATGGTCAAGTATGTTTAACTTGTGTTGTAAACAGTATGGTAGGAGTAGATTTTAGTGACAGATGTTGCGCAGAAAAAGCACATTACTTACGTAATTTTAAAATTAGATTTTTAATTTTACACATGGGGATGCTTGGTCTTTATGTGTGTCTGTGCACCTCAGTGACACTCTGACCATGCAGAAGATTGCTCTCCGTGTGCTTGAAAAGCAAACTGTACTTCACAAAACTGACAACAAATTGTGATTTAACTCTAATTCAGGGTCTGTGGGAGCTGCTTACTTTGAAAGTAATAGAGCCTCCATCCCCATGCAAAGAATCCACATAAAACACTGGGTGTGAATCTCCATGCCTGTGGTCTAAGCCATGGCAGAAGCTGCGTGGCCAGTCTGGCGGCATCATTGAGCTCCCGAGGAGGGAGACTGTGTCCCAGGGAACACCATGGGCAGACAATTCCTGAGGAACAACACCTGAGTCTGACCTCAACGCTCATACATGCCCTCTCATGTGTGCTGGAGATACACACAAACTCATGTTTTGTTTTGTTTTTCTCCAAGACAGGGTTTCTCTGTAGCCCTGGCTGTCCTAGAACTCTCTCTGGAGATCAGGCTGACTTCAAACTCACAGAGATCCACCTGTCTCTGCCTCCTTCCTGAGTGTTGAGATTAAAGGCATGTACAGCCAAGCCCAGGTTACCAACAGAATTTAAAAAGAATCCTATACTTAAGCATTTTTAATGTCTCTGATTTTCTTCAGTTAGCTGAAAGGGAGCAAAACTGTCTCCTGTGTTCACACTGGTTTTTATCAGTTTAAAACTAACCAGTTAAAGTATGCAAAAGACGATAATCTTGGTTGTTTTGAAGGAAAGCACATGTTTTAGCTAACTGTTTTAAAATATGTTTGAAACCCCACAAAGCATGTAACCATAGCCAGGTGTGGGGACTAAAGGGAGACAGAAGAATAGCCACAGGGAATTCGTGGCCAGCCAGGGCTACATAGTGAGGTCCTGTTTCAAACAGCAAAAAAACAATCAATCAAAAACCCCAAACAAATAAAGCAACAAATGTGTGGGTGTCCAAACTGATCCCCCCCCCTCTCTCGCTTATGAACTGTGTTCCTGTCTTCTCTTGATGATGGGCTGTAATTCATGAGCCACATATAGGCTTTTCTTCCCCAAGTTGGTTTTTGTCAGTGTTTTATCACACAACAGAGAAGCAAACCACAGCACGATGTAACAGCGTGCATTGTAATGAATGCATTGAATGTAACAAGTTGCATTCATTGTCCTTTGTTAATGTACCATACCACGTTCCTTGGCAAGAAACCAGGAACTCTCCAAAATAGCCACCCTTAAGCAGGGCATCTCACACTGCTGTGCTGCCAGGGACTGCCTTGTCCTCTCGATCCTTCTTCTCCTGTCTCTCAAGTGCTAGGATTTTAGGAGTACCAGGGCCAGGTAAGAATGGGAATTTCTGTTGGGACATTATGTGGTGCTGGGGGTGGAAGCCAGGGCGTCATGCCTGGCAGCCGAGCACCATGCCAGCTGAGCTACACCTGCAGCCCACTGAGAGTGAATACCAAGGAACAGAACAGAATCAGTGCGTCTGAGAAACAAAAGAAAAATTTAAATGCAAGTTGACGAGAGACATACAACTTGTGATTTTTAGAAGGAGTGAGCTCTTTGGTCTAGACCCTCTTATTCTGTTTTGAGCCACGGGCACCTTATTCAGAGCCCTGGTAAAGAATAGCTCTGGCCACTCCAGGAAGCAACGCGATAGGTAAAAGCCTGTGTTTTCTCCCTGTGTCTCCAGGCATACTTCCGACAGGGTGTTGCCCTCCAGTACCTGGGACGCCACGCGGATGCCCTGGCAGCCTTTGCATCTGGGCTGGCTCAAGACCCCAAAAGCCTCCAGCTCCTGGTGGGGATGGTAGAAGCCGCCATGAAGTCTCCCATGAGAGGTGGGTACCACCAAGTTCTTGAGGTGTTAATGAAAATCAGGCCACCCAGCCTTCCAGGGTGAGAAAGTCACCTCAGAGGGTTCAGAGGTGACTTTGGCAGGTGAGATGAGGTCTGTGGGCTGGCGGTGAGCCCTTGCCATGGGCAGATGAGCACACTTCTTTGTATTTTAGGAATATTTAAATAATTCCCACTGTGAAATAGGATTTAATATTAATTAGATTTAGTATTCTAAACCATAATACCTCTAACAAAAAGTTGATTTTCTTGTATGGACAAATACAGCCTTTAGAAATAGAAGACATTAAGCCAGTCTTGCCTCCCTTCCTTCCTCCCTTCCTCCCTCCCTCCCTCCCTCCCTCCCTCCCTCCCTCCCTCTCTTCCTTCCTCCTTCCATATAAAACACAGCAGCCAGTTCAAAGGGATTAAGAGGTAGCTTATTCTGGAGCCAAATATGAGTGGCCATGGCCTCCGGAGCACACAGTTTAGATTTCCCTATGTCGGTGTTTCCAGTATGGATGTGGTTTTATAGAGTTTTGTACCAAGAGAACAAAGAGCATTATAAATCAAGGTATTTCCTTGATTTGAGAGGTGGGTTACAACAGGATGGGGGCTTCTCAACTCTGGACCTCAGGTGTCAGCTGCTAACATCCTTAGCCCTTCCATTGGTGGAGGGTGGGGTTTTGTTAAGTTAGTGCATTCTGAAGCTTTTTATCTGTTTATCAGGATTCCAGGCCTGACACAGAGGTGGGCAAGGAGTGTCTCCTTAGGAGCTAAGCATAGCCGCATGGCCCATGAGAAGTTGTAACTGGGCTCCCAACCCTCTTGTTTTGTTTGTTTGTTTGTTTGTTTGTTTGTTTGTTTGAGACAGGGTTTCTCTGTGGCTTTGGAGCCTGTCCTGGAACTCGCTCTTGTAGACCAGGCTGGTCTCAAACTCACAGAGATCCACCTGCCTCTGCCTCCTGAGAGCTGGGACTAAAGGTGTGCGCCACCAATGCCCGGCCACTCTGGTATTTGTTAAAGCAAGTGTTTACACAGCCCTCGACAGCACTTTACGTCTCTAGGGGGGACACCAAGAGGCCGTGTCTTGCACTCGGAAGAGATGAAAAGGACGACAGACACTGTTTATTTTCTCTGTTGCTTTATTCCAATTGATGTTCTGAGAAAATAAGAGGACGCATGGGGATAGTGCTGGGCGAGGCTGCAGGAATTCTCAGGCCCTGAGCAGATCTCGTCTTCATTTTCTCTTATTCTGTGATCCGCTGAGGTCACACCCGGGGCCTGAAGAGTACCGGGCAAGCATTCTCCTGCTCATGGAGCCCCGAGAACCCCGGGAGCACTTGGGAAGTTTTCATAAACACATCCTCGAGCTGTCATCTTAGGGTAGTGACAGAGTCATGACAGTGGATTTGGGACACGTCGACAAGGCCTCTGCTATATTATGTCCATAGCTTATGTCAAACAGAACTCATAGCTCTGTAGAAGAGTTATTTTCCTGAAAGTTGGGCATTTCAGATCTCTGGTGAAAAGTGGTAAGAAACCTCTCTTGAAGCTGTTTCCTAAGTCACACAAAGCCATGTCTTTGCTTCAGAAACCAACGGCTTTTCCCAAGGTGGGCCTTGCTGTCAATAAGCCATGATCCAGAGTTGACCAGTTGGGGTTCCAAAAGCCAACCTGCCTCCTTTACCATTTCCCTTTACCATTTCCTCCCTTTTTTACCTCTATCCTCTCCACGAAGGATGTGCATAGAACTCCTCCAAGAACTATCAACATCTTTTGAAGAATATACACGAAGCATTTTTATTTAGTCCGTGGAGATAACACCAGTTCATTCTGAGGCGTTTCTGCTTCTGCCGTAGGATGTTGCACTGGATGTGTTGATACCAGCAGGTGACTTCAGTTTGTCCTTGGAGCGATTTGTTGAGAAAAATGTAAAAAAGTCTTCCCTGTGTTGTGAGAAGCAGTGCAGAGCAGCTGTCACCTCTGGGGAACCTTCCTCCTTATTCCTCCTTACAGCGAGTGACCCGAGGCTGGCCCCGAGAAAGCTGCGTCTTACAGGTGCCTGGAGCAGTGCAGGCGCATCTTCTTCCCTCAAACAGTAAATCTGGCTTGTGTGGCGCTGCCTTCGCCACTGTCTGCTCTGGGTGGGCCTCTTCCGAGCCTGCTTTCTGGGACCTGTGGCTGTGCAGTGCGGTTCTGTGCACCATCCTGCACCCTAGTAGCCTTGCTCTGGGACCATCGCCATTTGCTTCTCATGTTTTACAGACCATGTTATCCTCCTGCATTTTTGTAAGTTTCTGACAACGAGGCTCAAGCCTGTGGCTTGAGCCATCACAAATAGATCTGACCTGTTGTGTCCTTTTGATGTTGTTTTAAATATTTTGTTTGTTTGTTGAATCGGGCTGTCATGAAGACAAGACTGGTCTCTGATTCACAGTGGAGCTAAGGATGGCCCTAAGCTCCTGGTCCTCCTGCTTTTATCTCCCAAGTGCTGGGATTACAGGCATATGCCAAGATGCTTGGTATGTTTTGTAATTCTTAAATGCAGCAGAGAAACAACTCCTTAGCCCAGGTGCTTTGGTAAACAAACAAAACTCTCATGACTTGAAAGAATGCCTACATTTTGGTGCTTTTTTAATTATTAATTTGTGTTTTTAATTTTATGTGTGTTTTGTTTACATGCATGTATGTCTGTGCTCCATACGCATGCACTGCCCATGGAGGCCAGAAGAGGCTCTTGGGTCCTCCGGCACTGGAGTGGGAGGTGATTGTGAACTGCCATGTGGGTGCTGGAAATTGAACCTGTGTCCTCTGAAAGAGCAGCCAGTGATCTTACCCAATGAGCCATTCCACCAGCCCCGTTTGGTCTTTTTATTTTTTTGTCAAGATTTTGTCTTACAGCTGGGAATATGGCTCAGCTCTAGAACACAATTTGCCTAATGTGTACTGAGTTCTGAGTTCAATGCTGGTACTGCAAAGAGAAAGAATTAATTTAAGGAAGGTTTAGCCTATATCCCACTTTTTAAAAATATATAAATATACTATTCATATCTATATTAAAATTAATTTGATTTTTATTATTACTCTCTACACTGCTAACCAAATTGTCTGATTTATTTTATTTTTGAGATTTCATCCATGCATACAAACCAACCAGATGTGAGTAAACTTCCTTGTGGACATAGTGACATTACTATGCATGTATCTCTCTTAGATCACTAACAAAAATATAGAAGTCAGGATAAATATAAACTCAGGTAATTTCTCAGCCTTCTGTTATCTTTGCTGCTTCACACCTCAGTTTTGTGAAAATGCTAAGGGATTTGGGTGCTGAAGGACCGTGCCTGCTGTGGGCTGGGCAACACGGTTACAGAATGATGCTGAGGTTGCCTTCAGCTGTCCTCGAAGGATGCTGGCCGGGACAGCGCTGAGGATTCCCATGTATCTATCCGTCTCATCTTTTCTAGGAGTTTGTCATCTAAAGACGGCTGCCTCCGTGAGCTGCCGGTCACCTGTTGTGGTTCTGTCATCTCTGGAGGGATCCGTGGAGGGTGCTTTATCGCGTGCTCATGGAAAACAGCCGGCAAATGCTTAGGTTCTCGTCTCTCGGTTTGCAGGCCTCACTTGCGATCATCTGTGCCTGCCTTCCATGCATGACCTCCCTCAGGGGCTCTTTTCGGCTCAGCTGATTTTCACAAGAGTCCTGCTGTGGAAATGTTATGTGAGGAGCATGGAATTTTCTTCCATTTGCTAAACTCATCCACAGTGAGAGAGATGGCTTTGCTTCCTCTGAGCCTGGCCTTTCTGTGACGGGGAAATGATGGTGTCTGTCCCCTAATGTTCTGGCAGCTACACGTAGGAGTGAGGCTGGCCCTGCAGAAGCCTTCTCCCCTGCATAGGGTGCCCAGGCTGAAAAGAAGCACTTCACACTTCGTGTGCGCTCACTGAAGTGTCTCAGGCCTTAGCGTCAGAAACCTGGCTTCTCCTTTATTCTTGTCTGGAGCACTTCTGATGGTTGCTAGACAACACCGTGATTTCCAGTATTTAAGTTTATTTCGATGCCCCTTCCTCTGTGAAGCCCCCTCCTCAGGACCCCTTAGCATCCCTCAGTTCGGCTGACAGTTCTCAGAACCCTGGCTTTGAGCTGCACCATCTGCTTCTGGATGCTCACACAGACTCTGCTTGTTACTCACACCTTTCTTATGTAGATTAGGTTGTTTGGATAAAGTGGCTGGACATTATGAGGTGCTGCTGAGTTCCAGGTGTGGAGTCCCTCATTCAGAGCTGTTCATATGTGGAGAGGTGTGCATCTCAGAGCTGGCAAATGTCACATGCCCCTCAGCAGAAGGTGGTTGTTTATCATTGACCTCTGCTACATTCTCACAAGCTCGCAAAGTGCCAGGACATGTGACTTTGTTCTTCTTGAATTCCTAAAGACTATACATTTCAAAAGTCTGCAACAGGGGCTCAGCCAATGCTTCGAAGGGCTTCCATATTCCTATGGAATTGGGCTGACACCAGTTATTTCATGTATTATGCATGCATTCTAGGGAGAAAAACATCTGAATAGCTACAGGCTGCCAACATTCTGTTCTGTCTAATCTGCTAAAAATCACAAAATTAGTCCCTCTGATGATAGCACGAGTTTATCTTAGAGCAGGAAATAGAGCAGTGAGGTCAGAAAGAGCCTTAGAGGTCATCTATAGATTTAAAAGAGGGGTCTTGCCATCTTTTTCATCAAAAGCAAATGCAGTTGGCTGGATACAGTGGCATGGTCCTGTGGCCCTGGCTACTTGGGGGCGGGGGTTAGGATGGTAGGATGGCCCAAGCCAGGAATTTGAGACCAGCTTGGGCAACATATCAAAAACCCCAAACCCAAACTGCTGGCTAGAGATTCTGATTAGTGACCTCTGAGATGTAATCTCAGCTCAAGCAGAGAAACTTAACATAAAAAAGGAAATCACACACAGTGAAATGGATGCTGTGTGTGTGTGTGTGTGTGTGTGTGTGTGTGTGTGTGTGTGTGTGTTGCTGTATACATAGGCAGAGATGTCATATACACATAGGTGTCTGTGGTACATATACACATAACAATGCACTTGTGCACACATGTATGCATGTGTAACCATGGCAACAGCCATAGCCTGTGCACTTGGCAGTATGGGGAGCCTGAGGTTAGCAGTTCTGAAGGACAGACATGTTCTTTCAGCCATCAGTCACCATTTTCTACGTTAAACCACATGAGCTTCTGTTGCTTCGGATATCGCCTGACCAGCTCAAACTGGCCTGTTGGAAATCTTTCTTGCAGACATTTGTCTGTCTCTTGCTGGCTCCCTATGTAAGATAGTCCTTCTCCCTAAAATGCTTCCCATTCACAATAAAAGCAGCAATTCATTCCATTGCTGTCTTGTGTTTGACAGGTCAAGTTCCACTCCCAAGAAGCTTTAGATCACCCTGAGATATCATTTTCAGGTCCACTTTGTATTTATCTTTGCAGCCGTATTTGGCTTTTAATGTACTTACATTTTCATTCTGTACACTTTGAGTGAGATTTTTTTCTATTTTTTTTTACTTATAGTTTTCTTAATTTCATCCTCATCTATCAAAAAATTTGCTCAAGTGAATTTTTTTTTTCCTTCTTGGGAGTTTCTAGACAGCCCCTAACCTTGGCCTTCTACTATTAAGGTGCTGTCTCCTCCTCCTGCTGCTGTTCCAGAGGCTCCACAGTTGCTATGGGAAAGATGTCTCATTCTAAAGCACAGGCCTACACCTGCATCTGTCATTGCAGGATGAGCAACAGAACATTTTCCTTGCATGTCAGGAATTCCCGTTCTGCATACCTGCCTCCTGCCTTCCATTATAAAGAGAAAACACCCAATCCCAATTTTCCCACCCTCCTTTGCCACCTGAGTGCCAGACTTTGAATCAGAATCTACAGGCCCAATGAAGAGTGGGTTTTATGGAATGTGTTATTGTGGTGATGGCAACATTCCTTTTCTGGGGGCTGTGTTCAGTGGCAGAGCTCTGCTTTGGTCCTGAGGCTGCATCTCCACCATTCTCAGCATCACTCGGTGGGTTTCTATTTAAAAACAGCCAAGGTCTCTGTATCTTGCAACTAAATCTTCCTGCTGTGGTGACCCAGAGGCCTGGAGCCCTGCAGTAGACTCTTCCACCACCACTGACCCTGTCTGATGACCTTAGATGAATGAGATAAATGCCCAGATCCTTTGTTCCTAAAAGGATGGTGTCTGCTATTTCTGGTTTTGCTAAGTGGAGGTGGGTGCTGCTTCTGAACCCCCACCCCGTCACCCCCTCACCCCTCTACCCCCTCACCGCCTCACCCCCAACTCCCCCAGCCCATAGCAGGGAGCAGGGAACACAACCCTGCTCCCAGCATCCTGCGGTAGACTCCCTCTTCTGTGCTAGCAGTCCCTGCTCTCTCCTGACTGAGGAGCGCTGTTGGCTAGCCAGTGCTTGCTAGTACTCTGCTGCTTGCCTCTTGACAGGAGTAAAAATGTTCTTTGTTCTCTGTTTAGTGATCTTATTGAAGGGAAAAACGCTTTAGGCACCAGCAAGCCCCAAGGTTTCCCTGGTGATGTGGACTCAGGCACGGGCTCCTTAGCAGAGAACTGTAAAGTCATAAATTGCAGAGGTTTTGTGTTAATACAGCGCACTGGCCAGGAGGCTAGAGATTTAAAGAGGCCAGCATTGTCACAGGCTTGATGTGTGGATTATCGGAACCACTAATGTGGAGGAGGTTTCAGGAACACCAGAGGCACAGTTACAATTCTTATTATCTTTAGAGAAAATAGAGAAGGGAGAGACAGGAGCTGTCCTCTGCATCCACACCCCCACACACAAATGGAACTAATCCCACATGGCCTACTGACCTCTAACCTGACTGTTGCCGTCTGAACATAAAATGTTTTACCACCTGAGAGGTCACCCGGGCGCAGGAGATGGTTTCCTTATGGCTTTGCTGGCTGCTGTTTTATGTGTTTGTGTAGTAGTGTAAGGCGTAGCCCTTGAGAAGGGTTGGCATTTTGTGGGTACCGTTTCCTTGACTGCATCTCCTAGGAGGAACTATGAGCAGGCTTTATTAATGAGTCCATTCTCATTGCTTTGGGTGGCAGACGAGTTAGGGGCACTCAACCGTGACACAGGGGAGGGACTTCATTGTGAGCCCGCACTGCACCACTCGACTATCTAGAATAAACACTGTTAGTGCAAACACACGTCTCTCACCTCCAGGAGGATAAGAGAGAGTTTATTTCTGGAGCCAAATATGAGTGACCATGGCCTGGGAACACAGATTTAGATTACCCCAAATTTCATGTCCCAACAAGGTAGCAATTTCATAAACGTTTTATGGTGACCGAAGAAAGAGAAGTCATAAATCATGTCACTTTTCAGATACACTAGTAGTGGCACCAGGTAGGCAGATTATAGCAACGGGGTCGGGAGAACTCTGTTACAGTCCTCAGATGTTGTCTGACTCTCTCCCCAGCTCTTTGGTTGGTAAAAAATCTACAGTTTTGTTAATACATTCAAAAAGATTTTGTTGTTTGTTTTTTAAAAATCTGTTTATCAACATGTTAAGTCCAGCATTATCTGTTAGTGACAGGGTATTTGTTCTGACACAAAGGGGAGAGGGCAGGGAATAGGACTTTAGTAGGCTAAAGATTGTCCAAGACAAATTGCAGTGAAGCTCCTGCCCTCTCTACACCACCAGTTTCAATCAACCAATCAGCAGACACAACTTCTTCCACAGAATTCTCATTCACAGTATTCAACAGTTTTAACAGAAAAAGATTTTTTTTTTTAAACTGGGCAAATGAGGAACAACTGTAAAATAACCATTAGTAAAACAAAGAGTTTAGAAACAAGGGTTGTTGAGGGGCTGGAGGGCTGAGGGTGGCTGGAAGGATGGGCTTGTCGTGTTCCGAGGAGGAGCCCAATAGACACAGAGAATGTGTTAAGCCAGAGAGGGTGAATGTGGCCACGCCGGCAGGAGGGAGAAACTGCTGGGTGGGTGGTGCTCGCTGTAGGATGGATGTGTGGGCCATCGGGTGTTGCTAGGGTCCAGGATGAAGAGCTTGTGCCCGAACCAGGTCGCAGACATGTTTCTAGGGCATCATGAAAAGACGGCCCTGTCTATCAATCTTCATTGTCTTGTTTTCTTTTTCTGCAGACACCCTGGAGCCCACTTACCAGCAGCTTCAGAAAATGAAACTGGACAAGAGTCCCTTTGTGGTCGTGTCTGTGGTTGGGCAGGAACTCCTGACAGCCGGCCACCACGGGGCCTCTGTGGTTGTCTTAGAGGCTGCTCTGAAGATTGGCACTTGCAGCCTCAAACTGAGAGGCTCTGTCTTCTCCGCCCTGAGCAGCGCACACTGGTCTCTCGGGAACACGGAAAAAAGCACGGGGTACATGCAGCAAGACTTGGATGTAGCCAAGACCTTAGGTATGCAGCTTGCCTGTATGCCAGCTGCTTGCCCTGAACCTGGCAGGGCCGACATGTACAACAGGACATTCGATTTCAGAGCTCCCAGGTCTTGAGGCTTTTCAGACAGCAAGGCTCCTAGAAGGCCTGGCAGTGTGATTAGCATATTCATAACCTTCCTCAGGGTTTTCATGTTAACAGTTTTAGTGCCCCATGTGCTGGTTCTCTTGGTGACTCGTCTTCACTTTAATGTTGTCCTCCATGACAATGCTCCAGGGTTTGTTGAAGAGTCCAGTGCAGGCTAGCTGAGAGACAGGTGGATCTCTAGGAGTTCCAGGCCAGCTGCAGAAGTTAAGAATTTGCATTGTGGAGCCATATGACTGTAATGGTTCTGTCACTTACTAGCTGGGGGTGGGAGGGAGGGGGGACTTGGGAGCTTTGTTTCTGGCTGATTTGGAGACAGGGTCTGGGTCTCATTGCGTAGCCCAGGCCAGCCTTTATCTTGTGAGCCTCCTGCCCCCATGCAAGGAAGGAGGAGAGAGGCATGGCTTGTGACTGTGGTCGTCTCGGTAGTGATTTTTCCGGGACCCTCAGGTTGCAGGAAGCAGGGCTGTGGGGACCTGCTATCAGATACTCCTAGTGAAGTGATGCATGATAGGAGGCCTGGAATCAAATGGCTGAACCAGCAAGCTGACAATTGCTCAGAACCAAAGGTCATCTGCAGAGCGAGCGGGAGACTCCCAGCAGCAGCTGGTTTGTGTCTAGGTCTGTAACTCCGCCCCCCCCCAACACACACGTGTGTGCTACAACAGTAACGTGGTCCAGAGAGTTGGGTCCTAGGAACTCATCTCCCTTACCGGGTCTAACAGAAAGTAACAAGTCCTAGCTAGTGAGTCCGTGGCTTTTAAGAGGACCATGTGTGTTATCAATTCCACTGTAACTTAGAGACTTTTTCTCCTTGCCCAAATCAGGTGACCACACAGGAGAATGCCGAGCTCACGGGAACCTAGGCTCTGCGTTCTTCTCCAAAGGAAACTATCGAGAGGCTCTCACGAACCACAGGCATCAGTTAGTGCTTGCCATGAAGCTCAAGGATCGGGAGGTAGGAAGCTCTGCTATAACCCGAGCCCCCACGCTCTCCCTAGCGTGCCGAGAAGCACACAGAGGCAACGGTGGAGAGCTGTCTGTGGCACACCCACTCACACGAGCTGTCCTCGTGGTCTAGCGCCATTGCCATGGCTGTGGCTCATTTGTTTTGTCTCTTCAGTGCGTTATTTTACTTGTGAGAGAAGCCTGTTGAGTGCAGACGGCCTGAAGAGCCGTCTTCTCCATGCCCGTATGAGTTTGACTTGTAGGTTCCAGACTGACTGAGATCACAGTGTTTTCCGTGTGGGTTATTTCGCTTAAAATGATGTCCTTCACAGCCACACATGCTGTTGTGCTCCGATGTTAGCTTTTGACACTTGGGCGTTCCCACATCGTAGCTGCTGTGAACACATCATCTCACTTAGCGTCTCCTCCTCTTTTCATGATGCCGGGGAGTGAGCCTAGTGCCTTGTGCATGCCAGGTGACATCCATCTTCCCAGACACTCTGGAGCTTTAAGACTTCTCTCAGTACTGTTGTTTACCTTATTGTGATAAACTAAAAATCTCCATTCCTGTGTGGTTGAAAACTGCCAAGTGATAAGCCTGCAGTTAACTGGTCAGATCTTAGCGGGATAGGCAAAGCGCCCCAAGGGAACCAGCACAAGAGTGCATGTTGTGTGAAGTTCAAAGTTCTAACAGGCCAGCCTCGTGGGATTCTTAGATGTGCAGTCTCCTTTAGAAGCTCCCGGCACAGGCAGGGCCAGAGTGGGCGTGTGCATCGCAGTTTCTCCCCTGAGGTGTTTAGAACACCAAAATGTGAAAATGCTTCTTAGCAGCCAGCAGTGCATACTGTCCTAATGGATCCTCGGATGCTCTGTGTCAGTGAATGCCATCCTAATGGATTCTAGGATGCTGTGTGTTGAGTTGAGACAGGGGCTGGCTACAGACTCCCAGGGTTTGCAGGGAGTAGCTGAAACAGCATCATCTGTCATGTCCTACTGATATAAGATCTTTTTAAAGATAATATTTGTTAGTTGTGTACAATTTTGTAAGAAATGCATGGAAGTGATCAAGCTTTCACCTATCATACATACTGTTAACCATTTTGGACACACACCATTAGCCACATACACAATTTTATTTGTTTGTATCAATTCAAATCA
Source organism: Cricetiscus sungorus (assembly GCA_030556225.1). Taxonomy (NCBI): domain Eukaryota; kingdom Metazoa; phylum Chordata; class Mammalia; order Rodentia; family Cricetidae; genus Cricetiscus; species Cricetiscus sungorus. The sequence continues at coordinate 36,845,207 of JANBXA010000044.1, read as the reverse complement.
AAGCTGAAACCTTTTTGTGAGATTGTTTCATAACTTTTTCATTTAGCTTTTTCTACTGATTTTAAAGTCTTCTTCATAATTATTTTTGCCCTCCTTCCCCTCCCATTGTTAAATATTTAGGCCGTTTCCAATTATTTGGCATTATAGAATGTGAGCCAGCACCACAGTAGCTAAGCCTTTGAAAGCTTTAATATCTTTTATTTGTTCCTTTGGCTACGTCACGGAGACATGGGCTTGTTAGTCTTACCAATAACGGGCCTGGGTTTTGCTTTCTCACACTCAACAACATGAGGCATCAGTACTAGAATGCAAAACTCAGCTTGATAGGCGTTTGCTTGTTTGTTCTGTTTTTGAGACAGGGTCTCACTCTGCAACCCTGGCTGGATTGGAGCTTCCTATGTAGTCTAGGCTAGCCTTGAACTCACAGAGCTTTGCCTACTTCTGCCTTGCGTGCCGGTGTTAAGGGCAAGTAGTTTTGGCTGAATTGGTTTTGCTTCTTCCATATGTAGCTTTATTTTTTACCTCACCGTCTGTGTGGAGACAAGGGGGTCTCTCTCTGAGCCTGTGCTGTTGTGGAACTGAAATCTGTAGCTTAGGCCGGCCCAGGGCTTGTGATCTCCCTGCCTCTGTCTCCTACGTGCTGGGGTTACAGGTGTGTGCCACCAGATCAGGTTCTATCTTAGTTTGTGGTTTTGGGTGTTTGGTGTTGGCTGTGTTTTCTATGACCCCACCTCGTCTGGAAACTGTTTTAAACCTGCTAGTGCAGTTTATTTTGCTATCATGTGACACACGCACACCTGCTGTGCACCTCGGTGTTGCCGTTCTGGAACATGTTTACACCTGTCTGCCGTCCTGTGCACTTCAAGATCATTTGTTACATTCTGGAGAATCAGCCCGTTGGGTTTGCGTTTGAGTTCTATTAAATGCAGGTGCTGTTGTGGGAAAGGGATCTCTTGCTGTAGGGAGTCACCCGTTCAGGGGCTGCCATTTGTTCATTCTGCCTGCCACTAACATACATGAGATAGGTTGCGTGTTGGCCGTGCCTCATGCATGTGGTGTGAGGCCCATGGTCTCTCCTCTACACTAGGACAGCAGAAAGTTGACTCTCTATTCGTAACTTGCCGTATGATATTTTCTCATAGTAGTTCTTTCAGGCCATGATTTTGTGTCTTTGAGTCCTACAGGTGATGGTAGTTTGTACTTATGGCTTAGGCAACTCAACCCCCTTAATTGTTGATTAGAATTCATTGAGCTCTGCGTGGCAGCCACACCTGCCAGCATGCAGTTCAACCTGTGGTTTACTTTCTGTTTGATGTTTTCCGTTGTGCGTGCTTCTGTGTGATTGGGTTGCACGGGGCTTTCACACAAGCTCGCCATGCTCCGAGACAGCCCCTCTCTTTAACACCTCTGCCAGCTGGTCCTCTTTGTTAATTCTACAGTTTTGTTTCTCCTTCCATTGCACACTTCAGTGATACCATGTATTTGTATCCAGTCTAAGAACCACCTTTCTGAGACCTACTTAATTCACCTAATAGTGACATCTCCATTTGTATCAATTTTCTTGCAAGTGTCACATTCTCTTCATCCTTTCTTCTGCTGGTGGACAGCTAGCTATGTTGATTGCAAACTTGGCCATTACAAAGTATGCTTTTTAATCTAACGTTGTGCCTGTGACCTTTAGTTGCATCTTATGTGTTCTATTGAGCCGTTTTTATATTAAAATAAAATGCCCTCTGAAGCAAAGTTAACCTCTGTAAACCCAGGATTGTGGAGACAACAAACTGCATTTTTCCACCTTGTGCAGCTGAGCACTAGTCAGTTCTAGGGTTTTACCAAACAGTAAGGTGGCAGCCCAGCCCATTAATGTGCTCACCTTTAGCAGCATGGGGCTTCCTTTCACGCAATTACTCTCAGATCTTAATAGGGGAGGTGATACCTTCGCCACAGGATTTTTCATTGAGAATAACCTTCTGTCTCCTTTAATGGCTTCAAAATTAATTTCAGGTACCCATAGAGACCTTCCTGTGAGTGAATATTAATTGTCAGGAGGGTCCATAAATTACATTGTATTAAATGTTCTCTCGCCAGGAAATCTGATATGCAAATGCACCGAGGCCTCCAAAGGTCTCACCACCCCCATTTCTCTCCTGAGCATCATGTTTCTCTACCCATCTGCCCCCCCACAGGACCCCACTTTGGCTCACTGCACCTGCCTTAGCCTCCAGCCCCTGTCTGCTGCTCTACCATTCTTGGCTTATTGCCCAGGTCAGAGACCACTCCCTGTCAGGTTCAAGTCTGCTTGTCGACTGGATTCTCTTATTTCTGTAGTGGAAATGTGTTTTCTGTCTCTCTCCCTGTCGCCCTCTCCCACTCGCTGACTGCATTTAGCCTGGACCGTTTCAGCAGCTTACTCTCTGCACGCTCATCTTTTTTTTTTTTTTTTTTTTTTTTTTACAGAAATTGTACAAGTTGGGGAGAACGTGTGTTCATTCCTGGGTCTGTGAGCATAGGCGAAGGTGGTGAGATGGTTGAGTTTGAGTTTAGGTATCCCTGAAACTGTGTTAGCCCTTTAGTGGATGGACTGATGTACCAGCTGATTCATGTTTGGGCTGCGTCACAGCTTTCTTCCTATCTTCTTAGGTGTTTGCTGATACATATGTTTAGAGTGATAGGTTTTGCCAGTTATCTAAAGTGGTTGTGTTGAGGTCTATCATCGGCAATATGAGGGGTTCTTAAACTCCAACAAAAATAGGTAAAAAGTGGAAAAGAGGACACAACCCTGTGAGCGAGTAGCTGTGTGTGCTGTTATGGGTAGTTCACATGCTGTTGTGAGGACTAGATGTCATTTCAGAGCACGGAGCCTGCCTCCACACCATATCGTCTGTGTGTACAACACATACAACTGCAGGGTATCAGTGCTTGTTTCAGAACATTGTCTCAAATACTGGAGTGAACCGGGCACTGCTGGAAGGTGGCTTTGCATGCTGTCTCCTGTCACACTGTTGCGTGTAAATGTCCTCATTTCTGCAGCCCCATTTTATGTTCATCCAAACCCTAGTTTCTTCTCTCTCCAGCCCTCTCTTGTAGAGTTCTTTCTGCTGCCCTTCTGAAATTTAGTTCAGACCATGAAATTACCTGTTGAAAAAGCTTTGCCAGCTCCAGTTGCCTCTGGGGGAGACTAAATGCCTTCATAACCATCCCCTCGACTTTTCAGCTGCTCCGTGTGTAGTTCTGCAGATCTGCTTGCCATAAGTTTCATCCCTCTGCACATGAGCTCATTCTGGTTCCCCAGCGTGGAAACCCCACCTTTGGCCCTGTTAAGCTTGGCTGAACATCTCTTTCTCACCAAAACCCTCTTCCTCATCGTTTCTATTTGACATCATACCATCTGCTGATGAGGTCCATTTTATCGGTCTCTCTGTGTCCTGCTTAGGTAGGTAAATGTTTGTGTATCACCCAGCTTTATTGTTTCAGCATCTGCATTTAGATCTGTGGCCATGGTTGGTCCAGGGTGGAGAACAAAGTTAGGGTTCTTCCTATGGATGCAGCAAGTATTAAAGACCTTTCTGTCTTTATGCAAACAACGTACTGCCTCACTTCTGTAGCTGACTAAGGAGCCTCCATCCCTGACACTGTCATTCCTGTAGCTTTGTTGTAGGTCACAATTGTGCGGAGTCCCAGCCTCTTCTCTCCCACATGTGGATGTGACATATTTCCAAACCAGCTCGTCAGTCCTCCTTTCTATAGATATCCTGCTGCAACTATGATTAGAATAGATTGTGGCTTAAATATTTATTAGACAGTGGGGTCATAGCCCATTTTCTGTGCATTTAAATATAAATGTGTATATAAAATATGTAGTTATATAGTTTTCATTTTTAATGCCAAGAGAATATTTTTGTACTTATTTTTGCAATTCTTATTTGTATGTGTTGATGTGCATTTACAGGGTATGATGGGGTAGCTTGATTCATGTACATAAAGTATATGACTATGTTAGAGTAGTCAGTGGTTCTGTGTTCTTGCATATTGTTCTATTTTTAGTTCTTATTTTATTTTTAATTATGTGCTTGCTGCATGGGAGGTTGTGCATGTGAGTACAGTATATTTGGGATGAGGGTGTCAGATCACCCAGAGCGAGGATTACACACAGTTGTGAGCTGCTTCGCATGGTTGCCGGGAACCAAACTTGTGTTTTTAACCACCGAATCATCCCGTCTCTCCAGCCCCATATATTATTATTTCTACGTATTGAGAGCGCTCACCTTCCTTTCCTCTATTATTTTAATTTGTAACACACTGTGTAGACTGTGCTTGCCCTGCAATGTAGAGTGTAGGAACTGAGCCCTCTGATCTCGTGTGTGTGTGTGTGTGTGTGTGTGTGTGTGTGTGTGTGTGTGTGTGTGTGTGTGTGTGGAGCCCCCTCCCCTTCTTCGCTTCTCCCTGGACCATGGTTCTGTGCTGCTTTGGTGTGGTGGAGGACCTGCACTGTTTGTCTCTCCTTGGCTCTTGTATTCCATCTAACAGGATGCCCTTCAGTTCCACCCATGTTGCTGCAGGCGATGGGATTTCTCAGGTTATGGCCGTGTCTAGATTACTATTAAAAAAAACCCAATTGCTAATAGGTATCTTGATTTCTCCAAGGCTATGCATGTAGTGAATAGTGTTGAAGTAGACACAGGTGTTCAGGCATCTCTTTGATGCATTGATGTCATTTTCTTTCATATAAACTAGTGAGAGAATTTTAATTTTCCAAGGCATCTTATCTGCTTTGGACAATTATAGTATGACTTGAATTCTCACCAGCGCTGTGTGCCAGGCCTCTTTTTCTCTACATTCTTGCCTCTTTGATAACAGACACCTGTCTCAGTCACAATTGCATTGCTGTGAAGAGACACCATGGCAATAGTGCTACTCCCTAAGCATTCAAACATAGAACGCATGGGGCCCATTCTTCTTCAGACCACCACGGCATCCTAAGAAGGTGTTCGGTGACTTTGTTTCATCTTCTTTATGTTTATTGAATATAACACCTTTTCATATTGCTGTAAACTATCTGCCTTCGTTTGATGTAACCGAGCAGTCACAAGCACTGCAGACGACGCTAGTTCAGTTCCTTGCACCCACACGGTGGCTCCCAGCCATCTGGACCTCCAGCCCCAGTCTGCTCGGGCACCTGCATGCATGTGGAGAACATAGATACACACTCGGACGTGAACACAAATGTTAGACAAAGCACACAAATCTTGAAAACATACACATATTTAGGGGTGGAGGGAGGGGGACTCGCGAGACTCCACACCAGCTGAGGAGCTGTTGATGCTTCCTTTTGTGTGTGCACGCGCACACGCGCACATGTGTGTACCTGCACGCACACATGTGTGTACCCGCAGAGGTCAGAAGGGGGCGAGGGCGCTAGATGCCACGGAACTGGAGTTACAGCAATTAGGAATAACTTGGTTAGCTCTGGCTATTGCTGGAAACTGGACTCAGGTCCTCTGGAAGAACAAGAAGTACTCTTCATCACTGGGCCATTTCTCTATGCCCAAGAGCCAGTGTTCGTGAAGGGTGTGGCCACTGTCATAGCCGGAGCTCCAGTACACTGCCCACACCGATGTGTATACAGGCAGCACAAACTGGATGTGGCAGGGTATTACAAAAGAGGACATAAAGCTTGAAGGGTGAGGTGAATCTGTGTTAGGAAGAGTGGGTAGGATCAAAGTATATTGCATACATGTATGGACTTTTAAATAATTAATAAACATTATATTCACAAAATAAATACACATATTCAGGTTCTTTGCCCTCCCTCCCTCCCTTCCTTCCTCTCTCTCTCTTTTGTTCCCTCTCTTCTTCTGTCCCTTCCCCTCCCTTTCATCCTTTCCTTCTCTGTTGAGTTGTCCGTATTCCCCATTTGTCTTGGATCTAATATACAATTTGAAGACGTCTCTTACCCCACAGGTTGCTCCTTTACTTTGTCCATGGCTTTCCTTATTATATAGAAGCTTTTTAGTTTGATGTAATTCTACTTACTTTTATTACCTGTGTTTATATCAAACCAATATTCATTCAAAATTAAAGTATTTCCCCATATTTGTTATAAGGGTGGTTGCTATGAACATATCAGTACGAAATATTAATATTTTAGAATTGTTTTCAAGCTGAAAGGCACACTGGTCCTGAGTGAATCTCCAGGCCAGGAACTCCTGGTCCCTTGTTCTTGGTGGCCACGCATCCCATGCTCCACAGTGGTGCATGGATGGAAAGGGCCGTGGCTGCCTTATGCTGACAGCCGTATCCAGTGGTTGTTGAGCCTTTGCTGTGAGGATGAGGAGGCCACCGTTGCTCTTGCCGTTGCTGAAGCTTGTAGCCTGGAGAAGTGTCCAGGTAGCTGTGGGAGCAGACACTAAATGTAGAGCAAGTTTTAGAAAGTAGAACACACATCTGCATTTTGATTTTTCATCATCCTTTTTGCAATTAGCTTTGCCGTTGGTGACCAAATTCTAACATTCACATCAATGAGGATTCCTTTATGGTCTCAAGCTACCCTCAAAAGATCCTGTAAAGCAAAAGAGGATTCTTTACGATTATGAAAATGAAGGTGAATCATAATCATCTCCAGCTCATGACACACTGGGAGAAAACTCAGCTTCTGGGCCTCCTTTAGGATGGGGCTGCAGGAAATTAACCAGATGACTCCCGATGACGTCACCTTCACCACAGCACTGTCTCTAACAGGATGCTGTTTCATCGGAATTTTTCGCAGCCACTCTCTACACAGTGTGTATCATATAATCTGCACTAGCGGTAATGTGAAATCCATTAGGTTTGTGGCGTGTGTGAGTGCTTGTGCACACATGCATGTGTAAGAAAGAAAGAATGCAGTTAAGGTAATTATTTTACTCCTAGTAGTACAGGGAGCAGATTAAAATGTAAAAACCATTCCATTTTAGCCGAGAACTGTACCCTCGCAGGGAGTATTGCCTTCACGGGGGAAAGGCTTGGCAGCCCTCTCTCTGTGTCTCTCAGGCCTTTGAGAAATGAGCAGGACAGTTACACGGTAACCGGGGTCACCCCAGACGGCAGGATTTACAGAGGAAGGCAATCGGACCCGGTTCTGAGGGTGAGATCTTTGCATTATGAATCAGCTGAGTCAGGCCTTTCAGACCTGAGGCCGGTTATAAAGACTTCTTTTCAACCTGCTGATAAAATAGTAATGACCTCAAAAGAAACAGCAGGCCCAGCAGGTCTGCATGAGGCTGGTGGGAGACACGCTGTGCAGCAACTCTGTGTTCCCTGCTGGCTTTTATGAAAATCTGCTTCATCGTCACGACACCTATCATGTTTTTTGGGTGCCCTCTCCTGGCTCCAGCATTCTGTGTTCCTTCTAGTGACAAGCAGAAGAAACTTCAGGTATGAGGGTTTAGGAAGCCTAAACTAGAAAATAAGACTCAAACCCAAGATAAAAGGTGCCAAGGAAGACCAGCCCAAGAAGTCAGGATGATGGGATTAGTTGAAAATCAGTCAACTATGATGATGGCCTGTCCTTGTAGACGCCAGAGAGGCCCAGGGGCTAAAGGTCAGCCTAGCAAACGTAACAGGTTCTCTTTTTCAAAGATTTTTGTTGTTGTTTATTTTGAGATGGGATTTCTCTACGTGTAGCTCTGGATGTCCTGGAGCCCACTCTGTAGACCAGGCTGGCCTCGAACTCACAGAGATCCACTTGCCTCTGCCTCCTGAGTGCTGAGATTAAGGAATTAAAGGCAGGTTCCATCACTTCCTGGCTTTTAAAAAAGGCTTTAAGTGTGTTCAAATATATAAAATAATATGTGCTCATAACATATGAAAAACAGGATATCTCAACAGCAAAATAGAAACCACAGGCAAGTAAAGTAGAAACATTTGGGCTGCAGAACCTGACAAATTGTGCCCATGGGGCTGGATTACTAGAGCATTCCAGGTGGCAGAGATGGGAGGACGGAAAGCACAATGTGACCGTCGGAGGGAACTCGGAAAGCAGGTGACAGGGCCAGTGCCCCGTGGGGGAGGGGCAGATTCTGTATGTGGTGGAGAAAGGACAGAAAACCAGGCAAAAGTAATATTTATGGAAATGGTAGATAACATTTTCTCCAGATTTAATTGGAAGGAAACAAATGTATAGATCCTAAAAGCTTAGGTGACCTCAGTCGAGATAAATGCAAATACAAACCACATGCTGTAAACCAATTACAAGAGAAAACCCTGGAAGCTTCTAGTGAATAATGACACACGACACAGAGAGGGACAGGACAGACCCCATCTGGCTTTTTAACAGAGATAATGAAGGCTGGAGCAAACATTTTAAAGTCCTGAGAAAATTCTGTCAACCCAGAATGCAATAACCCAAACTAATTTTGAGTGAAAGCAAAAGAATAGGTATTAAGGGACTGGTGTCAGGGAGGTTGTCAGGGCCCTGCCCCCATAAAGTGTTCGGGGAAAGAGTTCTAAGCATGAAAGAAAATAATATTAAGCGGGATACATATTCAGGGACACAGAAGGGACCAGAGCTCATCAGCATATTGCTGAATATAAAAGATTGCATGTACTTCTTTTCTTTAATAAACACAGGCTCTCTCTCTCTCTCTCTCTCTCTCTCTCTCCTCTCTCTCTCTCTCTCTCTCTCTCTCTCCCTCCCTCCCCCCCCCCCTCTGAGATGGTTCCACAGAGCCCATGTGGCAGCTCACAACCACCTGTAACTCCAGTCTGGGGATGTGACGCCCTCTTCTGGCCTCCAGTGGCCCTGTACACACATGCCACATGGACATTCACGCAGGCAAAACACCTAAACACTTTTTTAAAAATCTTAAAAAATAAAAATAATAAATTGCTTGCTTAAGAAGAAAATTGTTAGCTCTGACTGTAATGTTTGTAGCTCACAGGCAGTAATTGTTTTTGTTTGTTTGTTCAAGACAGGGCCTAAATATGTAGCTTTGGCTGTCCTCAAACTCCTAGAGATCTACCTACCTCTGCCTCTGCCTCCCTTATGGGAAATTAAGGGCATGCACCGCTATGCCCGACCATCAAATATATTTTATTTTCATATTTTGGTTCTGAGAGCTGGAAGTGGTACAACCAGTTTTAAAATTTGTCTGACAATTTTATTATATCTCATACTGTGACAGTTTTACTCATAACAACAAAGCCTGAAAACAGCCAAGTCTTTCTCAGTAGAAGGATAGATACATTAGCTGGTGTGTGCTGATACTATAAATGCAATAGAAATAAATCTCAAAACCATTAGACTGCGGGGGAAAGTTCAGGCACAAAAGCAAACATGGCTTATGCACTTGGCTGCAAGAAGTCTGCAGAAAACAACACTCATCTGTGGTGAAAATTGTCACTGGGGGGAGGGATTGACTCAGGAGCTGCCTAGGCACACGGCCTGTCAGCTCACTGGCGGTATAATTAAAAAATGTGCCCGTCTCATCATGTGTGCGTGTTTTGCGCAAAGCACACTGGAGTCTAGTTACACATGCTGGAATATTTAGGATCAGTGCGTACATTAAGCTGTATGGGAGGTAGGCGGGCTGATGAAAAGTGATCTGATTAAGCGTGCTTAACAGTAGACACAGAAAAGCATTGGGGACCCAGACTCTTGGTAGAACATGTAGGTGTTCAGTATGCTGCTCTCATAAACAGGGAAGTCCATGCTTCTGTAATTTCTGTACCATAGGAAACAACGGGTGATGGAAGAGAGAGCCGCGGGCGGTTCTGAGGCTTAGCTCTATTGTGGATCCCAACCTGCATGATGTCGGTTTCACAGGGTACCCTATTTCTACACTCCACGCCAGGGAAAGAGCCACTCCAGCACTCTGCCTCTGTCCTGGTGCACAGTAGCCACGAACACAGGTTGCCCGAGCGAAGGAGAGAGGGTGGAGGGCACTTGCCTTAGAGTGTGACATACCCAACACTTACCCACTTTGCATGTTTTAGCCGACAGATGGATGCAGTGCTCACTTGTTCAGCCAGAGGTCTTCCCCTGTGGGCGGCTTCCCATAGTGAAAGCTATAGAAAAGGCTTCTGGCCGAGCAAAGCCAACACACCAGGAGTTCAAGGTCATCCTCAGCTACCTAGCAAGTTTAAGGCTAGCCTGGGTTATGTGAGACTTGTCTTCCCCAAAAGGAAATGTGGTATTTCTAAAGATCTTAAAGATCCCTCATTTTTTTGTTGAGGCATGGTCAATGTCCTGTCGTTGGGTGTTTGAACAGTTACAGTCTGATTAGAATGGATGGTAAGTCCACCTTGCCACTCATGAGCAGTCCTATCTGCTTTTTGCTTTTCTTGTAAGAAATGAGTGTGAGTGTGCATGTCTGTCAGGATCTGTCAAAGCTCAGTGGAGCAGGTTATGTGGCCACATTGCTGGAGTGAAAAATAATCCACACCTGTAAGGATGGATTAGGTTTCTAGTTCCTTCTTTGCCTGTGAGATCCTGTAAGAAAATGGTTAGGAAGAAAAAATCAGTAACATTGTTTCAACAGTCTGTACCACAAACTGTATACCAGTGTTATTGTTTGAAGCAAATCATGACTGAAGGACACTTTCTCCTTGTAGAAAGTGACATACACGAGCAGTTGGAAAGGTCTTCAAAGCTCTCAGACTGGAATGATGGTTGCCTCGAAGCTGCTTTAGTCATGGGGTGTTTACAGGACTGAGTGTGGTGTAGCCTGCGGAGTCCCCATATTTTTAAGTTCTGTGATTACTGAATGTGTACTTTGCCTCAATGGACTTTTAAGAACCCTATAAATAGAACTCAAGATTCTCCTCTTTAATTAAAAAGAAGTTTAATTATGGCTGGAAATATAGCTCAGTTTGTGGAGTGCTTTTCCGGCACACGAAATCCTGGGTTTGATCTCTGGTGTTGCCCAGTGGTGAACACCAGTGATCCCAGCTCGTGGGGGGGGACCCCAGCACGTGGGGGGATCCTAGCTCGTGGGGAGATCCCAGCATGTGGGGGGATCCCAGCACATGGGGGGGCAGACACTGGAAGACCAGGTGATCAGGGGTCCTTGACTTTGTGATGAGGTTGAGGCCACCCTGTTTCAAATATCAAACATGCATCTTAATTGGCATAATAATCATACAAATTTATAGGGAATGGCATACATTCGACCAGACGTGCTCATTTCTTCCTTCCTTCCTTCCTTCCTTCCTTCCTTTCTTTCTCTTTCTTTCTTTCTTTCTTTCTTTCTTTCTTTCTTTCTTTCTTTCTTTCTTTCTTCCTGTCTGTCTGTTCTTCTTCTCCTTCTCCTTCTCCTTCTCCTCCTCCTCCTCCTCCTCCTCCTCCTCCTCCTCCTCCTCCTCCTCCTCCTCCTCCTCCTCCTCCTCCTTCTCCTTCTCCTTCTTCTTCTTCTGCCATTTCTCAGCGCTGGTGCTAATCAAATCTTTGCCATCATTTCTTGGTATTGGCATCTTTCAGAAGACTCTTGACCAGCAATCCTGAAACACACTATCAACTGTTACAAGACATAGCTACCCTACAGTGGAAGTCATTTCCTCTTTAAAAGCAGCCCGTGCCTTTCCCCACTGCATGCCCATCCCCCTCCCACACACACTCACTTCTCTATGCTGTCAAGGGACTGGTGTCTTCCATGCACCCCAGAGAAACCCATGCTTCTGTCTCTGTCTTATTCTTGTGGGTACTCTTAAACAAAAACATCCCCTCAGAGACCCCTTTTGTTTTATATGTGCTAATCTTTTAAATCGGTTCCCCATAGAAATATCTTAAATTAGGTCTGGGTAATATTCTATAGACGAAGTAGGAATGTAAACTACTTTTTCTAAGGCTGTCTCATTCCTCAGTGAGTGTCTTTCAGATACAAAGAGGGCAGACCTGATTGGCAGACCTAGAGCTAGTGAGCAGGAGGAGAAAGAACTACGTGTAGACCACCAGGAAGCACACTGGCACTTAAATTCCGGCTTCCGTTAGTACACGGGTGTTTAAATGAACATTTGTAGGCTCGTAATACACACAAGGAGAGTGCACAGGATTTTCTGTGAATTTGGCAAGGTAAACACACCTTTCTAAGCTCCGCCTAACTCACCTTCTCAGCCACTCAGGAGTCGAGTCTGGTATCTGGTATCTGTGTTAGCCATGCCCAGGATAGCTGGTTTTCGGATGCTTTGTGACTCGGCTGATTTTTCTTGCTTTTGGGTTCCTCTCATGCCTGGCTTTATTCTCCATGTCATTGCTGGGTCCCTTTTGGTTTCTATGGTTTTAGGGTCCTCTGCCACATGAACAGCGCCACCATTCATCGACTCTTTTAGGTTCTCCCGTGTTTTGCTTTTTCCTCTCTCTCTACTGAAAATTATGTCTTTGTGTCACTGTTGTTGAAGATAACCCTTTTCCTTCTTTCTGCTTTGCCTTTTGCCCAACAAGCACCTGTCACACACTGGCCTGGGAGTGTGTACACTTATCAGTCTTCAGCTATGACAGTGAAGGTGGCTTTGAACTTCATTTGCAGTTGAGAGTGTTGAACCCTACTTCCTATCAGTAAAATGTAAAGCTTTTAAATGTATTGATAAATGATGTGTAAAAAGTGGAACTTGGGGCTGGAGAGATGGCTCAGAGGTTAAGAGCATTGATTGTTCTTCCAGAGGTTCCAGAGGTCCTGAGTTCAATTCCCAGCACCCACATGGTGACTCACAACCATCAGTAATGAGACCTTGGTGCCCTCTTCTGGCCTACAGGCATGTATGCAGATAGAACACTGTATAATTAATAAATAAATAAATCTTAAAAAAAAAAATGGATCTGACTGTGGCTTACAGATCCTGAGAGATGTTAGCAGTGGCTTTTCTGAGCTATCTTTGGACTGAGAGTCTCCTGTGGTACAGGAGTGTGTAAAGCTGCACCTGGGCAGTATATCTAATTGCCCTTTAAAGCAGGTGATGGAAACAGATGCATAGAAAATGGCATTAATGGAGAATAAGTGTTACTTAATGCTTGACCTCTGTACTCCAAACGCTATTTAAAGTTTATGAGTGAGACTTTTTTTCTAATGGTGAGTGTAACCTACACTTGCCAACAGTCGGCAAAAACCGCAAGGTTCCTTTGGGTTCCCAGCCCTTCCAGACGCACCAGCGGTGTTAGGCAGTGCCGCATGCTGAGGCTGCTGTGTGACAGCCTTGCCAGGGCTGTAATTTCCTGTGCCGTGACTTTCCTTGTCTCTGAACTGTTTGGAAAGCAACCCTCAAGGGTCATATTTGAAATACTTGCTCTTTAAAAAAAAAAATACAGTTCTGGAATTCAAATGTTCCTCCATGTGTGTCTTTTTCCGTTTCTTCCTCAACCCCCAAGAATTAATGGGATATCAAGTGAAGACGGTTAATAAACAAGAAATAATTCAATAGTCCAGACTGTCACAACTCTAATAAAGAAGTGAGAGCCCTGGAACCACATTTCAGATGCAGGAGGGACTTGGGGAAATCCACTGAGTCCCTCACTGTAGCGTGTATGTTTCCGCCAACCTGCCAGTCTGGGCCCACAGCCGCGCCAGCCCCAAATAACACTCAGAGACTCTGTATTTGATACAATCCTGTTGGCCAGTTATCATTATTGTTTATGGGCTAGCGCTATCTTAATTATTAACCCATTTCTACTTATCTAAGTATTTCCACATGGTCGTCTTATCGGGGAGCCGCGCGGCAGGCTTCCTGCTTCTTCCCTGGGCTACATCTCGACTTCTACTACTTCCTCTCTCCTCCTCCTGGTCTCCTAGCCCCGCCTATCTTGTTATCTCATTGGCCACAGTGCTTTATTAACAAGTATGAGAAACATATATACAGAATAACATCTCCCATCACCTCACCTTGCAGGACATGAGGATGGTTGGGTAGAGATAGATGTACGTCAGCCTGCTGCCCTTCCTCCACCCCCAGACAGGCTTGCCACCCAAGCAAACACAGGCACCCTGCTCCTGAGTGCTGGGCTCCGGTGATGATCCCCAAGTGTCACCCTCTCTGCTCAGAGGGCTCTGTGGAAAGACTGGTGGGGCCCAGGGCAATGGCTTGTCACCTTCTCATAAGGGCCCTGCTCATCCTGGCTATCAGAAGTAAACCTTGTTAGAGAAGAACGATGGCTTCTTGGGTCCTTTTCCATTCACGTCTTTCTTCATCCCTGTAAACCATCTTCCAAATCACTCTGCTTTCCCAAATCCTTCCTCATTAGCCAGTGCTTCTAAAAGCCCACATCCCAGACTCCTACATGAAAGGCCTTGAAGTAAATTTTAGAACGCAAGGCCTGCTAAGCTATCATCTTGCCTTACAGAAGTCAGTGCTGGGACACTGCGCTAAAAGTCAAATCTCACTCCCCAGACACTGTTATTAAATGTAGCTAAATAGGCCTGGTGAGCATAGCCAGTGTACAAAAATAACTTTAATGAACAAGGCTTGGGAGAGTGCTGAGAGACCAAGAGCACTCGAAAGCAGAAATTAAACGTAGAATAAAGAGACAATGCAACATGTTCCTGGTTGGGCTGGGGTCCCTGGGGGACCGTAAGTTCAAATCCTCATTTATATGCATTTGAATCGTAGCTCCCAAAGGCCATGGATGCCACTGCCATGGATGCCACTGAGATCCCACAGTGGGCAGTGGCTCCTTCATCTCTGGGCCCTCTGGAAGCCTCCAGTTACAGCCTTGAATTTAAAAATAGCCAGGTTATAAGGGAAAATCATAAACTGGCTATAATAAAATTAGTGCTTTGTGAAGGGCTATTGCCAGGGAAGAGCTTTTAGAGGGCCAGGTGCTGCCAGAAGGCCGCTGGGTGTTGGCAGTCACCAAAACTTTACCAGCCAGCACACCGAGACCGGAACAAGGCATTTTATTAAAGGTGCAGCAGCTTTCCGCCATGCTCATGAGTGCTAAGTGTTGTTTTTAAGTAATGAAAAGTGGGTCAGCAAAAGGATCCCCACACGACGTAAGCATGTGACGTTCCCCACATAAGTAGAAGTCAGAATTGTGTGACTGCCTGTGAAGAAATAGTGCTCGTCTCAGACAGACGGTGGTAAACCAGGGCCTGAGGAACAACGGGACTCGTGTCTAAATGAGCAGCAGCAGCATAACACCCACTCACTCCCCGTGAATCTGAGGAGAGGAAGGTAGGAGTTAGATGTGAGGCCTGGCAAGGATCCTTGCGCTTCCAATTAAATGTGCTGGTGGAGGACCTGGAATTCTCATTACTGCTTGAAAGGAAAGCGAACTGTGTTTCAGAATCAAATATTTTCAAACTGGTGTCACAGAGCCTGCTGGGCTTCAGTGGTCTCACGGTGAGGTATGCATCTCCATGGCAATTGGCACTCCTCCCCACATACATCATTAACACAGATGAGCCTCCAAGTCGCTCTGCCTTCTCAGTGACCTGGCTGAAGAACATCCTACCTGACCCCAGGAATCAGTCTTTAAAGGGTGCATGGTGGCGGGTGGGCGGGCGGGCCCACGAGTCTCTGTGGGTGAGTTTGTGGGGCCTTTTCCTGTGCCACCGCAGGTAGCAGTTTGAGCTGTATTTCTGTACAGTGTTCTTGTTTCTCTACAGTTGGAAAGAATGGGCTAGATGACGTCAGTCAGTCAGTCCTTCTGCTCTTGTGAAAAACACGAATGTGAGAACGTTGGCTAAACCTAAAGCTGTGATTTCTTTGAGCCCCCCCCCCCAAAGGCTGGGGTCTGACCTTGGCACTCCTGTGCCTCCCTGACCTCAGGACACCTGTGCCCTCCCTGACCTCAGGACACCTGTGCCTCCCTGACCTCAGGACACCTGTGCCCTCCCTGACCTCAGGACACCTGTGCCTCCCTGACCTCAGGACACCTGTGCCCCCCTGACCTCAGGACACCTGTGCCCTCCCTGACCTCAGGACACCTGTGCCCTCCCTGACCTCAGGACACCTGTGCCTCCCTGACCTCAGGACACCTGTGCCCTCCCTGACCTCAGGACACCTGTGCCTCCCTGACCTCAGGACACCTGTGCCCTCCCTGACCTCAGGACACCTGTGCCTCCCTGACCTCAGGACACCTGTGCCCCCCCCCTGACCTAGGACACTTGTGCCCTCCATGACCTCAGGACACCTGTGCCCTCCCTGACCTAGGACACCTGTGCCCTCCCTGACCTCAGGACACCAATGCCCTCCATGACCTCAGGACACCTGTGCCCCCCCTGACCTAGGACACCTGTGCCCTCCCTGACCTCAGGACACCCATGCCCTCCCTGACCTCAGGACACCCATGCCCTCCATGACCTCAGGTCACCTGTGCCCCCCCTGACCTAGGACACCTGTGCCCTCCCTGACCTCAGGACACCCATGCCCTCCATGACCTCAGGACACCTGTGCCCTCCCTCACCTCAGGACACCTGTGCCCTCCCTCACCTCAGGACACCTGTGCCCTCCCTGACCTCAGGACACTTGTGCCCTCCCTGACCCCGGCGCACCTGTGCCCTCCCTGACCTCAGGACACCTGTGCCCCCCCTGACCTAGGACACCTGTGCCCTCCATGACCTCAGGACACCCGTGCCCTCCCTGACCTCAGGACACCCGTGCCCCCCCTGACCTCAGGACACCTGTGCCCCCCCTGACCTCAGGACACCCGTGCCCCCCCTGACCTCAGGACACCTGTGCCCTCCCTGACCTCAGGACACTTGTGCCCCCCCTGACCCCGGCACACCTGTGCCCCCCCTGACCCCGGCGCACCTGTGCCCTCCCTGACCTCAGGACACCCGTGCCCCCCCTGACCTCAGGACACCTGTGCCCTCCCTGACCTGGGCACCTGTGTCTTTTCTTGCTTTCCTTTTGCAGTGTGCTGAGTGTGTCTCCTGATGCCAGTGGCAGGAAAGGACCCTTCTTGATGATTATGAAAATGTCAGTGAAAGGATCTCAGTGCAGCTGACCAGCATGACCCCTGAGGGTCTGTTTTCTATCCTTTATCATTACCATGGAACCTGAGGGACATCACAAAAGCTATGCCTGAAACCTTGAGCAAAGGCACTTGAACACTCAGGAATGTTCAGGAACACTCAGGAACACCAACTTGTTTGGAGGTTCCTCGGGTTTAGGTACTAATTGTGTTGTTGCTGGATATTAGGTCTTAGTCCAGGTTTCATGTATGGGATGGCCCCTGAGGAACTAAGCCTAGGTTTTTAACCTTCATGCTCAGCCTGCCAGATACCCAGCATCATGTTTACCGTCCTTTCTATTTTGTCTCATTCACAATGAAGAATTAGATCATAGTAAGGTGATGACTTGGGTCCTCCTCCCAGATCTTACGGTAGGTAGCTTGGTTTGCCTTCTCCCCATTTGCTAGTGTAGTTTGTATTGGCACCTCCCTGACTCCGTGTCCTGAGTGACTGTGTATTAAATGGAGTGGATTTCTGCAGCTGATAATGTGCCTTCTCCAATGATATGTCAAGGTTGTTGATATCCCAAGGCTATTGATATGTCTGCTGTTGATATGCCAAGGCTATTGGTATGACTGCTGGATAAACCCTGCCTTTTCTTCTTGCTGGAAACCTATGCTTCTTCCTAGTTAGGTACCTAGAGACAACGGGAATTAGAATTAGGAAGCCTGCTGTAGGTCATGTGATTCAGCATTTAGCGTAGCCCTGCCGGTCCCCACATGATGCACCAAGCTAAATGCTGCCATTTTCTCAGATATGTGTCACCTCAAACTTCAATGTCCTGGATGCCTTCGGATTTTGAGTTTAAACATAGTGTCAATAGGAAGTGACCTGCATTTGGTCAGCTCTGAACTAAAAGCCAATTGTTCACAAATACCCGAAGAATGGTGGCTTCCCAAACCTTCACGCGTGCAAAACTTATGTCCCGGAGATGCCGTCATGCGGCCATTCCGGCAGGACCTGGGCTTTCGTAGGGCTAGTGAGTAAACACCTCTCTGGTGCTTAATAGTCATGTGCATCTGTTTTCCGTTGCTATAGCAACCACGAACCCTTATTTGCCCTAAACAGCACACATCCATTTGACAGCTTTGGTGCATGCTGGGCTCTGTGCGTTTATTAAGTAACTGTAGCCAGTTGACACCAGTCCGTCAGCAGCTAGAGGCTTCTCCCTATTAAGGCCTCCCCTGGGACATCCATGCCCGGCAGGCCTGCCCAGCAGCAGATCTCCCTGGACAAGCTCTTCTGAGCAAGGCAGGAAGGACAAACACTTGCTAACCTGCATTCATTCCACTGAGTAACGCTTTGTGTCCTAGGGAAATGGCCAGCCTTGTCACCACACAACCAGTGGGAGGAGTGAAGGCTGTCACTGCCACCCTACCCCAGTGAGGTGGCTCCACCGTCAGATAAGGGGTGATGGGAAACCAGGCATCCTGGTGGCAGACCCTTTCATTGTGCTGTTGTCAATACCATTCCTTTTGAGAAAGTAACAAAGGGGGAGGGAGAGAGAGAGAGGGAGAGACAGAGAGAGAGAGGGAGAGACAGACAGACAGAGAGAGAGAAAGAGAGAGAGGGAGAGACAGAGAGAGAGGGAGAGAGAGACAGAGAGAGAGAGGGAGAGAGGGAGAGACAGAGAGAGGGAGAGACAGACAGACAGAGAGAGAGAAAGAGAGAGAGAGGGAGAGAGAGAGAAAGAGAGAGAGGGAGAGAGAGGGGGGGAGAGAGGGGGAGAGAGAGAGAGGGAGAGAGGGAGAGGGAGGGAGAAACAGACAGACAGAGAGAGTGAGAGAAAGAGAAAGAGAGGGAGAGAGAGGGAGAGAGGGAGAGACAGGGAGAGAGGGAGAGAAAGAGAGAGAGGGAGAGACACAGAGAGAGGAGAGACAGAGCGAGAGAGGGAGAGAAAGAGAGAGAGAGAGAGAGAGAGAGAGAGAGAGAGAGAGAGAGAGAGAGAGAGAGAGAGAGAGAGAGAGAGAGAGAGAGAGTGGTGGCTGGGATTGCTATTCCCGAGCTGTTCAGGCTTCCATAACTCTGGATGTCATTGAAGGAATGCGCTAAGGACATTTTCCATTCCGAGCTCCCTGTGGTTTCGTGGTCACTACTTTTTTTCTGAGTGTGTCTCATTCACTATGGGCGACTTCGGCTTTTGGTTCAACATTCCTCTGTCTGATATTTGTCTTGTCCCTAGAGTTTTAAGTGCATGCATAAGCCGGCCGGTCACCCACAGTCTGGCCGTGGTGGGACTTTTGAATAGTAGGGGCTAGTCGCTTGGCTGATCTGATGCAACAGTGACAGGTCTGTTTACAATGCTTATCCTGGTGCCTGAGGCACGTGGCCACATCTGCTCTGGTGCCTGGGCAATCGCAAAAAGTGCTGACACCACCTCTGCCTTGTGGACCTGGGGCGTGAGGAGCCTCTTGAAGACACATTTCTGCAGGCAGGCGCCCCTGCATTTTCTCTCCCAATGAAGACCGGCAGAGGCACTAAGTGAATAAGCACTGGTGATGAAAGCTCTACTTGCAGCCCTTCCCCCAGCCAGCAGGCCCCGCACGGATGATGTGTGAGACAGCACCGCCCCAGCATGGAACATCGCAGGTCTCACAGTCCAGTTAGGTGCATGTGTCCCAAATCCTAATAATGACAGTTTCCAAACTCCATCAACAAAACAATGAACGCATGGTCCCTTCATGTCTTGGTCTCCGTGTTCTTCTTTGTCTCTAGAGATGTCTGCTGCGGCCTCTATTTTAGAAATATTGTACGTGTTCATATATTGTCTTATTCTCAAGGAGCTCACTGATAAATACATGTTATTGTTTTGAAGCAAACATCTTATAGTTAAAAATGGAATATTGACCATTTCAAGTTTTCAGTTGAATGTTCAATGCTGTTGTTACCCGTGAAGAAAGTAAAGAATCAGAAATCACTCATTTACATGGTATACCCTGGGTTTAGCTCTTGAATTCTGAGCCACATTTCACACTTTTTGGCATATGACTTCATGTTTGTCATGGGTACCTTCGGGAAGGTTTCCATCTGTAGTCCTTGTCAGTCAGTGTGAAGCCTCTCCATTTTCCACAGTAATACCACAAAAGATCTTTTAGCCCCCCCCAAATGCACATTATGTATTTGTATGTCATCATGTATGAAATATCTATCAGTCAGTCTACCTCTCTCCCTCTTTTTTCTTTTTTCTTTTTCTTTTCTTTTCTTTTCTTTTCTTTTTTTTTTTTTTTTTCTTTTCTTGGTCTTTCAAGACAGAGTTTTTCTATGTAACTTTGTAGAGCAGGCTGGCCTGGAACTCACAGACATCCGCCTGCCTCTGCCTCCCAAGTGCTGGGATTAAAGGCGAGAACCACCACCGCCCAGCTTCTCCCTATCTCTTTTAAATACCCATCTTTTCGTTCCCAGAATTTGTGTGGTCATCCCCATCATCGTAACCCCTTGGGGGGCTGTTTGACAACCCTCTTACAGGGGTTGTGGGCCAGTTATCCTGCACATCAGACATTGACACCACAATTCACAACAGTAGCAAATGTACAGTTACGAAGCAGCAATGAAATAATTGTATGCTAGGGGTCGCGGTCACCATGACATGAGGAACTGAACTAAAGGTTTGCAGCAATTGGAAGGCTGAGAACACCCCCATTTATGCACATGTTATTTCCCAAGCAGCAGAAGAGACAAGGTCTGAGCTGGGTTTTCCCCTCTTCACTCTCTATTCTTGATCACTCAGACCTGAGGGCATCACCTCTCCTGGTATCTCAGCATGACGTCTCCTGTGTCGGATCCCCTGGTGACCTGGTGACTCACTGAAGCCCACAGCTCAGTTTGTGCTCATTGACCACAGCCCAGTCCTGAATTATCTTTCCACTGTCCCTTACAATAGTGTTGGTGGATATGACCCTGTGCCTTACATGCCTCCTACTCCTTTTGTCTTGATGTCAACATTAGGTAAAGCTCCACTTACACAGACCACACACGAACACACACAGACACACACACACAGACACACACAGTCACAGACACACACACACACAGACTCTCACACACACAGACACAGACACACAGACACACACACACACACACACACATGAACACACACAGACACACACAGACACAGACTCTAACACAGACACAGACTCTCTCACACATACAGACACACACACACACACACACAGACACACAGACACACACACACACAGACACACACACACAGACACACACAGACACACACACACACACACACAGACACACACAGACACACACAGACACAGACTCTCACACAGACACAGACTCTCACACACACACAGACACACAGACACAGACACACAGACACACACACACACAGACACACACACACACAGACACAGACTCTCTCACACACACAGACACACAGACACAGACACACACACACAGACACACACAGACACACATACACACACACAGACACACACAGACACAGACACAGACTCTCACACACACACAGACACACAGACACACAGACACACACACACAGAGACACACACAGACACACACACACAGACACACACAGACACACACACAGACACACACAGACACACACACACAGACACACACACAGACACACACACAGACACACACACACACAGACAGACAGACACACACACAAACACACACCCATAGACACACACACACAGACACACACACACAGACACACACACACACACACACACACACAGGAGTGGGAGGGAGAGGAGCACCTTTCATAAGTGCTGGGTCAATATGATTGCTTGGCAAACAGGTCTGTCAATATCACCTGACTGATAACACAAATCACTTTTTTGTTTCATATTTACATAAGAGTTGGCCACAGGAATCTAGAGACTAGTGTAGATAAAGGAAAGTCAGGCCCTATCTATGTGCTAAATGCATCTTAGCTCAAATTTGAACTTTTGTTATTGAAGGAAAAAGTAACATAACCATGCTTGAGGCTCGCTGGTTAAGTCTCCTGACGGCAGATGCTTTTCTGGGGCTATGGTATAGAATCACATGTTGAATGGTTTTATTGTTTAAAAACAAACAAACAAACAAACAAACAAAAAACCAGTTGAGTTAGCCGTTTAACCTCTCTAAAAAGCAAAACATATTTCAAAGGACTATTAGATGTCATAGGTGCCTTTAGTTCATCACCTGACAACCATGCATGACACTTAATGAAGATTACACGGGTGTTTTGACAGATGCCAGCATCTTGGTTAGTGATCTTTTGACGCCTGAAACTGACTTGTTACCTTACTCAAACAATGTACTGTAAACTTGACCATGAAAGCTTATCTCAAGTTTTTGATTTTTTTTTCTTCCAGTGCTGGTTGTTTGCTTGTTATGTGGGCTATAATGATCATCCGATCTCTTTCTCTAGCCCACTGACAGTTCTGAGAAAACCAGTTTGTAACGAAGGTTCTTTGTCTTGGCTACTTGGTCCAGAGGCCGCCTTGACTCCAAATGAACACACAGACGCTTTATTAGTTATAAATCTGTTGGCCGATGTCTAGGGCTTCTTATTGCCCAGCTCTGTCTTAGTTATTAACCCATTTTTATCTATTTGTGTGTTGCCACGAGGCTGTGACTTACCCAGTAATGCCTGGCATGGTATTACTCCTCCAGCAGTATGTGGTATGTGGACTCTGCATGGTGGGCTCACTCTGCGTACCTTCCCCAGACTTTTCCTTGTCTCCTAGGCCCACCTATCTTCTTGCCCCATTGACCAAACAGTGTTTTATTCATTAACCAATAAGAGAAGCGTATATACAGAAGGACAACCCTTATCACCTGTGTGAATATCTCAACACGGCTTCTGGATTCTTCCAGACCTCCCTCTGTCCTTAGCCTCACCTTCTACTAACTACTGATGCACACTTACTTTCCATTCTTTAACTGGGCTCTGCACCCAGTCTGTACCTGGCTTTCTGCTCTCCTCACAACTGTGGGATTCAGCTCCAATGACTCAGGAACTGACCCCTCCCACAGGGGAAGCCTTGGTTGCCCACTGGGACTTGTGGGCCGACACATCTGGCACTGTTGCGTCTGTTACACAAGAGAGGCAGCTGCTCCTCGTGGGCCCTCAGTAGACAGCAGTCACTCCTGTCTGTCACAGACACCCTTCATTAGCACCTGCTGTGTTTTACATGCTTTTTTTTAACTTGAGGGGGAAAGTCTCAGGTTTGATCGTGTCAGGGGTCAAGCTTTGAGGTGTTAGGGACACACAGAGCTTATCTGAGATACTTTGTGAATAAGAGGAATTCAAGAAACAAGTTGTGTCATGAATATGCTGCTTTTAAAGCTGTAACTTTAATTTTGCCTTCTTAACGTGCAGGAGACGAGGTCTAGTTTAGTATCCCAGAAATGCCATTTGCATAAGCTCTAATTGACAAACTCAGCGGAAATAAGTGTTTGTGTCAGGTACAAATGGCTATAGTTGTTAAAGCCATGGGGTTTCTCTGTGGACTGATGACCCTGGTTTTGACCCTGTCTGGTAGCACAGCAGTTGGCTAGACATTAGCCCAGACCTTGTTTCCAAGTCTTTCTGTTCTCTTTGTCCCTGTCATCGCTTTAGAGAGACCTTGGGGTGAGGGTGGCAGTAGAGGACACATCTAAAACTCTAGGTTACTCCATCCGCTATCATAGTATCTGTGTTGACCCTGTATCCTGTCAGTTCAGACGGGCGTCACCTGCCAAAATGTGTCTTTAAAGAATTGTTATTTTAAATTGTTTTATTATTGTTGTATGTACGTGTGTGAATGTGTGCTACCATGTGCACATGCGCGTGTTGTGGTGTGTGTGTGTGTGTGTGTGTGTGTGTGTGTGTGTGTGTGTGTGTATGTATGTATGTGTATGTACACCTATGGAGGCCAGAAGAGGCTTTGACCACCTGGAGCTGAAGGTGGTTGTGAGCCAGCAGAAGCAGATGCTAGGAATCTTTAAGCATTAGATGGCAAAGAACCTTAAAAATCAACTGATCCAGGGTTTCCTGGCCTGGGTTCTGAATGCATTAGAAGGCATCCCAGAGAAAAGTGTCTGATAATTTCTCTCTCTCCACTCCTCCACTCCTCCTGTGTGGGGTGTTCGTTAGGGATGAACTCAGGTCCTGGGTGTGGTAGGGCAATCTTATACCACTGACCTATACTCCTGGCCTTCAATGATAAGAGGGTTTTGTGGGCCTCGAGTATGTGTGATATCCAAGGTTTAATACTGAGCTTAGCAGGCTTCTTGGGGCTTTAAGTGAATTAAGGCACTTTACTGATCATAAAGGGAGAGATGAACCAAGGGATGCTCAAATATTTGAATTATTTTTATGTGGACCATGTATTAACATCAGCCAGAAAAATCTACTTGCATTAGCAAGTCAAAAAGAGTGTGCTGTTTGAAAGCACTGAAATCGCTGGATACAGTGGCCATGCCTACAATTTCAGTCCTCTGGAGGCTGAGGCAGAGGAATCACGAGTTTGACAATGGCTTGGACTACATAGGGAATTCTAGGCCGGTCTGAGCTACATAGCAAGACGTTGTCACAAACAGACAAATAAACAACCCATCGAATTATTTTGCCACAGCCAGGCATTGGTGGTGTGCACCTTTAATCCCAGCACTCAGGAGGCAGAGGCAGTCGGACCTTTGTGAGTTCAAGGTCAGCCTGGTTTACAGAGCAAGTTCCACGACAAAGCAATACAGAGAAACCCTGTTTCAAAAACAAAAATATAAAAAAGGAAAGAAATATCTTGCCACTGCCTGAAGAATAAAAACCATACTGCAGGCCTGTGGACTACCGTCCAGGCCAGCCCAGCCGTCTCAGTGAGGCCAGGCAGATGGCTGCCTTGCACCATCCGCCTCACCGTGGTTCCTCCGTTGCTCACTACGTCCTTGAACCGTTACTGTTTTCAAGTGGTCTGTGTCCTACTGCAGTGATTCTGTCACAACAGATCACCTTAGACCATGCGGTATCACCATCTAGGACATAGCTTTGCTCGCAGTAGACACTCAAGAGCCGGTCTTGAAGGAGTTGATTGTCACTGTGAAAAATGAATTGTGTAAACAAGCCTAGGCTAGGAAGATGGGCACAATCTCAGCATTTCCTAAGAGGCTGGGAGGGGCCCAGGGGTGTCCAGGGGACAGGAGGGCCCCTACAAAGTCCTGGGTGAGAAGAGGAGAGACACAGTGGTCCTGCACAAGAAGTGTGGCACATTGTCTGCTTCAGGACCCCGAGAAGAAGTGGGTAAATCAGGAAAGAGGTTCCTGACATAGAAAGAAGCGGATTGTACAGTGTCTGTCTGAGTATGTTACACCCTCCTGGAGGTATAGCCAGGCAGACAGGAGTTGGCAGAGCCGCCCTCCCTCCCTCTCGGCCGGACAGTGACCCCCAGGCTGGGCTCCAAGTCCCCGTGAACAAGGTCGGTGCAGGGGCAGAATCGTTTCTGGGCACTGTTTTCCATTAAGAGGTTTGTTTCGTCTGTGGATCTGGGGGATTTCCCCTTTCATTTTGTAGGTCCATCATATTAAAAACGAGTCCCTCCTTTGTCCTTTAGAGATAATAAAAGGCCAGGTTGAAGACACTGCACTGTCACGATAGTTGTAGTTCTTTCCACAGAGAAATTGATTTCCCCCTCCCAGCGTTCAGGCTTCCTCTCCGTCATAAACTTATCAAGAAGAATGAAAGGAAGCTGTTCGCCTAGCTCGTCGCTCAGTGGGAAAGGCACACTCCTGCCCCATTAGTGACAAATCACTGCCATCCTTGTCCCCTGAGATGCAGCCCGGCCTCCAGCACCACAGAGGCTGGTCTTCTCCACACCCGCCGTCTTTGCTCTGTTAAAGCCGGTTTGTTTAGCCTCATGTTGGGTCTCCAGACAAAGAGCAGAGTCCCTGAGTTGCTAATGAACGCTGGGTCTCCCACATCTGCTCCTGCCTTTCCTCTCACAAACACAGAATGGAAACACAAAGAGAATAAGAAAGCTAAATTTTTAATTTTGAAATAAAAAACCAAAAGTGATGATGGATAACACACAGTCTTTTTATGTGTGCCCTCCAGAGCATCCTGAAGAGAAAGCTCTCACTCAAGTGCCGTGCCTGTCTGGTTGAATTCTAGATAGGGCAGAGGGGTGTGGTTTAGACAATGGAGGTTGCAGCTCCCACAGAGAGAGCATTTCCAAGCACGGAGAAGACTTTGAAGACCAAGCTTTGCCACTCAGTTCCGTCTGGCACCTTTTCTTTATGTACAGAATAAATTCCTTAGCTGTGTGCTAATTAAAAATCTAAATAGCTGAGAGTCCTCGATTTAATCACAAGAGAAGTGAAACCCTCAAAGGTGCCACTCTGAGAAATCGTGCACGGGTCTCAAAAAGGCAGAGTGAATGGCGGGTCTTCAGGCCTGACCCCTGAGGTAATGTCTCAGAACTGAGTTTTCAGTAAAAGTGATAAAGTGTCTTTATTCAGTCTCCTGGGCTGGAAGCACATTCATCCTCTCATCCTCTCATTTGCCATCAAGGACTGCCCGTCCCTGTGAGTGCTGAGGCAGCTGGGAGGGCATGCAGCCTGCCTGGAGGGGCAAACAGGGTTGGCGCAGCCTTTTCTGGCACAGTCCTGGTATAGATGCCGGCCTCCTGCCCCTGGCCTTGAGGAATTCATCAGCTAGCACTGCCAGGGACTGTAAGACATTATCTCACTCAGCCCTCTGGCTCCAAGTAGGAATTTACTAAAGTTATCTCTGCAAAGGAGAATGTCTTCGTGTTCAACTTGCATGATTAAAAATTAGTTTAAAAGGATTTAAAAAAATTACCTGTGGGGGATTTAGTATTACCAGTTCCTGAGATCTTCAGGGCTGGTGGGTGGCTTGGCACTGTGAGAAGCAATGGTGATATGGGTAATTAGAGCTTACATGAAGTGAGTGTCCTCTGTGCCAGATATGGAAATGGGGGCTTTATACATCCGCTTACTTAATCCTCAGAGCTGCCCAGTGGGGCAGTTCCTATTCTTGTCCTCGTTTTTTTTTTTTTTTTTGCAAATGAGGGAATGCAGGGTCAAATCCTCCAAATAACAGGGTTGGGATTTGAAGCCTGGGCTGTCTCTCTCCCAACACAGTGCTCATGATCTCTGTGTAGTTTTGCCTTCTTCCGTGTCTTACCATCCAGCCTCTCTTTGGGGGATCAGTCATTAGGATACATAAACAATTACAGACGGATCTGGAGGCTTATCGAATTAAAACAATTCCCTAGTCTTGCCTACTGTGAATTAACACGTGCTGCCTTCCTGATTGGAAGCATTCACACCGCAAAGCTAGCACAAAATCGACCAGTGGCATCACTGTGCCCTTTCCCCTATGCCAGCACCCCATGCTTCTTTTACACTGAGCCTGTCCTTACCACGTGGGAAAGCGGGGAATAGAGAAGGCATTAAGAAGCAGACCTGCCAGAAAACTCTGGTTTGAATTAAGGATGTGGCCCTTTGCTCTGGGAGTAGAGATCCTGCAGCTTCAGGTACAAGAGTTGTTTCGCCCTCCCTGTGTGACAGTCAGTGGAGAGCCAATGCTGAGGATTTAGTATTTTATGGAGGACAGAGTTTAGCCAACACTGGGGTCATGTGCCTCCTTATACTAACTCCTGAGACAAAATGACCTGCTTATGTCATTGGCCACAACGGCGGTAAGTATGGCTCATCGTTTGACTGTTGGGTCTGGCAGCACCGAAGGTTGCAGGCATCCCATTTTGAATTTTAATGTCTCCCTTAATTTAGGAACACCTCTGGAACTAACTCATTTTTCCATGTTGAATAAGAGCCCGAGAAAGTTGTGCAGATTGAAGTAAATTCCGCCCCCCAGCCTGGCCCCCCGATCTCAAGGCTGGCTACAATGAGAACTGTCAGGGAGATAGATGGGAGCACTAGGGTTTCCTGGAGTTTTCAGCCATGTGTGGGCACCACATGTGTTGTGTTCAGTGAATACAAATACAAGAACACATGCTGTTTCCATTAGGGACACTTCAGACCCTCCTGTCCCCAGCCTTCCTGTAGAATTGAAGGGGTTCATTTATCACAAGCCACTTACTGATACTGACTGGGCTTCAGGCCCTCACTCAAGTAAGCAGTGGATAGTGTGTCCTGCACCTTCCAGAAGGTTGTTGCACGTTGACAGTGTTTCCCAACACTCCACTCGTTTATTTGCAGAGAAGCCACGAGTTACATCTGCAGGGTACCGCAGACCTGACCATGTGCCCACTCTGCTGAGGCTTTCCAGTGACTAGTGACAGTCTAATAACAACTCACCATAGTCCTACATACATGCAATTTTTGGCCTTCTGGTGATCTGTTTGCTTAATTTGTTGAAAAGGTCTCTGCGCTACCCTTTGTCATGGGCCCACGAGACTGGGGACCCACATCACCTCAGCTTTCAGCATTTCTTCTCATTTCTCCTCCTGCAGTCTGGGTTTGGTGTCCTCTGGGTGCGTTCAATCCCAAGGAACTCTCATCACACTGTCCTGTATCTGTGTGTGTGTCGTGTCCCGAAGGCTGCACTTTGCTGTCCTCTGTCCTACTCTGTAGTTAGCCAAGGCCTCAGAATGAAAGGCCAGCCTTAGTACCTCCTGGCCTGCTCAGGGCAGCCTGGGAAGTAGCCCTGTGAGCCGCTCAGGCCAGCCCCAGATGCCTCTCATTCGTACCCTCATCCAGCACCTCGTATACCCTTGCCTTGAGAAAGCTCACACCGTCCCATCTGTTCTCCTCTGGGAGCTGTCACCAGATGTGCCCCTTGCTGAATGTTGACCCTGAGAGCCTAGCAGACACCCAGGAGCCATGCCACGGGCTCTTCACATTGTAAGAGTGCTGGCCTCTCAGCCCTCGACACTTCCTGCCTAGCCGGTGTCCTGTGCTTGACCTGGTGCCTGTGGCGTCATCCACTGCTTCTTCCCACACTGCCCTGTGCACGCCCAAGGGCTGCATCTCCTTCCTGGACAGGCACTGGTCTGTGCAGTCTTCCTCCTTTTAAAGTGTTATTTCCACTGAGGTCTGGAACAGCACAGCCCACCATACCGTCGGTTTTTCTCATCTGCGATAGTTGGTCTTTCTGCTTCTTGTCATTTTGTCACAAAGACAGTAATACAGGAGCTCTGAAGTCTGCAGAACGAAAACGGAGCCCGAGACTGCCATTTTGCCAGATGTTTAGCTTTACTAACCCTATTTTCTTCTCATTTGAACATAGGGGTAGTTCCTGTGTGTTAGGTGCTAAGTGGGTTCAGTGAGATGACTTAGTGGACAGTCATCACCATCAGTCATCACCACAACAGTGCACTGCAAACACATGGCATAGGTGGCACAAGGCACGTTATGAAAGGTGACGCGTGACAGGCCCTGCAACGATCCGCATACGCCTCACTGGCACAGGACTCAGAGCATGCTTGCTGAAAGCCACATTCCACGCCAGAGCTTTGCTAGAATACCTGCACCGTATACGTCACTCAGTCTTCAGAACCACACTTAGAGCCGGGCGGTGGTGGCGCACACCTTTAATCCCAGGTGTTTGAGATCGGCCTGGTCACTTTTCTACTACATTATACTGCTCTGTCTATTAGAGGTGGGTACAGGTAGTGTGTGTAAGGCACAGTGCAGGCTCCTGAAATTAAGGCTAACAGAATGTAGTAGGAACAGCGTTTACTTTGAGCTTCAGGGAAGAGGTGGGTTTAAACAGCTCTTCCAAGTATGGGGAGCTGGAGCAGGAGGATGACTGTGTAGTTGAGTACAAACCACCCTTGCAGAACCGAAGTTCAGTCCCTAACACCCATGTGAAGTGTCTCACAATAGCCTGTAACTCCAACCCCAGGGCATCCAATGGTCGCTTCTGACCTCCCATGGAACCGCACTCATGCCCGTAGGCCTGTACACACGCGCGCGCTCGCGCGCGCGCGCGCGCACACACAGACACAGACACACGCACGCACACACACGCGCACACACACGCACACACACGCGCGCACACACACATGCATGCACGCACACACACGCGTGCGCGCACACGCACGCACATACTCGTGTGCACACACGCACGCACACACAGTGCACACACGCACACACGCACGCAAGCACACACACGTGCACACAGGCACACACGCACGCACACACACGCGTGCACACGCACACACACACACACACACTCGTGCACACACGCACACACATGCGCGCACACGCATACACACGCGCGCGCGCACACACGTGTGCATACACAGCGCACACACACTCGTGCGCACACACGCACACACACACGTGCACACACGCACACACACATGCACGCACGCACACACACGTGCGCACGCACACACACGCACACACGCGTGCACACACACACACGCACACACACACACTGAAAGCTGGATGCTGAAGTAA
The DNA here is from genome assembly GCA_030556225.1 of Cricetiscus sungorus. NCBI lineage: Eukaryota > Metazoa > Chordata > Mammalia > Rodentia > Cricetidae > Cricetiscus > Cricetiscus sungorus. The sequence continues at coordinate 36,814,899 of JANBXA010000044.1, read as the reverse complement.
GGTGACTCTTTGTTAAAAGAAGAGTACAGGAAGCATTTCAGATGGGGCAATAGCATGCTGAGAAATAGGCGTGCTGGTCAAATGCTTGCCTAGCGTGATTCCTGGGTTCCACCCCCGGCACCATATAATCGTGGGTGGCACATACCAATCACCCCATGGATGCAGAAGGCAGAGTAGAGGCTCAGACACTCAAGGTCATCCTTGGCCACATAGCAAATTAAGGCCAATCTGGAACATGTGAGCCATGGGGCGTGTGAATGAGAATACAGAGAAAAAGCACATTGCTGCCTGCCGTACTGGTGTGAAGAGGAAGGTACTAATATGGGGCTGAGATTGAAAAGGAGCCTGGCTGTGAAAGCCCCTGCTGCCAGCATATCCCAACACTCAGGTGGAAGTGCCAGGTTCCTACCAAGTATTTTCCAGTTGCTTTTCTTTTTTAGAATGTACCACAGGTGGTGGTGGTGCACTCCTGTAATCCCAGCACTCAGGAGGCAGAGGCAGTTGGATCTCTGTGAGTTTGAGGCCAGCCTGGTCTACAGAGCGAGTTCAAGGACAGCCAGGGCTACACACAGAAACCCTGTCTCATAGAAAAAACAAACAAGCGCAAGTTTTTCCCCCACCACAGGTCTGGTCCCGCCGCCACACCAACCTCTAATAACACGCAGAAACTCTGTATTTGATACAATGCTGTTGGCCAGTTACTATTATTGTTTATGGGCTAGCTCTGTCTTAATAATTAACCCATTTCTACTAATGTAAGTATTTCCACGTGGCTCATCTTACCGGAGAACAGCAGGCCAGCATCTTGCTTTCTCCACGCTCTACATGTTGACTCCTCCTAACTACTTCCTCTTTCCTCCTTGTCTCCTAGCTCTGCCTATCTTGCTTTCCCATTGGCCACAGTGCTTTATTAATTAACCAGTATGAGAAACATATTTACAGAATAACATCTCCCATCATCTCCTCTTTTCTGTCTAAAGTAAAAGAAGGGGTTTAACCTTAGCATAGCAAAATATACCATACAACAGTTATCAAATAAGAATCACAGTTAACAATATTTAGTCCATTAACATTTTGTAAGACTTAAAGAAAATATCATCTATCCTATCTTTGTGAGTCTAAAGTCCTATATGTAACTTATCTTTAATCCTAACTAAGGAAAACTATAACCAAAACTATGTCTTCAACTCCTTCAAAGACCACAGAAGGATAATATATAAACTCTAGAAATGACAGAGACAATTCATTGCCTGGTCAGTCACCCGAAGTTCTTCTGTAATGTTCCATCTTCAGCCCATAGGCCATAGTGTGTGTCCCGACTCCTCAACAAAGCAGGAAACTTTAAACTGTCCACCTGTAATGGCAGTTTGTGAGTCATTTTTCCTCTGTGTTCTGTAGACTGTCTGGCTGTCTGGCAGCCTCTTCCATGAAGCAGGAATCCTGTAGCAATGTCCATCTTGCATCAGTAGTCATCTTTCTGTGGGTCCTGCACATCCAGTTTCTACAACATAAAGTCAAACAGTCTAGACAAGAGAAGTACCTTGCTCAAATGGCTAGTCTTGCCATATTAGAAGCAAACTTCATAACGAGTTTCTTCAATGTCCATCTTCCTTTCTTCTGTAGGTGGTGTTGTGCCAGGAGCAGTTGTGCCTCACTGTCAAGAAAAACCCTAAACCATTTTAAATGCCATATTCTGTAGGTCTTTGAAAGGTTTGAAGAATGCCTATCCATCTCAAATACATCTCTGCATATCTAGAAATCCTAACTAACTTAACTCCCATAGGTAACTCTCTATAATCTGTACTAAATTATACATTACATTTTCCAAATGAGCTATATAAACACAATACCTAAACAAGAGGAGAAATATACATATTACAAAATTGACCTTAAATTGTATCAATAAAAGAAAATCCATTCCAAAGCAAAGTATTCATATCTATACCATAATTCCCTTTTTACCTTTAAAAAGATTGTTTGTGGTTATATCCATTTATAACCAAGTCCATTTAAATGAAAACAAACATTTATAAACAATATTTGGGAATTTGGGCGTTGTTCTTTCCAAACTACTTCCTGCTGGTAGAGGGCGCTGTCATGGGGGTCCAAAGAAGACGCAGAAATCTTGGCAGTAGTCTGCAAGGCTTTGTCTCAATTGCTTTGAATTGGATCACCTGGGGAGCTGTTCCAGGGGGTCTGGCTTGATCAAACCATATAAGTCTGGAAAGAATCCATAGCTTTTCATTTTCTGTAGAAACAAAAATAAAAATCCTTTTCCCCAGTAACTTGTCCTTAGGCTTAAATTTTAGAGTCAAAGCATTTTTAAAATATATAAATTGAATTAATCCAGCAGCATTTCTTTTATCAGCAGTTGTTATTTTCTCAGCAATCAAATAATTTAAAGACAACAGAAGTGCATATAGTATCCAAAATTTCTCTGTGTTTTCCATCTTTACATGGCTTTTTTATTACTCTATTTCTTCTACTCCTATTTTTACATATTTTGAGACAGGGTTTCTCTGTGTAACTTTTATCTGTCCTGGAATTCACTGCATACCAGGTTTCCTTTGAAATCACAGAGATCTGCTTGACTCTGTCTGCCGAGTGCTGGGATTAAGGGTGTGCGCCACCATACCCATCCATTTAATTTTTTTTTTTAAACTATTGTATCCTGTTTCTTTTTCTCTCCCAAGCCAGCGTATTTTTGAAAACACAGTGTAAACCTTCATTGCAGCTCTCATACACACCAGTGAATTGTTAGCCAAGCTCTTTAAAAGCAAGGCGGCTTTTTGCCGCTTATGCTAATTTTGGAAACCTCCCTTAAAGGAGCCGCGCAACTCTGTCTCCAGCAAAACAAATCCAACTGAGAAAATGCTGCTACCAAGAAGTCTTGCTAGTCTCTGTTCCTTTGTTTCTAAAATCCCTTTTTAAGCTTTTATCAAGTTTTAAGTGAAAGTTCTTATAGCCATGTTGGGTGCCATCTGTAGTGTGTATGTTTCCGCCAGCCCGCCAGCCTGCCAGTCTGGGCCCACAGCCTCGCCAGCCCCAAATAACACACAGGAGACTCTATATTTGATACAATTCTGTTGGCCAATTACCATTATTGTTTATGGGCTAGCTCTGCCTTAATTATTAACCCATTTCTACTTATCTAAGTATTTCCACGTGGTCCTCTTATCGGGGAGCCGCTGCGGGCGTCTTCCTTCTTCCTGGGCTACATCCCAACTCCTCCCTACTACTTCCTCTTTCCTCCTTCTAGTCTCCTAGCCCCGCCTATCTAGTTTTCTATTGGCCACAGGGGTTTATTAACCAGTATGAGAAACATATATACAGAATAACATCTCCCATCAGGAAAGGGTGTTATTAGCTGGCTGGGAATAAGCACTCTGGTACTCCATGGCATGTTCAGGTAGCTGTGGTTGGCAACAGATAATTGTTCAAAGATTTTAGATACATAAAGACATGATCAATGGGTAACAGACATGCCAGGTATACCGAAGTGATGCTTGTGCATTGTATTCTTGTATTAAAATGCCATGTACCATATAAATATGCACACTTATGTGTTAATAAAAATATACTCCTTCCTCCTTCCTTTTCTCTCTCTCTCTCTCTCTCTTTCTTTCTTTCTTTCTTTCTTTCTTTCTTTCTTTCTTTCTTTCTTTCTTTCTTTGTAAGGGTCTCTATGTAGCTGTGGCTGTCCTGGAACTCACTATGAAGACCAGGCTGACCTCAGACTCACAGAGATCTGCCTGCCTCTGCCTTTTGAGTGTTGGAATTAAAGGTGTACACCACTATGTCTATTTTACCTGTTTTTAAGAAGTGAGAAATCATGACTATGTACCCTCTTCATAGAATTTATAGAATTGGCCCAATGATAAAATGAAATCATTAGCGTATGTGCTAATAAGTAATAATTTAAGAAGCAGAGGATATAGGATAATCAGTAAACAAGGACCTGGGTTCTATCCCCCAGAATCCACATTAAAAAAGAAAAACAGCATTGGGATCAGGGAAACAGCTCAGTAGTGAAGAGGACCTGAATTCACTATTACCTGTAACGATATCTCTAGGGAATCTGACAACTTTTTCTGACCTCTATGGGAAGATACAACACACACACAGTCACTCAAGCACACACACACACACACACAGAGAGAGAGAGAGAGAGAGAGAGAGAGAGAGAGAGAGAGAGAGAGAGAGAGAGAGAGAGAGAAACAGAACACACAGAAATGCACACTCACATACATCAAAAAAAAATAAAATAAAATAAAGTCTAGCTTCATTTTAAAAGCTGGTCATAGTGCCTGGTCCTTATAATTCCGTGGTGGGGAGATGGAAATGGGAAGGCTTCAGCTCCCTGGACAGCCTGCTTACCCTAACCGGAGAGTTCCAGCCTGTCGAGAGACTCAAGGTGATGGCTCTGATCATGGACAGCTGAGATGGTCTTAAGACCTCCATGAGCATTCACACACATGTGCATGTGCATATGCTCCCACCCTTACACATGTGAATCTGCACACATAAATAGTAAGGATATTACTATAATTATTAATAAGAGCTGTGTAGCCCTTGAAGTAGTTTTGTTAAATATAGTTGCCAGTCTGATTTTTTTTTTGTCTTTTGTGTTTGTTTTGGTTTGGTAGTGGGTTGGGGGTTGAATTCTTCGTGGGTTTCATTTCTTTGTTTACTTCATGTACTTCATGCTGGCTTCAAATTGACTACACAGCCAGGGATCACCTTGAACTGCTTACCCTTCAGCCTCCACTTCCCAAACCCTGGGATTACGGACAGGTGCCACCATGCCCTACGAGTCTGTGATTTTTTTTCACCCCCACCAAACTGTTAAAATAATAGTTCAGTTTTATGCATCTTCAAAGGGAAAATTTTGTCTGAACATTATCCAGACCCTAAGGGGAGGCTTCTGTGAACACAAGCATGGTTTCTGAGGAGGGACTTTGCACACTGTGGGAATGAAGCCTGGTCCAGCTTTTTCTGCATACTGTTTAGCACACTCTAAGGGCGTTTGAATGATAACCGCTTTCTCTCCTACTACATAATGTTGCCACTCGGGCTTGTTTTGCTTGTAGGCATGGCACAGACCCCATCAAGACTCGGCCCCTGCAGTAGACCTATTCTAGGTGTGTGTGGATGGCCATACTAGGCCCCTCTCACTTCACTGAGCTGTGAAATTGACACCAAATTGTGCCGTTAGCTTGTTTCTGAGGAGTGTGTTACACTGCATGGTCTCTTCTTGCACGGTACATGAAAAAAGATGACAAGATAAAAATGTCCCATAAATGAACATGGGCAAGAAAATTTAGATGTAATTTGTAATGAATTAAAAATATTGAATAATGTATAAGGACCCTGCAAGCAGAGGTGGAACCACTCTGAGCCGGCGGCCGGTGTTTGACGGGAGGGAGAATGTAGCTTTCTGCTTCTCTGTTAACACCATTCCCAATTTCAGTTGCCTCCCCTGTGGCCTGCTAGCAAGGGGACAGACCGTCTCGGAGTCAGATGGAGTCCCCCAGAAGCACGGCTATGTGTCCATGCTGGGCTGTTCACTTGGACCTCTTCTCTCCACAGTTAAATGACACATCGCCTTCTTCCTGATCAGAAAAGCAAAGCCTCCACCCTGCCTACTCGTTGAGAGGAGGTGGACCAAGGGAGATGTGGCTGGGTAGACTGCGCCTCCTGAGCCAGGGTCCTGTGTGGAAGCTCTGTGAAAGGGTTCCCTTCTCCACCCTCCAGGTGTTCTGAGCCGGCGTGACATTCTCCCAAGTTCCCCCCGCTGAATCCTTCTAGCTTCCTGCTGCAATCCTTGGCCTATTTTTGTTTCCTATTTTACCATCTGAAATGAGTGTGTACCTGACAATAATTGACATTTAAGTTGCCGTATCTAAGTGCATATAATTGCTGTTTTTTCTCACATCTAAAGCATGAGTTCCACACAGCAGAGCCTTCTTTTCCTTCCCATGGTATAATCTGTGTCTCTAGTGACTGCACACAGTAGATGTTAGTAAACATTTGTTGAGTGAGCGGCTGAAGGGCCTTGCCCGTGCTCTCTTCCTTTGCCTCCTGTCTTCACCTCACCCTGCTGCCTTGTGTCCTGGTCCCATCCCACCTCTGTAGCTGTGAGGTAACAGTCAGATGTCACTTTCTCAAACTCCCTCCTGAAGTCCCCAGTGCTTCCATTGGAGTGGGGCCTTTCCCTTGTCTGCCTCCCTGGTGTGTAGTACCTGACAGGAACATCAAGACCGACGCATTATGAGGGAAGGGCTTGCTGTGCCTTCCACAGTTAAAGATCCACCTTCACTCCCAATATATCACAAATCGTCATTCTTACAAAATGCAAATGAGAGGAAAATTGAAGAGTCAAATGTATAAGCCCTCTTTATTATATTAGATATAAAAGTACTGTCCCGTTGGATTGTTGAAGCTGGTACTCTTCAATTTTGGGTAGTTCTATGTCTGATATCTGGTACACTTGTCTCACTGTGACAGGTGAGCAGTCGGTAAGACATGGAAGTGGTGAAATGTGGTGAGAGTTCTATCCTGCCATTCACTGTGCTATTGGTCAAAGAGGTTAAGTATTATTGAAATTTGTCCCATTTAATTGGCACCAATAACTGGTTAGCTAAAGGGAAAATCATCTGGAATAGGAATTATACAAAGATTCCCACGTGTTCCTATGTATGACCTCAGCTAGAACAAGCATGGACAGCTGGTGCTGGGTCTCTGCTCTGCCTTCTGCTGACCCCAGCCCATAGGATTTTCATACTCATCTTCATGTCCACTGACCTGCCTACATCTCATTTTCCTGAAAGAGGCACAAGGATTGAGTACATGCTTTTACAAGGGCTGGGTTTTTGAAAATTTCATGAGATTTTTCCCCCTCAGTATTTTATAGTCATCACATATGTATTAACTTCATTTTGCTCTCACGGTCTTTCCAAAGCCGTTAGACCCGGGCCTTGTATGTGTGCAGTCTGTCAGCTTACACAGCATTTTGTAATCACCGTAACAGCCAATTGGGACCTGAGCTTGTTTGGGCTCAATAGCGGCACATTCTTGGTGAGTAAACCCCTTAGTCCACTGAGAGGAATGTGGGGCCAGGATTGGAGGGGGAGGGGACACCACAGTTCCGGATAGTGCCTGTCCTGTGAAACCAGGATCATGTTTTCTCGGAGCTGGAAAGCAGGCACCAATCTGAGTTTCTGGGGAGATCCCTGAAGGTGGCTCTTCTGGTGCCTCTCTATCAGTCAGGGACTCTGCTCTTCTAAGGGCGAGACTCTGGGCCGCATTTGAGGGCCCCTGAGGCTGGGTATAAGTGTACCACTTGTGCTAGCCAGTTCACAGTCCTACTGTATAATCGCCAAAGAGGACCTTGAATTCCATGCCCGCTCCACCTCCCAGTGGGTCCCAGGTGTGTTCCTTCATGCTCGGTCTACACAGCACTGGAGCTGGAACCCAGGACCTCATGTGAGTCAGGCAAGCACTCTACTAGCAGAGCTACATCCCCCCTCCACAAGAGCCTTATCTTCTTTGTGTATAACCACATGACACATCCCAACTCTTTGGCTAATTTTAGTTCCGTGTCTGCGCCTGCCTTTAGTTTCATTGCCACTTACTTATCATTACTAAACTAATGCAACCCTTGTGTCTAAGACATGCAGGGAGGCAGGCAGCCCATTCGTGAGATTTCTTATTTTTCTGCAATTGTACACTAATGAGACTGTTGTGGGGTGCCTCCCTCCCCCATAACACCTCTGGCCACCATCCCCCACAACATCTGCTTCACCATGTACCTACTCTCCATAGATTTTTCACTTCTCTTTTGACAGTAAAAACTTTACCCCTAAAAACTTCCATTTGTTTTCACCAAGAATAGGGATAGTCTCTTGCATAACCATAGTACATTTATCAAATTCGTGGTCTTTAAAATGCAAATTCAGGGCCTAATGGTTCATTGGGAGACTCATAGCTGCCCGAAGCACAGTAAGTGGCTGTGTGTGCTACTGTAGTCGGCTCTCCATCACCAAAGCTCAGGGAGCATCTTAGACTCAGGGGGAGAAAAGAACGGGGAATCCCGACTCCCCCAGAGGACATGGTTACTGCACACATGAGCTCATGACAGCTGTGGCTATTTGCTCAGGATCAAGCCACTCAAAAATTGCAGCATGAATCTGGGAGAGCTCTCAAGACAACTCTGGCCAAGGAGGAGCTATTGCCAGTCGATGGCTGCCAGGAGAGGAGAGTCGCTTTTCTTTGGGGTATAGTCACTAGCCGATTTCCCATGCCCCAGTGGATGGCCCGCACATATGGGGAACACCCACTAGACTCAGCAGATCATGATGTTTTTTTAAAGGAGCATGAAGTTGTGAGGGAGATGTGTTAGGGGAATTGAAAGGACAGATGGGTGGGATAAAATCAAATGATACTGTATACATATGTGAAATTTTCAAATAATAAATATGTTTTTTAAAGCATGAAGTTAAAATACAGAAAAATAATACATTCTCATGGATGTTTTATATCTAATGCTGGTAATATCTGGTGACATTTGTAGTGATCAAAAACAAAAGTGTTTTTGTTTGTTTTTGTCTAAAAAAAAAAACAAAACAAAACAACAACAAAAACAAAAATCAGGGCCTGATACATTCTGGGCAGGTACTCTACCACCAATTACACTCAGTCAAACTTGGGAAAGTTACATTGAGTAAGCACTGTTATGTGCAGTCTATAACTGTCTCTGACATTTGATTTCATCAATTGCTCCAGTAATATTTTTTTTTGCAGCCCAAGAGCCAATGCAAAATCATATTTTGCATTTGATTTTTGTGTCTCAGCTGCCATCCTTGGATTAAACAGTTCTCTAGTCTTCCTAGAATGGGCTTCCACTTGGGCTCATTTGTCTGAGTTTCTTAAGGGCTACATTTCACAGTGGAGGTGATGTTGGGTCTGGGTGTGTCAGCTGAAAACTGGAGGCTCTGTGTTCAGTGAGGTGAACCTGTGCATGGGTCACACTGGGTCTGCTGGTTTGGCAGAGCTGACACTGACCTAACATGTAGGAAAGGGCAGTGTTGGGGTTTGAATGTGAAGTGTTTCCCACAGCTTCATGTGTTTGAACATTTGGTCTCTAGCTAGTGACTCTTCTGGGAGAGGCTTCAGCAGCTTTGGGATGTGAAGCAAAGCTGGCCAAAGATGGCAACCAGGGCTGGGCCTCACTTCTGGGCCCAGCTCTCTGTTTCTAGGCTTTGCCATGGGAGAAACTTTTGTGGCTTATAAATACCTGTAGGGAGATCCTTTGAGAATAGACATGACTATTTCCTTATCAATCAGTGTACATTTGTCAGTTGATATCTATCAAAAACAAACTTTCCCTTCCTGCTGTATATTACTGCATGGATCCTTATTTTTATTCTCTGATGTTACTAACTTGATTATTTTGATTTTGGAATGGAGCCTTCCTGTTGGCTCTTGTATCCCTGTGAACAAGTCTCCATTATTCTTCAAATACTTCTTTACTCCCAATGCAAAAAGATGTTCCAGGTTCATGGCCTGTTATGAGAAGCCCCCCCCCCCCGCCTCTGTTCTGGTCCCGCTGCCATGCCAGCCCCCAATAACACACAGAGACTCTGTATTTGATACAATGCTGTTGGCCAGTTACTATCATTGTTTATCGGCTAGCTCTGTCTTAAATATTAACCCATTTCTATTAATGTAAGTATTTCCACGTGGTCTCATCTTACTGGCCAGAGGGGCTGGCATTCTGCCTCTCTGGGCTCTCCATGTTGACTCCTCCTTCCTACTTCCTCTTTCCTCCTTGTCCCCTAGCCCCACCTATCTTGCTTTCCCATTGGCCCACAGTGGTTTATTCATTAACCAGTATGAGAAACATATTTACAGAATAACATCTCCCATCATAGGCCCCCAAGTGAGCTGTTTCCCAAGTCTTCTGGGAGAAACAGAATTTAGAAATTAAGAAATTAGGTGTGTTTATTTGCTAAGGAGGTGTCATTGTTTGGGGAGTCCTCTCTGGAAGCCAAGCCAGAGGCAACTCTATGGGTATACATGCATGCATGGTATAGGCATGTACAGATGCATGCAGATAGGTGCCTGTTACTATGTATATACTCCTGGATACACACACTTGATATGTGTAGCTACACCTTGGCCCCCCTTCCCCTTTTTGAGACAGGGTCTCACTATATAGCCCCGGCTGGACTATAGCCCTTTCTGTATTTAATTACATTTAAAACTAGGCACGAAAAATCCAATCCCTACAGATGCCTCTGTTGCCTAGTTTCCTGCCAGCTCCCCCCTCTGCTCCAACAGTGAGAAACCTGGCTTTCTGTCATCTCAATGTACTTTCTCAGTCCTGTAATATACACAAAGTAGCTCGAGAAGTACTAATTTAGAAGACTATAAAAACAAACTCCCCAGCTGGAGTTCAGTATTGTTTAGGGTTGTTTTTGTGTTTGTCTGAGAACAAGTCATCAAAATACCAGGTTCCAGAGCTTTGTGGCTCAGCTCCCATTCATCTTCTGGTATGACTGTGCTACTTATCCCAAGTGCAGGCAGACTCATTTCTCTGCCTTCTAGGCACCAGAGGCAGGGATGTCAGTCCTGAAATGGGGGCAGTGGCTCCGTTGGGGCACTCTGCCTCACTGTGTTGGCAGAGTGTCATAGCTGGGGGAATTTAAAGTATTTAGAATTTGTGGGTCAAAGACAGGGAAAGGGCAACAAAGAAAATGACCTCCAGTAATGTATGTGTGGTCCTCTTTAGGCTTTAAGGAATGTTAAACTGGAGTCATGTGACATTGGCTTTCATAAATCTAGGCGAAGAACCTCTACCATGGTAAAGGATGACAGTCTGATAGATGATCAGGTACCAGAACCACCAGGGACCAGCCTGGAAGGTCCAAGGTGTCAGGAAAGATCCTAGAGAGCATCTTCTCTGGGAAGGACCAATCCTAACAAACTCAAAACAAGGCTTGAAATCAACACCCTAGTCTGCACAAAAGTTCAGACCATAGACTCCATATATATGTATGTATGCGTGTGTGTGTGTGTGTGTGTGTGTGTGTGTGTGTGTGTGCGTGCGCGCATATATTACCCCTTTAGAATAGCTGTTAGAAATAAGGACAAAGATTTAAAACAAAACTTAATACAAAGAAGCAATAGAAGCCACGAGAAGAAACCAAATATCTTCTGGATTAGAAAAAAATACAGTTTGAAAAATGGAAAACTTTTCCTAATGGGCAATAAAACAAATTGGGCATAGATATCAAGGACCCCAGAGATGAAGTGGTAGAAGCCATCCAAACTGGAGCAAGAGTGAAGAGGCCAAGGAGATGGGAGAGAAACCTGGGAGTCTAGTGGACATGGCCAGGTGCTGTGACAGACACACAGACATTTGAAGCAATAATAATTAATGGATTTCCTAGTTATAAGGAAAACACACCCAGGAATCCCAGTGAACTCTCAGTTACTGGATGAATGTTTCTCCATGGTTCTTGCCTCTTGAAGCAAAAAATTCAGCCAAGAGATACAGACTAAGCAGGCATTCATTTAGCAAAGTAAAGCATACCTCAGAGAGTGACTAGAGTGGGTTAGCCTGAAAGGGGAGTAATAGCCTACAGGGTTTTGTTTTGGGGATTTTGAGGACATCTCATGAAGTCATTGTTGAATTTCTCCAATCCCACACTATTGTGTACTTTCCATGGTCAAGATGCCTCTGTGTTTTTTTTTTTTTCTTCCCTTCCTATGAGGATGTTAGTCAGTAGGCATACATGGTCCTTAGAGCAGTGTCCTGGTGCCTTGATTTCTGGTATGGCAGGAACAACCTAACTGCAGCTTCAAGGATGCTAAGCCACAAAGACAATGTATCAGGAAACAAAGTTACCAAGGTATAACTACACAAAGGCAATGTATCAGGAAACAAAGTTACCAAGGTATAACTACACAAAGGCAATGTATCAGGAAACAAAGTTACCAAATTGTAACTCCTCAAAGGTGTCAGGAAACAAAGTTACCAGGGTATAACTACACAAAGGCAATGTAGCAGGAAACAAAATTACCAAGTTGTAACTACGCAAAGGCATGTGTCAGGAACCGAAGTTACTGGGGTATAGCTACAGATTCCCTGGTTGTATCACATGACTCTGCCTACACAGCCAGATATGATAAGTACAGTAACTATACCAAGGCCTGTCCTATACCAAGGCCTGTCCTAATCCAACTGATGAGATCACACAATAAAGGGAATCTCTGATGAGCATCCCAAGAGGAACAAAGATGAGAAGGACAAGACTCTTCTTCAAAGCCTGTGCAAGCCAGAGGCAGCGGATGGCACCTTTGAAGTGTGAAGAGAAAAAAACTGTCAACCTCACATTCAATGTCTAGTAAAAAATATATAGAAAATTCAATATCAGGCAAAAAATATAAAATATACTTTTAAAATGATAAAGATATTTTCAAACGAAGACAAATTGTTGCTTACAGAATTGTACTCAATAAGTGTTAAAGGAACATTTTTGGGTGGGAGGAAAAGGATAGCACAAAGGAATGGAAGGCCTTCAGAATGTAAATATGTGGATAAGCATGCATGACTTTGTCCTCCTTTATTCATTTATGGGAAAGATACCCAACTTCATTGAGCAGAAATAATACCATATTGTGAAGCTTCTAGGTCGACAAAGGATGTATTACAACCAGGGCTCAAAGGAAGGGGAAATGAAAGAGATGTTGAGAGGTTCTGAGGGTGCACACCAGCCAGCGGGAGACTATTCAAGGGTGATTGTAGTGACAGAGCCATTGTGGGTGCCTTCATCTCAGCCACAGGCACAGACCATAGTTTCTATGGTGGCATTGCAAGTCGGTGAGGATGCAGTGTTGGTGATTGGGGTGACTTAGTTGCAGCATCAGGGCTGAATTCTGAAGGCCATGACAGAGAAGAGTGGGAGGGAGAGGTTAAAACCAGTAGAAGAGATACCAGGAAGCATTTGCAGTGCAGGGTTGTGGGGCCACCATTTCTCGGTTCTCATGGAGTTTGTGGTCTTCCGCTTCATCAGAAGTCCATGGGTGCTCATCGCCTGTCTGGGCTCCTTCCAGCCGTTCCTAATGAGCACCCAAGTAGTTTTCAGAGGTCTTGAACTGCTGGCATCTTTCAAGATGATTCTAGAAGCGTTCTTCTTCCCTGCCCTGACCTGGGGCTGACAAGTTAAAGAGCTAAGCATGTTCTTCTTTCAGGTTCACTAGTATGCTTAGAGCCAGCCACCAAAGCCCCCATTCCTGGATCCAATGTGTACTCTACATCTGTGGCAGCTTCTTGGTCACCCAAAACTCTGCCTTTTATTGACCCTTGACTTTGGGTGACTACAGATAACACTAGGTCTCATCCTTCCTACACTCCATTCACCAACAAACAAGGTGTATGCAGTCTTCTGACATCATTGCAGGTTCCTGTCCTTGTTACTCTGCTCCTGAAGTCCCATTCTAAGACTAATGGTCATGCCTGACATGGGGGCAAATGGGCCTTGAGTGGCAGGGGAATGGTACCCAATGCGGAGGCAAATCTACCATGAGTGTCAGAGGTGAGGGATCTAACATGGGCATCAGACCTTGTGCAAATGTGGGTGTGGCCAAGGATCCTAACCTGCCTTCCCAAGGTTCCTACCCTGAAGCTTGCCTAAGAGCCTGCATGCAGGCACTGGACTCAGAGGGGAGTTTGCAGGGTAGATATGTGGAGAGAATGTTGCCTCCTCTAAGTGATGTATCAGGCATCTCTGTGTGTGTGTGTGTGTGTGTGTGTGTGTGTGTGTGTGTGTGTGTGTGAGAGAGAGAGAGAGAGAGAGAGAGAGAGAGAGAGAGAGAGAGAGAGAGAGAGAGATCCATTGTGAGTTCATTCATATGGATGGTTCCAGGGATGGATCTGACTGCTTCCCATCTTTCCTGAAAGGTTGCTGGCATTTTCTCCATTCACACTTGGTGACACGCCCATCTTTGCCTCAGTGTTTGCAGATGCTGCCAGTGCATGTGCATATTCTGGGTCTCGAGCTCTGTCCCATTGTTCAGACATCATGATGAAGTCAGTTTTCTTTATAGCTTCAAAGCCTCACTCACTCCTTCCTTTTTTGACGGTGCCGCACTCTGTGCCAAGCCTGGCCTTAGTCCCACGACCCTCCTGCCTGACGCCCTAAGAGCTAGGGTTGCAAGCACACCTCCAACCTGGCTGAGAAACGTTTGTATTTAAACTCCACTCCTGCCTCATGGCACATAAAGACATCATGTACAGTAATGCTTCACCTTGGTCATAAAATTAGTGGAGAGGCGATGGTCAAGATTCAGAGCCTTTGTTGCTCTTGAACTGCCTAGGAGGACGCTGTGTGCCCTTCCAGTGCAGGGTTGAGAGAAGGCAGCAGATCAGGCATCGATGCCAAGATGGATGTTTCTCCCTCATTCCTTCCTTGACCTCTTGATCTTTTAGAGGTGAGAGAGAGGGCAAGAGAGGGCGATAGAGATAGAGGAAAACGGGAGAATAATAGAATAACTGGAAATTCAGTCCCAGCCAGACTAAGAAAAATGATACAGGACTGGTGTTAGCTCCGGGCCTCTCTCTGTGGGCTGCTCATATCTCCCTTGGTCCTTTCTAACCGAGAGTGATTAACCCTCCTAATTCTGCCTATCACAAACGCCTGTGTCTGGGAGCTCTTGGAGTAGCCTGTTCCTCGGAGACAATGTGCGGGGTCACAGCTCGGGTTGGAAGTTCACATCTCTAAGTTCAGTGTTCACTGGAGGAACTCAGCATTGCAATTCCAGTTTAGAAGTAAATTCTGTTTCCTCAGATGCTTCCTTGGTGTACCTCTGAGTCCAGAGATTTTGTTCACTGCCTGTGGATAGCACCTCAGCTACTCCATGACTGTGCAGGCATCAGTCCCAAGGTGAAGCCAGCACTGTGCAGAGGGAACCAGATCTTGGTGGCCCTTACCGCCTGGCAGTCCTAGTGGTCTCCACTGTCACTTAGTCGGGATGTATCGGGCTGCAGAATGTATGTTAGCTATGGTCCTTTGTTTTCTTGTAGCAAATATAACTCATAACTCATGGTTCTGATGCTATTGCTAGTGAATTTATAAGGTCTGAATGATGTTTGGGATATATATATATATATATATATCTATATATATATATATATATATATATATATATATATAGTTTTAAATCACTAATGTTATTTTTCACTGTTTCACTAGCTGTGTAATGGACAGATATTAACAACTTTAGTAAGCAATATGTCAGTGTTCTAAAAGAATGTATAAATGGCTCAATAGTAAAAAATATGTGTATTTTGTTAGCTGTAGAGAGATGTGTCCCTGTAGTGAATAATAATGAAAACAATTAAAATATAAACAAAATTGAGTGATAATACAGGGCTCCACCTAAAGCAGTGAAGTGAGGTCTGGGAGATGGCTCGGTGAATAAACTGCTCCCTGTGCTCGAATGAGGAATGGAGTTTACATCTTAGTGCCCACGAGAAACCAGGCTGTGCTGGAATACACCCCTAACTCCAGTGCTTGGGAGCAAAGACAAGCAGATCCTGGGGGCTCGCTGACAAGTCAGTCTAGCCAAAATGATGAACTTAGGTTCAGTGGGAGACCTGACCCAAAAAATAAGGCTGACAATGACAGTAGACACCGAGGCTCTCTCTCTCTCTCTCTCTCTCTCTCTCTCTCTCTCTCTCTCTCTCTCTCTCTCTCTCTCTCTCTCTCGCTTCCTCATGCCCACACAGTGTACACACTGGGAGCATTAATGCTCGAATTAAATGTGGCATTAATAACTTTAAAAATAAAAGGCATACCCAATCTAGCCTGATTAAGAAACTCTAACTAAAGAATAACTAGCTATTTCTTGTGTTTACCCTGCCATCCTGTGTTGAGTTCCAGCCTTCTCACCAGTAACTAGAGCCCCTCCAGTCCTGGCTGTGCTGGGGTTCTTTTGATTTCAAGAAACAGAAACATGTGCCTTACCTGTCAAGAAAGGAGAGGATTGGTTTGTGCATCATGGGTGGATGCCCCAGTGTTCCCAGCGTCACCAGCCTCTGCTGCTGAGGGGACACTGGTGAGTTAACCACCCCACCCCCGTGGCTGCCTGGCCCTCTCTTTGAATACATTCTCTTAGGGTCAGCTCTTCTTCAATAGGCCCCTCCTGTTTTTCATTCTGTTTACCAGTTTAAATTCCTTAAAAGAGATTAATCTTTGGTTGAAACCTTTTCCTCATTCTAAAAGTAGGAAACTAGTTATTCAGTGGGCAATCTGCCCTGTCCAGCCTGGTTCCCACACCTGTGATTGCCAGGGACCCTGTGGTACTCACGGAGCCAGCTGTGGCCAGACATTCTTCACATTGCTCTGTCCAACACAAGAGGGCCAACACCTGCCTGGTGTAGGTCAGGAGTTGAAGAAAACTACTTCTATTCCTAGTCCTCTCACAGATCCTTTTCCAGAAATGCTAGCCCACTGTAGCACCCATGTGTACTTAGTCAAGAGTAAATATTGAAGCTTTGTGTCAGGTCAGCAGCAAATGTTACATCAGCCACATGTTTGATCTTTGTTTCACATAAATCAACCATTTCTCATTCATTCTTCACCCTTATCAAAGCTGCTGTAATTGTATGGTGAGATGTATAAATGACCTGATGTTTAACTTTGATTCTTTAAGACAAATAGATGTCTTCCTTCTAGACACTGGTTTCCATGGATTTTCCTAATGGCTGTGCTTGGCTTAATAGAGCTGAGCTCTTGCCGGCTCCCCCATCAGCCATGTGTAAGCAACTCACATTCCACAGTGTCCCTTAGGGCTTGTAAGCTGAACTGAGCAGAGCTGTCTGTGCAGAGCTGTTCCCAGCTGTGATCCTCAGACATCAGCCGCTCCTCCCGCAGACGGTTGTCTTGTAGCTCCATGAGGACTTAGAGATGCAAGCTGTGTGTCTGACTTCTGAAGAGATTTAGCCTCAAAATATAGGACTCTGGATGCATTCCCTGCCTTCATTTCAAAACCAACAACAACAATAACAAAAACCACAGGCTTAGATGTCTGGGTATTACAGCACTTAACATTTTACATTGTCATTTACTCCTCTCTCTCTCTCTCTCTCTCTCTCTCTCTCTCTCTCTCTCTCTCTCTCTGCCAGTTGGTAGTTGTGGCAGAATGCTCACTGGGGTTATAAATTCGTGTTTATTATAGTACTCAAACACAAAATGCTTGGTGCATTTTTTACTGTCTGAGTGTCCTACATAGACATACACATCTCTCTTCCTTAGACCTTTTTTTCCTTCTTTTTTTTCTTTTTGAAGAAAAAGAAAAAGCCTCACTCACTGAATTGAATAATGAGCTTAGACTTTCCATTAAGTCATTTCTCTTGGCTGAGGAAGATTAAAATCCCGGGGTTGGAATGATTAGAATGCAATAGTTTATAGTGTGGGAAGCTCTTCCCTGCCTTGGCTACAGCTCACTCTTGACTAATGTTCAGGTCCTTCCCATCTGGCAGTACAGGGGATACTTCCAAGGCAAAATATCCCACTTCTGCTAAACCCCACCCAGCTTTTCTCCGTGTCCCCAACATCAGTGGGGTGTGGGAACAGGCATGTGAAGGTGAGGCTTGGACTCTCCTGTGATTGTCCAGTGTGGCTCAGGAACAGAAGGTATGTTTTCAGGCTTGCTAGAGTTGTACCTCAGTTATTATGGTTGCTGAATTGCCATGTGCCTGGGTTAGTTTGGTCTTGGGGGTGCAGTTAAAGGGGGGGGCATTTCTCGATGAGAAACGGAGAGAAAGCACCCCATCCTGCTTGTGCCAAGGCACAGGCTGCATTCTGGTCACCTGCGAAGGGGTCATAATACTGTCTGACTCTCCAGAGTTAATGGAGAGCACAGACAGGGTCACGTCTTTCCAGAGGTGCAGGCCTGCCATCCAGCACAGTCTTTCTGTGGTTGGACGATGATGCTCATACACTTCACCGTCTGTCTTGGACATCACACTGCCAGTCACGCTGATGCGACTGTAACAGGAAGAAAGAACAGATGCTTTGTGACTAGGAGCTGCTGTTGTAGAATGCTGGTGATGGCCAAGGTGGGGGGTTCCATCATGTTTCTAAGGTGACTCTAAATCTAGTTAAATAGATAATGAAGATTGACACCACAAACTATGTCGGAAGGCTTAGCCTCTTCTGTCGTGTGGTGGAAAGCCAGTCTGTTCTGGGCTCCTCTTCTGACCCATGGGTAACTTAGGAAAACTGAACAAAAACTTTAGCAACTTGCCTTTCCATGAGATATAGCAAGGGCAGCTCTGGTGTGTCACGGCATGTGCTTAGAGCACAAGGCCTTTGAAGGAAAGATGCTTGTGCTTTGCTACGTATTGGTTTTACTGGTGTTGGGCAGGCTGCTTAACCTCAGAGCCGCAACGGCATACCTCAGTGTTAAGGATGATTTTCTGTTTTGAGACAGTTTCATTGTGTAGTCCTGGCCATCCTGGAACTTGCTCTGTAGACCAGAGCTTGTGTGCTCCATGGATCAGTGAACCCAGCTTTCTCTTGGAGCTGGTGAGAGCTTGCAATCTCAGGTCTTATGTGTGTGCATACCCACTGCAGCCAAGAAGCAGCACATGACTGTGGCTGCCCACTCTTCTGACAGGCGGCTATGGGCCACAGTATGGCAGGCATTCAGCAGTGCCATGGCTTCTGCCCACTGTCCAAGGCAAGTCCTCCCAAGTGTGACAAAACATGGGGCTGGCCACAGGCATGGGCAGCTGTCTATGGGGAGACATTACCCTAGTCTAAAAGGAATAGCACCCAGAATGTTCTATGCACTATTCATGTAGAAATGTTAGTCAGGCCAATGGGATTTACCCATGTGTGTAAAGGCAGATTTGCTATCGGGCATTAGGTAAACTTTTATTTCTTCATCACATCAGGTTTTATGAGAGTCTTACAAACATAACTGTATTCGCTTAGAAAGCCGTTTCTTTCCAGTTTCCATTTTGGAGTTTAGAGCGAGGCACGTAGGTGTCAAACCTACATTAAATCTTGGACTTGGCCACTGTGCAGTTGCACTTGTTGGCTATAAAACATCTCTTGTCGTCAAGCACTAAGACCTTTCTAAAGAAATCTCCTGGGGTTGTTTAGGCTCTGACCACTCAGCTAGTTCCACAGCTGTGGCCAACCGTGGAGTTACAGCGGCAAACCAAGGCCCGAGCTTGGGGCTCTGTTCTAATGCAGAGGCTTGAAGCTCATGACTGTGAGTGTTAAGCTCTGTGTGTCTAACTCGAGGGTGGGGGGACACACCCACTGCAGCAAAGCGTCTCTCACGGTAAGAAACCCCTTCTCAGAGGCAGAAGTCCACCGTGGGTAGCATTGAGTAGCTGTGAAGAGAAGGAAGGCTCGAAGAGCAAGCAGGTGTGGGGCAGGGTGTTGCACCAGTGCCAGCTCTGGACGCTCCTGTGGAACGCACCTGCTTTGTTCCACGTCTTGTTGAGAACATCTGACAGGAAGACGTATTTCCTCCTCAGGTCAGGCTCTAAGGATGTATTAGGCAAATGCATTTATTTATTTAATCTTGTCAGGGAAGCTAATGCCTACCCTTCGTTATGAATGGAATTCTTTCATTATCTTAGGCCAAAGGTCCATTTTTAAAACATGTATCTATGCATATTTTAAAAGCAAATGCAAATATGTGTGCATAATTTGTTCCCATTTCCTAGGTTTAATATTCATGTTTAGAGACTGAACGGTGCTTGGGCTGATTAGCTAAGGCCTTGTTTCTACCAGTCCCTGTTGGGGTCAATCTTGAACACTGACAGCCAGTTTGAGAGACTTCTTTCATTATAGAAGAGAGTTGACAGGTTCCATACCGTGCATGTCTGAGGATGCTGACCCTAATAGAAAGTGGGTAGGTCCGGAACATTCCTTACAGCCAAACACAGTGTCAGCCAACTGCTGGGCCTACAGGCCCTGTAGAGTCTCACACATGGATACACTGTGAAGATTGCCTCTTCCGTCACTGAGGGTTAACACTTTTTGTTTTTGTTTTGTTTTCCGTCAGCAGAGGGAGGGGGTTGACGATCACCATTTCTTACGCACTGCGTTATCCATCCAGGACTCCACTCGGGATTCTTTTGTAAAAGCACACGGTGGCATGCCCTCTTTTACCCCTGGTACCTGCTGCTCTTCAGAGCTTTCGGCCAGCAGGCAGCATCTGGTTGTCATGCAGACTGATGTGCATTTAAGAGTGACCGTGTGAGAGGCACACACAGCTGCCATCAGTGGGCGCTGGAGGCTGGGTACTTTTCACAGAGGAGGCAGCATTTGAACCGGGCCCTCAAAAGTCATCGGGAAACTAGGAAGCACAGGTGACTGGGCACACAGTCAGCGTCCTTCGCACCTAAATTCTAGCAGCTGACCATGATCCTGCTGCAGTCAACCATTTTCCTGTTTGGTGCATGCCCATGCCTGATAACTCTTACATGGCGTTCAGCCCACCAGATCAACCTTCTTTCTTGTCAGCACTATCCCAGCTCCATCTGGATGTGCTGTGTCTCTGGGTACAGGTTCAGATTAACGGTAGGCCTCGGAGCTAGCTTCATTAGACCTTGGCTCTTCTCAGCTTTGCAGACTTGCCACATAGCCTGCTTCAGCATAGCCTGCCAACCATGCTCTTAAGGAGTTGGCAGAGTTCCTGTGCTCTGCCGTTTGCACCTGTGTTAGTCAGACCACTGTGGTGGTGACAGATGCCCGAGAAAGTTTCATTATGGCAAGAAGGACTTATTTTGGCTCGTGGATTCACTCCATCATGGCAGGGAGGTTGTGGCTACTCTAAACAGACCCAACCACGGCAGACAGGGTGGAGACACAATGTTCTGCTAGCATGCTTTCTCCATACTGAGGGCTGGTCTTCTCCCTAGACTTAATCCTCACTGGAAACGGCCTCTCACACACCCCAGAGGTGTGCTGTACCAACCTCAGTGCTTCTCAGCTCAAACCACATCACCAGTCAAGATCAACCATCAGGCTGCTCTAGTGTGATCCCCTCTCCTGCAGTGTGCAGGATCTCTCACTTTCTCTAACAACAGAATACACACACACACACACACACACACACACACACACACACACACACACAATGTACTGTAGAGATGACTTGGTAGCTAGGCATGATGGCTGAGTTCAGACCCAAGTAGCTGTGTAAAAATGAGGGTGTGGCCATGCACCTGTAATCCCAGCGCTGGGAGCCGGGACAGGAGAATTGCTGGGGCTGGCTATGCACCACTCTACCCTAGCCTGGGTTCATTAAGAGGGAATTTGTGTGTGGTCCATATAAGGTTGTAGCACCTGCTCTGCTGGAATCTCCCTCTCCCCGCTGGATACAGAGGAGCAGTAGCTCTGGTAGCCATGCCTAGGATTTCAGGATGGCAGAGAACTGCAGGCTGTCTGTTGCTAAGGGAAGTCTCCGTTGGTGGCCATCAGAAGATGAAGCTCCAGATTTGTGATCACAAGGGACAGCGCAGGTGGGGGTAGGGAGCAGACCTCCTCTAGGCCTGGTCTTTGAAGGAGAGCCCAAGCCTGAACAATGCCTTCTTCCACCGCAGAGGGCCAGGTGAGGCTGTGCTCGGACTCCTGACTCCCCGGATAGACATAAGGAACGTGTGTGGAACGTGTGTTGTTTCAAGCGGCTGTGAAAGAGGAAGTGTGGATACACAGCAATCAGCAGCTAATACAGTGTGCATCTCAGTGAAGCAGAACAAGGGGCCACAATTCCAGTGCCTGGCATCTGGCAATTAGATGTGTAATTATGCTTTATTAAACATTTTCTGTCTCCTAACATTCCTCAGGAAACGAGAAAGTTTTATTTTCTGAAAAGAACTGATTCATCACCTTGATTGTCTAACTTCTGAGGTAGGTGTCCCAGATAGAGGACGCCAGATGTGATACAGCAGCTGCAGCAGGGAAAAGTTTGGAATCACAAAGATTGTGTTGAGCATGACTCTGTGCGGGACAGAACAAAGGAAAGATGGAACGTGGTTTCCAGGGGTGGCGTGGGGGGAGGAGTGCCTGCAGCACAGTCATGAGGGTTCAGGAAGCACCTCCAGAGACGGTTGGCATGGTTACTGGCGGAATACATCTAGAGCGTTTTTCAAATCCCCAGTTTCTATAATGGTGCGGCTTGATCTGTTATTTGTGTATCAGCCTAATAGATGGGGGGGTCCTGTTCATTATCAGTCTTTTAAGCTCTTTTTCTCCCCTGACCTCTGAATAGATGTGTAATGGAGCAAGCTATGTGTTATCTCAAGAAAGAAGTCTAGAAATATTTCAGAAAACACCTACTGAGTACTTTGTCGCTCGTTGCCTGGCTCCTCTTGTCCCCTCCACAGCAGGTCTCTGTGTCTGCAGCCTTTCCTGTCATTAGGTTAAGTGAGCAGTCTAAAGCTCAAAGTGTCCCAGCTACATGCCCAAGAGCACAGGGCAAGTGATCCTGGGGACAGAGCTGGACTCCAGAATCCCCGGACTCCAGAACTGTGCTTAGTTAATAAATAAAAAGAGACTAAAGAAGAGGCTATTTCCATGTTTAAAAATGCAAAGCAAAACTATGTTGACACTGGCAGAGAAGCCTGGATGGGACACCTGTGAAGGTCCTAGTGTGTGGACCCAGGTGGCTGCACAGGCTTTTGCTAAAGCTCTTTCTCCTCACTGCCGTGAACTTGCAGTGAGCGTGGGGTTTTCTCGCTGTCTAGGAGTCTGGGTCAGGTTCATTTTCCCTGACAGTTAAAAGAATTAAAGGATAATAAAAAATAAATAAAAATTTAAAAATGTATTGCACAACAAGCAGCAATGGGCAAGAAAAATCTCAGGCAGGGCAGACAGAATCAGGGTGTGAAGAAGGGCTCTTTATTAAGGGTAAGAAACACAACGCACACGCGCACACACACACGCACACGCACGCACGCCACCCAGAAATACCCTCCACAAAGCAGAGAGTGGGGCTTGTTAAATGGAAGTCTGGTTGCTCCTTGCAGTTGGAGGTTTGGGGATTCTTTGGGAGTCTTCCTCCCCTAATTAAGGATTGGTCAGTTTGAACAAAGGCGGGGAAACTGACAGGCCCCCTACTTTGGGGTAAACATGCTCTGGCCTTGAAATTTTCAGACTTCCCCACGGGTTAGGAGACTCTGTTGACCAGAGAAGAAGCCCTGGAGGCCTATAGGCCTTTCCTGTGGAGGTTTGCCGTTGCTGAGTCATCTTTGTTATCTAGCTGTGGCCACTCTTCCTACCTCTCTGCCTATCAGAGGTCTAACTCTGAGTCCCTTGTTCTGTGAAGCAGTAAAAACCTGGATGTTGCTGGCCTCAGCTCTTGAGTGATGAGCATGTCTTTCTAATATTCCGTGACCAGCTGGTTGTGAGACTGACCTTGCCTCTGCTGCACCCCAGCCAAAGCCCAAACTGTCCCAGATTAAAGCCTCCCTGCGACTGATTGAGTTGGGAGGTGAGTAGCTAGTCATGGAACATGTTTTTCTGTGAAAGAACAGCAGAAAAAATGGTTTTCTTGACATTAGGAAAACATTTTAACAAAAAATAAACTAGCCAGCCTATCATTTTAAAGAAAATGGCATTTATTGTCAGTTCAAAGTTTTAAGGAAGAGTTGGAATACAGGGAAAATCTGTACCTGCTAGTATGGCTAAGCTTGACAATCCTCCAGTTCTGAAAGATTTTTGTGATAGAGATGGTGGCGGGTGGGGCAGGCAGGGTGATAACATGGTGAGGGGTGTCTGTATGGAGAAGATCTGATGGCAGTGCATGGTGTTGGAAGTTCAGGAGCATGTTAAGCTGATTAAAGGCATACTCTGCCCATTAATAGTAATTTGCTGTTTCAAAAGTATTGCCTGCTTTTGTCATTTTATTTTGTCTATTTTGTTGTTGAGTTTTGGTTTTGTGATAGGCTGTCATGGAGGCCATGGTGAACTCTAATTAACTCACTCCGCCACCTCCCAAGTGCAGGGACCACATATCTACTATTGTTGATCTCCTTTCTCTCCAACACTATAATTCCTTCCACTAAATGGAATCCATGAGTTCAACATGACTTTGCAGAGCTGATTTCATCAGTATGTGGTGAGTTTTTCCCCCCCGCCGCTGGTCTGATCCCACAGCCGCGTCAACCCCAAATAACACACAGAGACGCTGTATTAGATACAAAGCTGTTGGCCAGTTACTAACTTCTTATTGGCTAGCTGTGTCTTAAATATTAACCCATTTCTATTAATCTAAGTGTTTCCACGTGGTCTCATCTTACTGGAGAGAAGAGGGCCCGGACCTCTGTTCTCTCAAGTCTCCACATGTTGACTCCTCCCTACTTCTTCCTCTCTCCTCCTTGTTTTCCTATTGGCCAACAGTGCTTTATTCATTGACCAACACAAGAAACCCATTTACAGACTGACAGCTCCCATCAGCATCTAACTTGCTATCTGAATTTACCATTTAGTCAGTTGTACACTTTTTTGCCTACATGTTAACCCTCAGTTTTAATGGTACATGATTTATTTTTCTGACAAGCTTGGCCAATGAAATTTGTCCCTGGAATTGTTCCTAGGTTTTGCAGTTTTGGAGGCAGCATTGATTTCCTAGACAACTCAGTGCAGCTTTCTCATACTGAGGAGTGGTTTGGGGCCACAGCCTTCAGTGTTTTCTCTGGAGTAACATTTGGTGAATGCCCTGAGACCGACCACAAACAACAACAGTAGCAACAAAGCCAAAACCTGTTTCCTGTATTTGAGAATGTATTACATGTTTTCTCCATGTTTAAGACAAACCCTCCCGTCGACTGAAGTTTTTGACAATGAGATTACTGCCATCCACGTCGTTAATGGACCTCAGGTCTGATAACGGCTATGAACCCTTTGTGGGAGCGGCCAGTGTTCCTTCATCACTGACTGCCTCACTCTTTGGTTTTCAAATTTTCCCAGTTACCCTTGTGGGTCCCCTAAGGGAGTACCTACAGTTTGAAGTTCAGATACAAGCTAGGTGACCCCATGGCCTGGTCCCCTCGAAAGGGTGGCACACCATGGTGGCAGCATCTTTGGGATGCCAGTGACCTGATGACCTCGCATAAGGCTCTGCCCCATGAAGGTCTCCATCAGCTTCCCACAATGCCACTCTGACCACCAAACCTTTACCTGTGGACCGTGGGGGAATGCTCACCTGAACAGTTGAGTGGCTCACCTAAATCTAATTTCAGCTCAGTGGATTCCATGTGCAGAAGAAAAGCAAGCACACGCCACTCCTTAATTAACTCCCGGCAGCTCATTCCAGATGCCTCACAGATAAGAGGTTGGACCTGTAATCTGTCACTGTTTCATCCCAAAGCATCAGGGCCTCTCGCATTTCAGCTGTGGCTGTCAGTGCCCGTGTTATGTTCAGGTCTGCAGACGTCCCTCAGCCTTGCAGAGACTGTGTTCATGCAGGCGTCTGTCTGATGTTCTAGGTGCTGAGGAAGCAGCAGCGGCACAACGTGCTGCCCTTGGAACCCAGGCAGGTGTGTCCCCGCCTCGACCCCCTCTTCAACCCCCGCTTCTGCCGAGTGTAGTAAGTGCTCAACCACCATTACGGAAAGGTTGGCTGCCTCTCATAGAGAATGTCTTCCTCATAGCCAGAACTTAGTGACTTCTAATCCCTTGTGAGGTGACCCATCCCTTTGCCTACGAAACTCCAGGGGCACTTAGGGCAGAGTGCAGCTCTCAGATCTTAAATGATTTAACAGAGAAAGCACTAAAGCAGAATCCATCCACTACCAGGGCCACATTAAGCAGATTTGTGTGTTGGGCTAAATTTCCCTTTATGGCCTGAGGTCTGAGCCGTGTGATGAACTGGTCTCTCACAGGCTGTGGACACTCGGCTGCTGCTGGCCCAGCACAAATTCTGTAATTATCATTGAAGTTTATTAAAGTTGAAAGGTGATTAGAAAGTGGATGTGTATTTTTACTTCCCCCCAGAATTAAGCAGTAGGTCTGGAGGTACCATGAGGCTATAACCTGCTTAGATTCTAGTGAACAACAGAAAGAAATTAAAGGTTCCTCTTACAAAGTAATCCAAGGGGCTCAGGCCTCCGTTAACCAAGCTCCGATGCCCCATCCTTCTTCCGATGATGCCACCCAGCCTGTGAACCATCTCTTCTTTTGCTTAGCAGAGCATCTCAGACAAACCAGTGAGCAGTGAGGCTGTCGTGAGATTAGGCTCTGCAGGCCAGCCACCAGGGCTTTGGGGAGACTGCCAAAGCAATTCTTTGTTTCCAGAATCTATCACACACACCCCTCCCCACGGCTGCTCAGGGGTTTGTGCAGCAGATCTGTATTGGGTCTCATCTGCTCTCCCGATATTTAAACCATCCCATGAATCAGTGGGAAGGAAATCAACGTCATAGCATGGAGATCAATGCACTTCTTCTTCTGGGAGATTATTTTCATGTAAGCTAGCTCCGAAGCGAAATGAATGATTCTGTGGTTTGTGAAAGGAATGTGTGCATGGCCGTGGCGGGGGTGTGGGGTGGGCAAAGGGGGCAGAGGGTTTGGGCTGTGTAGTTTCCTTCCCCAGCTTAAGAAACCATACGTTCATTTCACAGTTAGGAGTGCCTTCGAGAGGCTAATTTGTGTGTATTTATCCTGTACATGTTGTTCATTTAACATCGTAGTTGATAATCCCAGTTTAATCCACACCCTTCAGCCGTCCCTCACAGCCTGGCACTTCCCGGTGTTAGCCTCTTGTTCCTGTCTTTGGACTCCGCTCAGTGGAAGTGTGCGCTTTATTAAAAGGTCATCGCTTGACCTGGGAGTGCGGGCCGCGGGGCCACATTGTCAGGTGTAAATCATTTGGGATTTTAGGTGCGTGTCATTTCTTTCTTGTTTTGTCACATGCATTAATTACTGTGCTGTCCCATCTTGACCTCAGGCCCTGAGCAAGGTGGGACTTAGAGATTTGAGGACGTTTGCAAGGAAAATAATGTCCAAATGGAGATGAACTGAGTCCTTCCTCCTCTGTGTGAGGATAGAAGAGCCCCCCACCTCTCTCACACACAGGCACACACACACTCTCTCTCTCTCTCTCTCTCTCTCTCTCTCTCTCTCTCTCTCTCTCTCTCTCTCTCTCTCTCACACACACACACACACACACCTCTCTCTCTCTCTCTCACACACACACAGGCACACACACTCTCTCTCTCTCTCTCTCTCTCTCTCTCTCTCTCTCACACACACACACACACACACACACACACACACACACACAATCTCCACCTGAAAGGTGGAGCCTCTCTGTTCTGTTTTGGCAGGAGAAAGACGGGGAGGTGAAGTGCTGTGGGCAATATTTCACAGGCTCTCGGTGGGGATGAGGCCAGCTCTAAGCTACTGTGCACCTCTGCTAAGGTCGTATTTTACCTGGAACACATATTAGATTTTGGCGTTTGGTGTGAAATCCAAGAGACTAAATAAATAATAAACAGTTGTAAGAGCGGGACGGGGAAATGTACGTCATAGCACAGTGCTTGACGCTCCCAGGAGCCCTTGTCATTAGACACTTAATCTTCTCCGAATGAGCACAGATGTGTGGCTATGTTTTCAAGTGGTCCCTCTAGCGCCTAGCATTTATGAGTCCTTAATAAATTTTTATCATAATTAATATCCCAAATGCATTGGGGTTTTCCCTGGGGGATGGTAGAACCAAGACTCAGGAATCTGTGGGAATGATAAAGTATTGTTTTATGAGTTTCTATTTCCCTGCGCCTGAGGGTATCTTGATTTACTGGCTTGCGTTCAGTACCATGAGCCCCGTTCTGCTTGGGAGGGTTCACTGTCACCGAGTGTGGGGCCAGGCCACCATTTATTGTCTTAGCAGGAAGAAGTACAGCACTCAATTGGATAGAGCTGGATGCTGATCAAGATCCCTTGGCCATCTGGAAAATGGGGACAGACTGACTTTTCCTTCAGGGTCAATGTCAGTCCAGAGGTATTGTGTGCAAAAGGGCAGAGTGCTGGTAAAGACAGTTGTTGTGATCCCCGTTCCACAGACAGACTGGGTCCCCTAGAATTAGCCCAGTGACTGGTACCCCCAACAGTGTACATATTTCTTTCAGCATTTTGCACAAAGGTTTGCACAGTGCTGTCCAGGAGGGGCAGGGGCAGTGGTGGGAGGGAAAAGGTCAGTGTGGATTTTATCAAGGAATTGGCCACTGAGAAGAATCATGGAGAACAGCCTTTGATGAGCAAGGCTAGTCTGGGAGAGTCCCCTAGACATGAAAAATGTGGCAGTGAGTATATGTGGTTCTTTCTGAGTGCTCTGAGGCTCAGCATCTGTCCTCATGGGCAAGGCAGGCGCAATATAAGCACAGCGCTATGGTCCTGAGCCTGAGCGGGGTGCTGGCTTTTATTACTTTGCCGAGATACATCTTTGGTTTTTTTAATTACTATTATTTTGTTTTTTTATTATTTTAAGGTAGGGTCTTGTTCCAGAAATCAGGTTGGCCTGAAACTCATAATCTTCTTGGCTCAGCATTCTAAGTGCTGGGATTACCAGTGAGTGCTATGCCTTATTAGGCTTGTGGGTGTAGAGCTGCAGTGTATCAGACCACAGAGGTAATGGGGAGAGCAGAGATCAAGCATAGGCTTAGGCTTTAAAAGACTTGGGCAAATTAGAGTCGTGGTCATGGGCTTATAGAATGGCATTGAGTAGTGACTAAAAGATTAGGAATTTAATTCTTCTATTAAAATAAATAATAAAGCCTTTCTGGGTAGGAAATGAATGGTTCATGATTACTTAACCTGGAAGCAATCACGGCTCCTTTTTATGACGCAGTCAGGCACTGGTGACCTTAAGGCCATTCTGAGATTTAGGTTTCCTAAACAAATATGATCCATTATAGGTTCCCATGAAATAGCTACCCTCTGTTGCTCATGTGCTACCTTACTGTGACAGATAACAGCTTCCAGCAAATATTTGCTTTGAGCCAGGCCGGAAGATAGGCATTCTCTTATATCACCTGACAGTGTTGCAAGGCCGGTCTCTGTCCTCATTTTTCTGTTCTTTTCTTTCTCTTTTGTTTGTTCGTTCGATTGATTCTTTGAGACAGGTTTCTCTGTGTAACCTCTCTGGCTGTCCTGGAACTCGCTTTGTAGACCCGGTCGGCTTCAAACTCACAGAGATCCACCTGCCTCTGCCTCCGAGTGCTGACATTAAAGGTAAAGAGAGAGAGAGACAGAAAAACAGAGAGAGAGAGAGAGAGAGAGAGAGAGAGAGAGAGAGAGAGAGAGAGAGAGAAACAGAGAGAGACACACAGAGAGAAACACAGAGAGAGAAACAGAGAGACAGAAACAGAGAGAGAGAGAGAAACAGAGAGAGAGAGAAACAGAGAGAGAGAGAGAGAGAGAGAGAGAGAGAGAGAGAGAGAGAGAGAGAGAGAGAGAGAAACAGAGAGAGAATTCTGGAAGTTTCCGTGATGGGAAGTATAAGAGAAAAGCATACGCCCAGTTTACTGAAGTCCGAGCTTACCCTGCTCATCTTCTGCTCCCAGATGCAAATATGTCCATAAACACAAAATTAAACTGTCAGAGTGGTGTGTGTCCTTTGTCACCATTCACAAAAATTGAAAACATACAGAAACATGACAGATTTTACAGATCTGTAATATACAGTGATGATACCAAATTTTCGGGGGAGTGGGAGACGTCAGATTCTCACAGTGATGGCTCTGAAAGGGAAAGGGAGGAATTGTATCTGTGACCTTTGTTGCTGGAGGTTGGAAGGGGGGTGGGGGCATTCCAAGGCAAATACAGGAGAATGTTAAAATAGGTCACAGGTAATTGTTACTTTAGTTTTCTGCATTTGAAGTACTTACAATGATGAAAAGCAGACACAGAACCAGACCTAAATTATTGAGAAGAAAGCTTGGGCAGCGCTTAGCATCGGAGGGAAAGAACTAGAACACGTGTGTTACTAAAGTCCTTCTGCACTGGTGATGAGGCTGCCAGGCCTCTGGCCACCAGTGCCTCTGCAAGTCTGACATCCTTACAGCTCTATAAATCTAGGGTGTCAGGAGAATCCTTCCACACACACCCCAAATCTCTCCTGATTTTAAGCTACAGCCGTGCAGGTAGGATTGCAAGGACTAATCCACTCGGAGGCAGTGTGACACTTTTAGAGCCCTGAAGCCAACCCTGGCTGCTACTCCCCACCCCCGAGCCCCCACCACAGAGCGTGTTCCGTGAAATGAGGACACATATTTTCCCATGATTGCTGTGGTGTTTCATATGACACAGGCGGTGCTGCGTACACAGTAGGTATATACAGGTCGTGTCATTTGGCTTCTGGCTCAGGTCGTGTCCTGAGCATTTCTCATTGTATGCCCACGTCCTGTATGGATCTAGTGATCCAGGGTGGCTCTGACCAGGCTACACTTCTCGGGCCTGCAGGCGGTGAGCACCTGGCCATGCCTTTCCCTTTGCTCCCACCTCCTGTGGCACCACAGAGAAGTCCATATCTCTTGCTCTTCTCAGTGCCTGGAAAATTCCCATCTTTCTGGCTGCTGCTGCTCCTCCTGCCTTGGTCCCTGGCAGAAGCACATACTACCCCTCTGTCCTTACCTGCCTCCTGCCCTCCTCCCCCTCCGTCCTTACCTGCCTCCTGTCCTCCTCCTCCTCTGTCCTTACCTGCCTCCTGCCCTCCTCCTCCTCTGTCCTTACCTGCCTCCTGTCCTCCTGGTCCTCCCCCTCCATCCTTACCTGCCTCCTGCCCTCCTCCCCCTCCGTCCTTACCTGCCTCCTGCCCTCCTCCTCCTCTGCCCTTATCTGCCTCCTGTCCTCCTCCTCCTCTGTCCTTACCTGCCTCCTGTCCTCCTCCCCCTCCATCCTTACCTGCCTCCTGCCCTCCTCCCCCTCCGTCCTTACCTGCCTCCTGCCCTCCTCCTCCTCTGCCCTTATCTGCCTCCTGTCCTCGGCCTTTACTCTTGCCTGGCTCTTGATAAAACCAAAGCAGCCACTGTCCATCAATGCCTAGCGGCAGATAATAGACAGTAAGTATCAATCTGCTCACTGCAGCCATGAGTCTTGGTGCTAACAGAATGCCTTGTGTGCCATTCGCTGTGTACCCCTGGCTAGTATCAGTCTCCACAGTGAGATAGCCCTGTCCGGCCCCGTGTGCCTGGCTTGCCAGAGAGTCCATGAGGATGCATTCTTTTACAGAGCAGACTCTAAGGAGGTGGTGAGCCAGAGCAGCAGAATTTTTTTTTTTTTTAAGGCAGTCTACCTCTGCTTTCAAAGTGCAGTGCAGACACTGGATAGTATGACAACGGAGTTTACAGGTTGGGCCTATCTCCCAGCAGTAGTCTCGAAGGTTTGCGCTGAAGTCTTCTCAGTGGCCCAGCCTTTGTCCCGCCTATGCACGGCCCTGGGTTGGTCCTCTGCACTCCTGATTCATTACCCTAAGTTCTCCAGAGAGCTAGCTGCACAGCCCTCCAGCTATGGCTCCCTTTCTGTCACCATTTGTTAGTAATTTATTCTTTTGAAACTGTTCTTTTTTAATTCAAAAGCAATAATACTAGGTCTTTAAAAAATTCCTCTGACCCTTCCTTTAAAAATGAAGACTTTTAATATTAATATTTGAAAACAGCACATCAGCCAGTTTTCACCACTCAAAATAATTACTGTGAGTATTTTAATATGTTTCATTTCTGTCATTTTAAAAATAAAAATTATTTAAATAATATGGGTAGATGCTCGTGGTAAGCTTCCCAAACGTTCCAGGTAAGACAAATGCACGCTTTGCTTTGCCCACGTCCTCCCTTCAGTAGAGTGCGGTGCTCACATGGTGCTCCTCTCGTGGCCGTCAGTAGAGTGCAGTGCTCACATGGTGCTCCTCTCGTGGCCGTCAGTAGAGAGCGGTGCTCACATGGTGCTCCTCTCGTGGCCGTCAGTAGAGAGCAGTGCTCATATGGTGCTCCTCTCGTGGCCGTCAGTAGAGTGCTCACATGGTGCCCCTCTCGTGGCCGTCAGTAGAGAGCAGTGCTCACATGGTGCTCCTCTCATGGCCGTCAGTAGCGTGCGGTGCTCACATGGTGCTCCTCTCGTGGCCGTCAGTAGAGTGTGGTGCTCACATGGTGCCCCTTTCGTGGCCGTCAGTAGAGAGCAGTGCTCACATGGTGCTCCTCTCGTGGCCATCAGTAGAGAGCAGTGCTCACATGGTGCTCCTCTTGTGGCTGTCAGTAGAGAGCAGTGCTCACATGGTGCCCCTCTCGTGTCTGTCAGTAGCGTGTGGTGCTCACATGGTGCCCCTCTCGTGGCCGTCAGTAGAGTGTGGTGCTCACATGGTGCTCCTCTCGTGGCCGTCAGTAGAGTGCGGTGCTCACATGGTGCTCCTCTCATGGCCGTCAGTAGAGTGCAGTGCTCACATGGTGCTCCTCTCGTGGCCGTCAGTAGCATGCAGTGCTCACATGGTGCTCCTCTCGTGGCCGTCAGTAGAGAGCGGTGCTCACATGGTGCTCCTCTCGTGGCCGTCAGTAGCGTGCTCACATGGTGCCCCTCTCGTGTGCTTCCTTCCAGAGAGGATGGGAGTTGTTTGGCAGCATCTGGTACAGAGGCCAGTGATGCTGGCAGATGCTCCAAACACACAGAAAGGAACCCCCCTCCTGCTTCCAAACAAGAGCTACCTGACCCAAAACATTGCTAGCACCCCTGTAGCAAGCCTCCCACAGATCTTGTTACAGGCACACTCATATGTGCACAAATACTTCCGTTTTATGTTCTTTACATGAAAACAGCAGCCTTCTTTATGTCTTGGCTGCCTCTTGTGGTGGCCCTTAAAGATGTGCATACATGCAAACGTGTATATAACACATCTACATAGTCATGCCACACTGGACTTCACATATGCTATCTGACCAGCCCCATGTGGTCCCATGACTTCCAATACTCTGTTAGCTCAGTGCGTATTTCTGTGTGTTTCTCTAGTGGGCATGTTTGCAGTTCAAATTGCTGAGTTGCAAGGTATTACTTATGTAGAAATGACCTTGGGGTTGTGTCTTTTAAATAAAAATATTAGTGGAGCTGGGGAAAGGACCATGAGGACTGGGTTTGGATCTCCAGCACATATATAAAAAGCCTTGCATAGCAACACTCACCTGTAATTACAGTGCACAGCAGACAGAGGGACACTTGGGGCTTGCTGGCCAGCTAGTGCAGCTAATTGGTGAGCACAGGTTTGGTGAGAAACCTTGTCTAAAAACAAGGTGGGGAGTAATTGATAAAAATAGCCAATGTTTATCTCTGACCTACATACACACAGCAGTTAAAGGAACATGTGGGAGAGCACATAAGATCACATACACAGACAAATGTATGTGTGCACGCACACACTCTCTCCCTCTCTCTCTCTCTCTCTCTCTCTCTCTCTCTCTCTCTCTCTCTCTCTCACACACACACACACACACACACACACACACATACAGACTGCAAGTGCAGGTGTGCGTGAGTGTATAAAATGTGTATTAAACCACACTTTTTTACTTAACATCATGATAAATCTCCAGTGGTTTACAAAGACCGTTTTTCTCTGGCTGAATGTCACTCATGCCCTGCCCTGCCCTGCCCATTTTGCCGCTGTCTGTGGCCATGACCCAGTTCCACACAGCACATAGAGAGGAGGGATGTTCTCTCCTGCGTCTGGGCCTGACTGTGAACAAGCCCCCAGTTGTGATGGCCTGTGCATTTGCCGGGTCAGTACTGACGGTAAGGATCAGCTGCTTGGTGGAGCCGGGTTCCTCCTCCCTCCACTCGCCCTGTGAATCTTGCACCTTCCTGGACTGTCTCGTGAGCAGGTGACATTTCGGTGCTGGGATCAGCCAGCACCACCCCAGTCACTGGAGCAAATGAGTTGAATGCAGTGCCTTCAGTGACTGTGTGCGGGACTCACAGTGTGGCTGTCCTGCCATCATCTGACCGCTCTGTCATTTCCCCCATAGCTGCCATGGCAGTCATTGCTTGGCACCAAGCTCTGAGCCACCATTGCCCCAGCACACCTTTGCGGGCAGGATGGATGTGGGCTGAAGGTTTATGATCGGGACGCTTTTCATCCTCTGGGTTGCCTCGCCCAGCCTGTGTGTGAGGGCTTGTGTGCAGTCTTACTGCATCTTGTTATGCCTTGTTTGGTTGATGTCCCTGAGAAGTGTGCTGTTTTCTGAAGGCAAATGGAGGAGCAGTGTCTATGGGGAAGAGGACGGGAGGGAGGTACTGGGAGGCCTGGAGGAGCGGGGGTTACAGTCAGGTTGTATTGTGTGAGAGAAGAATAATTTTTCTTTTAAAGACAGGGAAATAATGTCATGACAGTTTCCTATAACAACCCCCCCCCAGCTTTTGCATTATTTTGTTTGCGTAGCGCAACAGTTGTCAACTGGGAAACACTGAGTTTTCCCTAGGAGACATTTTTGGCGACGTGACACGAGGGAGGGGGGCTTTGGTGGTGGTGGTGTAGGGGGAGGCACAGGACACAGCGCTGCAGCCAAGAATCCTCTGTAGAGCCAAATCGGAAAGTGACTGGATTCAGCTCTAGAAAGAAAACCATCCGGGGACTTTCCAGGACTTTGGGTTTGTTGTGTCAAGTGACTTGAGGCTCCGCGGGCTCCGCGGGCTCCACAGTGTGTATTTGAGCCACCGCACCCGTGTGCCTGAGCGCTGCTCAGAATTCTTCTGAACACTTTGGTATTTGAAATGCAGAGTACTATCTTATTTTCTCTTCTGAGTTTTTCCATATTTGGGGGTTTAAAAAAATATCTTTGCTGAGTTGCATGTACTTGTTCCAGGTCCTACACGTGGTAGCTTTTTGTCTTCCTGACATCATTGTAAGAGCTGTCTGGTTTCTAAACAAGATTTTATTTCCATTTAATGAGTAGCACTTTATTTCTTCATGATTCTCTTGTTTGTTTTGTTTTGTTTTGTTTTTTGAGGACAGGGTTTCTCTGTGTAGCCTTAGAGCCTGAACTGGAACTCACTCTGTAGACCAGGCTGACCTTGAACTCCCAGTGATCCACCTGTCTCTGCCTCCCGAGTGCTAGGATTTAAAGGTGTGCACCACTAATGCCTGGCTTCTTTATGAGTCTTATAGCAAGTGCTCTTAAAGAGGCTTCTGGCATTATCTGAAACAAATAGACCTACATTTAAACACGGTCCAGCCCAGGGCTGACGGTATGGTTCAGCAGGTAAAGGTGCTTGTAACCCCAAACCTGAGTTTGATTCCCAGAACCCACATGATAAAACAGAACCCAGAAAGTTGTCCTCTTTTTCCTCAACACCGTGGCATACAGGTGCTCACATACACATATATAACACCACTAAGTAAATAAATGCTCTCTTTTAAAGTATAACCAGAGGGTGAGCCGTGCCCGAGAGGAGGGGTGAGGTGTGTGTTAAGGGAGCGAGTCTGCGGCACCCGGCTGGTTGTGAGGTGGGAACCCCAGCTGCGCAGTGAAGCCGTGCTGGGGAAGGAAGGCCTTGCTGTCCCTTGACAGCTGAACTTAATGTAAAACCCGAATCTGCATTCAGAGGAAAGCATAGGGAATGTATTTCAAGATACTGACGCAGGCAGGGGCCTGCTGGACAGGACACGACACGGGAAGAGTCTACGGTTGGGGCTCCATGGACTTAAAAATGTCTGCACAGAAAAGGAACCTAGCAGCAGAGTGAGCAGACAGCTAGAGAATAGGGGGTGGAGGGAGGGATCTTTGCCAGCTGCACCTCAGTCAGAAAGAAGCTTGATACCCAGAATGTAATAATAATAATA
This sequence comes from Cricetiscus sungorus, assembly GCA_030556225.1. Taxonomy (NCBI): domain Eukaryota; kingdom Metazoa; phylum Chordata; class Mammalia; order Rodentia; family Cricetidae; genus Cricetiscus; species Cricetiscus sungorus. The sequence continues at coordinate 36,779,049 of JANBXA010000044.1, read as the reverse complement.
ATTAATAGTAAAACCTGCAAAACCTAAACATCGAAAAACCGAGAGCACAGCCTCAATTTGACAGTCAGTAAATGGCCCAAGGCGCCAAACACATCCCAAAAGAAAGGGCAAACGGCCAGTGAGTATCTTTTAAAAGTGTTCAACGTCCTTGTCATTACGGTGAGCAAAGCAAAACTGCTTTGCGATTCTATCTCTCCCCGGGCAGAGCGCCGACAAGCATGTGGGAGAGAGCCTGCACTCATCCATGAAAGCAGTGTGGACTCAAAGCAGTCTCCGTGGACATGGGGTGGGGGTCCTCAATAAACTGAAGATAAAGCCCCACGTAAGGCGGTTCTACCACCGTGCCTGGCCATCTTGGTGTTCTTTAACGCAAAATGCCAGCCTAGACTTTGCCACGGCAGCAGGCTGATGTGAAGAGTCCCCGCCAATGTGACCAGTGCGTCAGCCTAGACTGCCCGGGCAGTGCGGCCGAACTCTGAATGCGGCCGGCATTCTCGGAGTGGGCTTCTTTTAGATTGAAGTGGGCATTGTTATGCAGAGAATTAAGAATCCAGTGATGACTACATCTCCCACACTCTTACTCCAAGCCCTTGAAGTACGTCCTTGACATACCCCAGCTGACTTAATCCATGCATTTCTCTCAAGCACCCAACATGTGTTAAATGTCCCATTCACTCTGCTTCTCTCTGATGGTACTTGTGAGGAGTTTGAGGGCCACTGTTCATCTCACGAAGCATACTGGGGGTTATAGCCCACTTGGATACTCTGTGAGGGAGACTTTGGTCCTGGAGAGATGGCTCGGTGGCTAAGAGCACACACTGCTCAGCAGGGAACCCAAGTTCTCTACCCAGCATGCAAGTATCCATGTGGGTGGCTCATGCCTGCCTGTGACTTCACTTCTAGGAGATCCACTGCCCCCTCCTGGATTCCGTGGGCACTGTTTTCACACATGAACACACACGCACTCACACAGACAAAATAAAAAGTAAATCTTTTCTCATTACTAAAGAAGAAACTAGCATACAGGTTGGAAATGGATGTCTCTTCCCTTTAGTTGCTAGTTTAGCAAATTTAAGTTAATCAAACCAAAAAATTAGGTTTAAAAATAATTGACGGGTTGTTTTTGTTTGTGTGTTTGTTTTGTGTTGTTGTTTTAAATATTTAAGGACTGGAAAGATGGCTCAGCAGTTAAAGCACATGTGATTCCTGCAAAAAGACCCAGGTCCAGTTCCCAGTAGCTTACAATTATCCAGAACTCTGGTGGACACCAGGCATGCACAAGTACACATGCATTCATGCAGGCAAAACACTTGTGTGCATGAAATAAATAGATATAAAGATTTTTTCTTCACAGAACCCTGTAAGACCCTGTTCCTTGTCCACGGAGTCGCAGTTTCCACAGCTTCACGTTTGCGGCATTCCCCCTCACCCCGTGGGTCCTTTTCTAGTCTTTATTTTGTGTCCCGTCTGAGACGTGGGGGATTACTTGACTCTGCCATGCTCACTGCCCAGCTGTACTCATTTTAGCACTTCTGCTCGCTGGCTACATTCCTGCCGCAGCCAGGTGAGAAACAAGCGTGCTTATTACCGTCGCATTTCCCCTCATTTCCTCCCTCCCTCCCTCCCTCCATCCCTCCCTCCCTCCCTCCCTCCCTCCCTCCCTCCCTCCCTCCCTCCCTCCCTCCACTCCTCCCCCTCTTCTGCACTATAAAATGAGGTAAAATACACCCTGGGTGTGATCAGGGTGACCCAGTGTAGGCTTATGGCAGATGTGTTCCTGTCCTGGGAGCTGGAGTGGAACAGGGCTACACCCACCCTCCCTCCCACCTGGCCTCACCCCTTCCTGTCTCTGTGGCCCAGCCTTTGCCTCCCCTTTCCCCTTCACTGACCCAGAGCAAGATACCCCCTCCCTTTACGAGTGTTCCAGAAAGAGACCCCGAGGCTTCCATGAAATTGTGTTTTCTCACGGTGCTGTTTAATACTGTGGTACATTGAGTGGAACCTTCTGGAAGTGGACCCTGCCACCGTGCCACCGTGGGAGTTGACCCAGTTCTGTGGAACCCTAAGCTCACCCTTGTCAAGCTGCACTTAAGCACTCTTGAATTCATTGCCTGGGATGCTGGTTGGAAGCCATCTGCGGACGCCCCTCCATGGAGTTACAGCTGTGGCTGGGATTCGGTGATTGGGACAGCTTTCTGGGAGCTGTCAGGCACATGAGGTGTGTGGGCCAGGCCTGGATCAGACGTGGGCCATATCTGTAGATGACATGCAGAGAACACTACACCAGACATGCTCCACATCTGCATATAACACTGCGGAGAACACGACACAAATGTGCATCTCAAGCCTGTCGATGATGGCGCACACCTTCAATCCCAGGGAGGGAGGTAGAGGCACGCAGACCTGAGTTCGAGGCCAGCCTGATCTACAGAGTGAGTTCCAGGACAGCCAGGGCTCTCACACAGAGAAACCGGTAATGATGATGATGATGATGATGGTGCTGGTGGTGATGATGATGGTGATGATGGTGGTGGTGGTGGTGGTGGTGATGATGATGGTGGTGGTGATGATGTTGATGATGAAGATGATGGTGATGATGATGATGGTGATGATGATGGTGCTGGTGGTGATGATGATGGTGATGATGGTGATGATGACGATGATGATGGTGGTGGTGGTGGTGGTGATGATGATAATGGTGATAATATGCATCTCATCTCAGTTGGTGCCTGTGGGCAGGCCAACTGACCGGGAAGACTTCCAAATGTAATTTTTATATCTAGGCAGGGGGACTAAGTTGCTCTGAAAACATGCAGTAGGATCATTGTAGGTGTTGTTATAGAAGTTTCCACCTTAATAAATTCTTGAGTCTGTGTCCAGTCTATGATACAGTTTGAACGCCTTTCTGCTAAGCCACTCTAAGCACTCCACTCTGCTTGTCCCTTGTGTGGGACAGTTTGCCCTCAGGTCTTGACTTTACACCCTTGCCTTGTCTTGTCTTAGTTATTTCACTTTGTACCAGTTAATTAATGCTTCTCTTCTTCTTGAAAACATTTCTACCTTGTGATGGGCCCTGTGGAGATCTGAGATGGTCACGATGGGACACCTGAGGTACCATCGCTTACTGGCCCCAAGGTGCAAGCTGTCCTTCATGTTTTCCTGTCTGGGTCAGGCTCGGCCTCATTCGGTAAGGAGGGCCACTGTGCTTGTTTAATTTCACCCTCCCGCCCCCTTTCCTGCTGCACATTGAAAAGTTCTTGTAATGGATGGCATCCCCCATTTGTGAAGCGCAGTCTGCATGGCCGGCGGCGGTGAGTGGTTCACACCAGACCCAGAAATCAGTGCTCTCTCATTCTCAGGCTCTGCTACTTAGGAACTCGAATAAGAAAAGGACTCTTCTGTCACTACATTAACAAGGCTGCTGTGGTAACTGCATTCTCTGATCACCTCATGCTCACACGCACAAAACAAAGGCCAAAGGGAGTAGATTTCAAAGATTTAACAGGAGTGTAACCGGCTGGGTGAGGAGCAGCAGCCAGAAGAGCAAGGGTGATGAGAATCGGTGAGTCCTGCGCACGCAGAGCAGCTGCTTCTAGCCACAGGGAACACAAGCATGGGCTGACTTCTGCTGGAGAGCAGGAGTTGAGGCTGCCGGTGTCGCAGGATTGGTCATGGTGGCACTCTTAGCGAGGAGGATGGGGGGGGGTGTCTTTGTACACCCTCATAGAGACGCGAGCTCCATGGCTTTGGTGACTCTTTCCACTGTTTCATGGGAGGCTCCTTTGCCATGTCCCATTTTCTACACTGTTAAATTAAAAATACTAGTCACTTTTAGGCCAGCTAGGTCTACAGAGTGAGACCCTGCCTTGGGGGGGGGAGAGAGAGAGAGAGAGAGAGAGAGAGAGAGAGAGAGAGAGAGAGAGAGAGAGAGAGGGAGGGAGGGAGGGAGGGAGGGAGGGAGGGAGGGAGGGAGGGAGGGAGGGAGGGAGGGAGGGAGAGAGAGCGCAAGCTAGACCCTTTTTGTGATAGAAAATTTATCTAACAAATATAACCTGTTTAATGATATTGTACACATTTTATGATAAGCTAAAATAAAACAAGTTTAGAATCTAAACTAAAATTTTAATTTTTCTTTATTGGAAATATACATGTTCAACTTTCAGACCTTTGTACAGTATATTATTTCTCTGGAGATTCAAAAAGATGAATATATGTGCTTGTATGCCAAATAATTCCTGTGCCAAAGGGATGATGGCAAATGTCAGTTTTATCGGTGTTTAGTGCACATAACAATTCACAGTAATTGAACACACCCTGTGTGCCAGGCACAGTTCCAAACTCTTTAAGCGTGTGGTCATCGTTGTCCCCTGAAGTGGCTGCCATTTCCCTACCTCGTATGTAGGGAAACAGAGTGAGCTTTGTAGGGGAATGTGTCCTGCAGGGACAGGGCTGGGAACTAGGCAGCACACCGATGGACGCCCGTCCTAGATGACTGCGCTGACAGAGTCAGCAGTGGTTTAAAAAGCTTGATCAAGATTGCCAAAGTTTACCTTTGTGTTGACACTGACTAGCACCGAGGAGTTCGGAGAATGAAACAACGCATTTTAAATATTAATATTACAAACATCATTTGTTAATATTGTCATATTATTTTTAAAATATTTAAACTCATCATTAAAAAATGAAGTGGACAGGAATTAACTCTAGTTGAACTTAGTATATAAATGGTCAGCATTGAAATAAAAATCACTAAATAAAAACTTTCCCGGGGCTGGCCGCAGATGCTGAGCATGTTGGGGCTGCTGAATGCAGCGGCCAGATGATGAGGAAGTGGGAGTGACCAGCTTGTGATTGGTTGCTGGAGGGGTGTGTGTAGATTTGCTTCTTGTGCTGGTCAGGTCTCCGAAGAGTCAGCCAGTGAAGGCCATGGAGATTCGGGGTGCGTGGCTGGGAGGAGGCACCTGCTGGGACTGGAGACCCTAACCGAGATGGGAGCACCCTACCCATATCTAAGGACATGGAGGGCTTCCCCCGGCAGATGTTTTCCAGAGTACTCTGAAGTGCCCGGTGGGAAGGAGAAGTCTGCCTAAGCAGTGGTGCCTCACTTGGCTCTATTTTGAGATGGGAGTCTTGGTACATTACCCAAGCTGTCCTTAAACTCTTGGATTTAAGCAACCCTACCTCCGCCTCCCAAATAGCTGGGACCACAGAGGTGGACATCAGTGGCTGTGCCTTCAGTCACTCAAATGTCATGTTGAAGCTAGTAGGCTGGGTGGTTAGGTGATGCTTGAAGCCAGTAGCCTGGGGGGGTGTATGGACATAAAGCCGCCTTCAGCTCTAAAACCCACTTGCCTCTCGTGCTGGAAGCTGGGCTTGGAAGGGCCATTCCCCACAGGGGAAGAGGATGAGATGATCTGCTAGAGTGCGTGTGGTAACAGAGAACTGAGGTCACCCGTCTTAGCTCCTGAGCACTGGGAAGCTGTGTGTGTCAGAGGGCCTCAGCAACCACCACACCCTGGCCTTCCTGGTGGGAGGGTGCAGTAGCATCCCTTTCCGGATGGAGGCCCACGTTCTCAGTTTAATTCCAAAACCTCTCTCTGGGTCCTCGAGGGTCCTTTTTCCACCCAATTTAAAAGTTATCCTCTAGCATCTGCACACAAGCTGTCCCTCGCTGGGACACTCATGCACACGTGTGTTTTCCATCTGTCTTCCTCCACATTCCTCCTTGGATCCCATCCTGCCAAACCCAGGCGTTTATGATTCAGTGTAAATGCTGCCTTCTGAGGTGATCTGTCACATTCCAACCCCCTTCGGAGCAGTGTTTTATAGTCACTGAAATGACCACAAATGCAGGGTGTCTGGAAGTGATGGCATGGAACTAAAACAACACCGTGGGAAGCGCCTCGGAGACAAGGCCGTCTCCCGGGGCTTTACTGCCCAACTCTCCTTGAACGGCCGCCTCAGCTCCAGGTGTCTACTTGGACAGTCTCTGTGGCTGAAGAGCTGCGAAGAGTAGAGGTTGTGAGGTCCTCCTAGTTCTGGCCTGGTCACTAGGGTGCCCTGGGCAAAGCTGACTAGCCACCAGAAGTTTCTCTCTGCCGTTGGGAAGTTGTCGGCTCTCGGTGGCTGCATCGTGGCATGGCACTGATGGCACGGTCGTATTACACCAAATTTACACAGGGCATCAAGTTTTCTAAAAAATGAAGTCATTATAAATCCTGGCAGTTTTCTGGTGTAATTAAAATGTCCAACAGGCAACCCCTGGGAAACCAGATGCAGCTTTACTATTTCTAGAGCCGACAGTGGTAGTGTTTCTTGCCAGCTTTCGTATCTTATGACCTATAAATTGCTCTTAATAGCTAATCTGTCATCCTGGCTTCTCACACCAGAAAGCTTGTTTCCTTATTAATCTGTTCATTTGCATCTGCAAAGGACATTTACAAATCCTCCGTTTGAAAACATTGCCGTATAATGTCGGCCATTATAAATAATTCATCACCTGTGATGGAAGCTCTTGTGCCTAGGTAATAGATCTTTGTGACATTATATTATTCTTCCAACCCTAATATAATTTGGATAAAAATAATTTTTATGAAAGTCCTCTGGCTGCCGGGTTACCATGGAGAACCCGTAACTGTTACTAATGACTCTGTAAGCCCGGAATATAGACTCAAACCAGCTATTGTATCACACTAGAAAGACATTCAACTCTGCATACTGTTTATACAGTGATTGCATAATATTCCTTCAAGCTGAGGTTTAGAGTTTGGGACATTCTGGTTGCACGGCTGTGAGCCTCTCATGGCAGCAGTCATGGGCCATGGGCAGCATGGAAATGCATGGCCTCTGAGCCTCACATGCCCCCATTTATGTGGTGCTGTCAAGCTTCCACCCTCTCTGTGGCCGTGGGTTCACAGTCCTCCAAGACCCCGCTAGGAAGTGTCCCCCGCTTAGATAGACCCTCAGGTTGTAACCGCTTTTGTTTGCGTTCCACTCATTTGTGTACTTTGATCCAAGAAGCATCTGTGGAAGCAGAAATGGGGTGTGAAAGGAGCATTGGGCTTAATGAGGGGATTGGGGTCAGCTCACAGTGAGGCCAGGCAGTGTGTGCACACTCTTGCATTCCTTCTGGCTGTTGCCAGGAAAACCTGTGGTCTGACCATCAGCACCCCAGAGGCACAAAGAGGTTAAGTGTGGTGTCACTAGACTGAGTCTTTAGAACAAAGCCACATACCTGTTTGCAGAAGCACTGAATTCTGAACTTTTTTTTTCTTGCCGTGGAGTTGTCATCGGTGGTGTCACAGGCACTGACACTGTGAGGAGGTGCCTGCAGTTTTTGTCCAAGTGTCTTTTGTGAGCAATGAGTAAACATTTCGGGAGCCCTTGACCGTCATCCACACTAAATGAGAATTACTTTGTCAGCTCAGGCGGTCAAGCTATAATATACTCATTAAATGAGTGTCCAGCTATCTCTGGGTTCCTGGAGAAGCCTGGTTCATCTTTGCACCCAGACACACCCAAGGCTGTCAGGATTGGCCAACACCGACTTAGGTGCCACCTCTTCTCAAATGTCATTTTCTTATGGAATGGACTAAAGTTCCACTGCAGAAGCTTGTGTGACAGTTATCCTTCACAGCTGACTCTGAGGAGGGTGCCTCTTGGAGAGTGAAGTACTGATTTATGCTCAGGATTGGCGGGCGTGCAGTAATGATAACCAATTCCTCTGTCTCAGTACCTTAAAGCGGAGCTCGACTTCTCATGCCCACTCTGTTCATTACAGACCAGCCAGGGCTCTTGCACACAGAGACACATGCAGATCAGTTTAGATGGGACCGTCTGTAGCAACAGAGGAGAAGGATGTGGTGACGTGTGCTCTTAGCAATGCCTACTGTTTCCCAGGAAACAATCACCTTGATTAGCTGAGGCTGGGTGTGCTGCCTCCTCCTCCAGTTGGCTTCACACAGGCGGAAAAGAGAGAAGCCCTGACAACTGCTTTCTGTTAGTGCTTACACTGTACCCAAGCACAGCAGGTGCCGTCTGCGTTAGCTTTATTCCCTTTATCTTTACGGCTCCCCTCCCTCCTGCGCACGCAGAACAAACACCCCTGCTGCCCATCCCAGTGCCAGGGCTGTGCTGCTGTGCGTGACCCTTTCCCTGCAACATCATTAGCCGTTACCTTTGGGGACGTCACTACACCTCTGTGCACACTGCTTTGTCTCACATGCCAGTTTGACAAGACGATCAGAGGAAGCCATGTTTGGGGAAAGCCCGGGATTGTCTACACTGGGTACCCTCCCGTCCAGCCTGATTCCTAGGCTCAGCACACACATCTGCATCTGCATCATGCCTCGTGTAGGCTGTTTGTTTCCTGGAATTGCCCACCTACCCCTCCCCCGGAGAGGGAAGCTCTAATTCATATATAAATAATTTTTCAACTAAGGGCCTTCTTTCCGAGCAGAAAATTGGGGAAATAGAGTTCTCACACAGTCACCTCCAATCCGCCCCTCCTTTATTGACATCTTCTGTACGCTATGTGTCTCACAAACGATGTATTGTTTACTAAAGTTGACTTTTACAGTAGGATCCATTTTGTGTTACAAACGTAAATGTCACATATCTGCTATTGTGTCGTGCAGAACTCTTCCAGTGCCCTAAAATCCCCATGCTCCAGCTGATAATGCTCCCACTCATAGTCCCCTGCAACGTCTTCCCCCGAAGCTTGCCCGGTCCTGATGAATGCAAAAAGCAGACATTTCAGGCCGGATACTTTTACCAGTGCACACATCTACGGTTTCATCTGTGTCTTCTTTTGTGGCTTGATAGACAGTTTAGCCTCAGAGTGCCTCGTAAATGCCACAGTTTAACCATTAACTGTTTGAAAGTCTTTGTCTGAGTGGCTGTGGTTTGGAGGTATGGTCTTGCTGTATGGATTGGGCTGAAGTCAAGCTTTTAATTCTCCTGTGCCAGCGACCTAAGTGCTGGAATCACGGAGATCCCATCTGGGAGGTTGTAGACCTTGAGAACATGGAGCCTGCCAGAAAGAAGTGGGTCCCTGGGAATGGGCGTTTAAGTATGGCAGTCCGACTCCACTTCCTGTTTGCTCTCTGCTTCCCGACTCCAGATCCAGTGTGGCCTCGCTGTGATGTCTTCCCTCAGCCGTATCTCCTGGGACCCTAAGCCAAAATAAATCCTTCCTCTCTTCAACGCATGTGACAGGTTTCTTTAGTCATAGATAGCAAAGGGACACGTGACCAAGCCCACCCCTAGATAACAGTCGGTTATGCAGATGCTTGCAGAGCCGTAAGCTGAGGACTGTGATGCTGCCTGCCGTCAGGGGTCTAACTACTGCTTGTGTCGTCTTTTTAGTTGTGCTGACAGAATTTTGTGTTACCTTTCCTGGCCATCTTTTAGCACATTTCTGAAATGACTAAAGCTGAGTCTGTTGGAGCAGGACCTATAAGCCCTTACCTGGGCCGTCCACACTCTCACAGGGGCAGAACCCGGGCTCATTCGTGTCCTGTAGTTCACTTTGCCCCACAGCCTGACACGCGAATCCCCGTATGTCTGAATCCAGAGCTCGTCTGTGTTTCTGTGTTCCTTGATCGGTCTTTGGGTATTCAACATGGGATCCAGGGTTTATGAGCACTGAGCTGGCAGGGAGTACATCATACACGTGCATTTGGGTAGTAATAGGGAAAAATCAATATTTCTGCTACTAGCTGCAAATACAGACAGCCCCCATCTCCCCAAGTACATGCAATTAATCAATTGGCAATCACACCGAATATTCCTCAGGTAACAGTGCAAAATGTAACCACTATGAAAAATACGCACGCAGTAAGGGAAGCACGTGCCAGATGGGAGGAAAGCATGTACACCCTCAGAGCATGTTTAATGTCATGTCATCCGAGAGGCTCTGGCTTAAATCTTATTTTATTTCTCAAACCCAAACCCTTGAAGATGGGTTGTCGTGTGGAGAAATTTCCGGCTCTAGCCCAGGCCTCACGAAGCTTGGCGGGGTGGCGAGGTGGTCAGCCCCAGTGCCTGAGCCTGCAGCTGGGAGCTGTGCTTTGGCAAGAACACAGCTCATTTCTATCTTGTAGAAACAGAAAACCATTGTATTCTTCTGCCCAGATAGATTACTAGTGATGTTCTCTGTGTGCATTTTAGTGTTCAATACAGATGTTCCCAGATGTGTCCTCTGTGGGAAGCAGCTGCGGCTTTTCTGGCACGGAAACTCCAGTGAGATCGATAGACAAAGGCAGCATGAGCCTCATTGCAAACATAGTGCCTGTGTGCAGTGGGCCTGGGGTTCCCAGTCGACAGGGGCTCTTCACATCCCCCTTAATAACCTGAAAACATTTCAGGTTCACGAGCAATGACAAATGATTAATTTCAAACACACTTAGCTGATAAATACCATCACATGTTATTTGCCCGGGGGCTGTAAAACACTAGATTTTATTTCCTGTGAAACTGATAGGAATATGGATGTTCAGCCATTCAGTGCTGCCTGGTAAGAGCCCAGCTCAAGTGGCTTGGGGTCATCAGCACCCATGCATCTGCTGTGAGGGGGTAGGACGCCTGCCTGAGAGCTCTGTAGTTCCTCTCCTCAAGCTCACAGAGCTTCCGTGAGGCAGCTCCCGTGCCTTCCTGGCATTTAGAGAAATGAAGACTCAGAAACACAAGATCTCCAAGCTGTCATTTGGAGTTGCCATAAACCAGGAATTTCCCAGCACACAGTGACACCTGGGGTGCTGTGCCTGCCTGAGTCTTATAAATCTGTCTGCTACACTGTTCAAGGGCTCATTGCCTCCAACCAGATCTGCTCCGTGAAGCTAGCTAGTGAATTATTTATGGCTTACACATTTGACAGGGGCTTGGGGCTACATTTGAAAACACTCAGCTCCCAGCTTGTTGCTGTGGAAGTTAGAAATGTCTGTCTGGAAACCAAGGCTGCAAGTGTCAGCGTTAGGGTTAGTGTGTCTAAGCCCGTAGCTGCCTGGCTTCCAGGAGAAGGGTCTCTGGTGGGTTGTAGTAGGTGGTGGTCTAGCCTGTGGCCTCCCTAGTGAGCCTTAGTTGGAAAAGAAGCCACACGGCGGATGGGATGGGAAAATTGCCACCCATGGAGAAGAAAAGACACTGAGGCCAGATTGAGTGCTGGTGGGGTATCAGCCATAGAGAGCAATGGCACCCAACCCTCTGTGCCCCTGAGACTCAGAGTGAGGCCCTGAGGCCAGCACTGTTCTAGTGGCCTGTTGCCTTGTGACATCATCACTGCCTCAGCCAGGGTCCCACTGATACAGCATCTGTCCTCACTACTTGGGCAGCAACAAAAACACCAATTTATAAGTATCTGTTTCCTCTCTGATTTCTGTGTGTGTGTGTGTGTGTGTGTGTGTGTGTGTGTTAATAAGAGCAACTTAATGTAGTTCACTTTGCAGACACACCAGCCAGAAGCACAGTGTAAATGGTCTCAGCCCCTCTTAGCAAGCACCGCTACCTCACAGGGTAAATAAAGCAAGCAGGGAGAGTGCATCACTCACCTCTCTGAAATATTAATAAAAGCCCCTGGAAGGGCACAGAGGAAGAGGAACACGTCTGAGGAAGGACGACCCTCCTCTACAGGGACAGCGCGGTCTCATTGTTACTCTCTAGTTGGAGGCCCCTGTGACTAACACGACCTTTGCACTTGGGGTCACATGTTTCACACGTTCCTATTACAGAGGCAGAAGCAGCATGAAGAAAGGGGACCATGCACCAAATGGCTGCAGACGTGTGGTGAAGGAGAGGAAGGGAGGCAAGCTTCCAAGTCTCAGAATAAAGGGAAGGGAAAGCCTAGCGTAACCTCCCTTTTTATGTCTCTACACGAAGGACGTCAGAACCCAGCACTAGAGTCTAGGACGGACGTGCTTGGTAGGGGCCGGAAAGCATGTGGCCTTCTTCCTTTGACGCCTTGGCTTGCTGCTTGTTTTGCGCCTTTGCGTAGCACTCTACTGGCATAGAGTCATTTTCACTAAGACCTGTAAGATTCAAATCTTTATCCTTTTTTCCCTGCTGGGGATTGAACTCAGGACTCTGTGTGTGCTGCTGGCAAGTGCTCTACTGCCAAGCCGGGCCGTGCCGTGCCACCAGTCTCATTAGGACCTTGAAGACACACAGAGTCTGTGATACAGATGAGCAGTGTGCAGTGTGTGGGATCCTGGCAGGTAGCTCTTCTCTGTGCCGAGAAAGGGAGCCAGGACTCCACATGAGCAGCTGAGCAGCAGCAGGGGTGAGGCCAGTCAGGCAGGGTCTGCCCGGGTCTGCCCGGGTCTGCCCGGGTCTGCCCGGGTCTGCCCGAGGGTTAGCGGGCCCCGCCCGAAGTTTCTCCTTTGATTCTGGTTCAGGTCTAAGCCACAGGTCACTCATGGAAGCGGGAAAGTCGTGGTGGAAAGCAGCCCCTGGAACATGAGCCATTGGCTCTGGGAGAGAGATGCACGGGGCACAGAGCTGCTCAGGGCACAGAGCTACACGCTCGGGAAATAGAGCCGTGCCATGGCCCTCCAGTGCCATGTGCTTGTCGTGAGATGCCTAGGACATTGTCTTCCGTCGCAGAAGCCAGTGGGCACTAACAGCGCTGTAGTGACAGTGACCGTTAGGAATTTCAATGCGTCTTCCAGATGAAGCCACACGGATACCACCTGTTCCTGTGAGATTCGTCTTCAGCGCACCAATGATTGCGTGGCCATTGTCTTGTTAGCGGCTCAGCGTGGGGTGTGCGTTTTGTCAGTTCTGTATGGGTCTGTGGTCTCCTGATAGAAATACCGCTGGGAGCTGGATTGATAATTCCAGACAACTCTCAGGTTTCATCTGCTGAAGCAAAACCATGTTCTGTTGTGTTCTCATCTCCCTGCCTTGTCTTCCCTCTCCAGGCAGCTTCCTCGGCCCTGAGCAGTCTGGGTCACGTGTACACAGCCATCGGAGACTATCCCAATGCTCTGGCGAGTCACAAACAGTGCGTTCTTCTTGCCAAGCAGTCCAAAGACGAACTTTCTGAAGCACGGGAACTCGGCAACATGGGCGCTGTGTACATCGCCATGGGCGACTTTGAGAATGCCGTGCAATGCCATGAGCAGCACCTGCGGATAGCCAAGGACCTGGGCAGCAAGCGGGAGGAGGCCCGAGCCTACAGCAACCTGGGCAGTGCCTACCACTACCGGCGGAACTTTGACAAGGCCATGTCCTACCACAACTGTGTGCTGGGGCTGGCACAGGAGCTGATGGAGAAGTCCATTGAGATGCGGGCCTATGCCGGCTTGGGCCACGCTGCCAGGTGCATGCAGGACTTGGAGAGGGCAAAGCAGTACCACGAGCAGCAGCTGGGCATTGCGGAGGACCTCAAGGACCGGGCTGCAGAGGGCCGCGCATCCTCCAATCTGGGTAAGGCCCCTGGTGAGCCTGGGCCAGTGCCTAGGCTGGAAATGGTTGGAGTAGCCACCATCTCTTTGGAGAGCATGAGTGTTTTTGTTCGAAAGAATTCCTGTTGTGTCTTTCCTTCAGCCGTACCCCTGAGCCTGCCTGCCGTAAATCACCTCATCTCTCCTGTGCTCTGAGAACTAAAACCTTACTGTGCTGAGAAACAAAACACCCCAGCTTTGAGCCCATCCAGAGAGAAGAGCAAGTACCTCTCTCACAGAGAGAGGAGCACAGAGGTGGTAGGGAGCTGTGCGTGACCTAAGGGCCTGGGAAAAGTAGAACCTGGGTGACTTTACTTGGTGAATTAATCCGCAAACTACCTTTTCCCTCAAAACTGTGTGCGTTAGAGAATAATATTGATAGTTGTAGTATAAATGAAAAGTCATGCCATGAAACACCCGCAAGGAAGACGTATTTGTAGCTGGTTTGGTATTTAGTTACAGTTTAATGAGACTATAAAAGCCCATGGGTAACTGGAAGCCAGGGACTTGGATGAAGTCGCTGGTCTCTGTATCCAAACACGGGAAGCCACTCAGGGACAGAAGACACAGGCATGTTTGGAAGTGTAAGCCGGCTTCATTGCTGAGCCAGAGCCTCCTGGCCATTTGTGCGTTCTTGAGGGTTGGATGGGGAGAGGAGAAGAAGGCGGCCTCACTGGTATCTGCCTGGGCTTCAGGTAACTCTGGCAGCGACTGTAGCGAGTCCTTTTCTTAAGGGAACTCACGCACAGATGTCTGCGCCCACCAATGCCGTGTCAGCTCTTCTCTTCCCTTCCCTCCACCTCTGCTGCCGTTAACTATGTTCTTTGTAAAACCATGCCATATGACCTTGAGGCCAGAATGGGAGTCTGGGCTTGTAGGATTCTTCGGCCATTTGACACGAGGACGTGATGTTGTCATCTACTAAACTCACACTTGAGAACTGTGCCACTGACTCACACACGCCCCAGGCCCATATTTTAGGCCCGTGAGGCTTCATTCACTGTTGTCCTTGGCCTGTGGGTCCCGGGTTCATCATGTCTGGAAGAACAAAAGTAGTAAGTTCCTGGCTGTATGCATTCACTCTACCGATTACTAGCATTTGTTGACTCTTCATTGCATGGTTAATCCTGTATGATTATTTAAGGGACCCCAAAGCCTTGTGCCTTTGAAGAACTGGAAAAGCAGTTGGGAAAATGTCACAGAGCTACAGGGGTTCCTATCTACCTCTTCTCATATTTTTCAGTGGTTTCTCTAGAAATTACATCACGCAGTCTCCATGTTACTGAATGGGGAGAAATGTTGTATTCCTTTCTCATATGCAGATATTTTCCTGGATCATTCTGGTTAGAAATTTATCAATTTTCTTGATTTCTCTTTAAGATGATGCAATCTTTGCCTCTGTTAGTGCCTTGCCTGTGTGTGTTTGATTCTCCATGAATTTCTGCTTGTGTCTTGTGTAATTTTATCCCCTCTCTTCTGAGAGTCTTTGTTTTAGCTACGAATCGTGAAGCCTTAGACCACTGACTGTGCCCCTTCTTTTCAACGCAGAGGTCCTACTTTTCCTTTTAACAGTTCTTTACCCATCACATGACTTACTATATGTTGTTTTCATTTTTGTTGAACTTAAATAATTTTATAAGACAATTTGTGATTTTTATTTGGGCCACTTGTTTAATTTTAAGCTATTTGAGGTCTGGGGTAGGGCTTAGTGGTAGAACATTTGCCTACAATAGATAAAGCCCGTGGTTCAATTCCTAGCACTATGAAGAAAAAACAAATCAGCAATAAAAACACTGGGCTGCAGAGATGGCTTCATAGTGAGTGTTTGCTGAGCAAGCATGAGGACTTGAGTTTTGGCATGGTCATGCAAGCCTGTAACCCTAGAGCTAGGAGGAGGGGTATGAGAAGAAATTTAGGGCAAGTCCTAGGGGCTTGTTGGACTCAGAGTCCTACTCATGAATGACCGAAGTGGGGGGCAGGGCACGTCTGACAGATTGGTCTCTGAATCACCAATGGGCAGTAAGAGATGACAGCAGACTCTGTACAGTCTTGTGTGTACATGATGTGCAAACACACGTATGTGGTTTGCATGTGGATGTACATGGGCCGTGGAAGGGCTGGTCCAGCCGGTCTCCTCCTGGGGCTGGGCCAGACGGTGAGAGTTGGCGACTCAGACCTCCCCCTTCCGATCAGGCCTGCACTTACATAGAGTTGAGAAAGTGGGTGGGTGAGGTGTAAGGGCCAATTACGATTCACCACCTCCACAGTAGCTGGGCAGAGGCAGTTTTGATGAGTCACGCCTGTATGGAAGTGATAGGCCAAAGACAGGTCGCCAAACTCTAGCCAGACTCAGGAAATTCTACTAGGCCTTGCGTCTGGGCCTTTTTAGGCCCAACAACCCAGCGTGTTCCAGGGCTTCCCTGTCTGTCTCTGCCTCCCACGCACTGGGATTATAGGCTGGCTTCCGTGAGTGACTACCCCGGGTTTACATGGGTACAAATCCTCACACTTGTGCCACAAACACTGTCCACTGAGCTACCTCACAGCCTTGACTTAGTGAGTTTTAATATACTTTGACAGAACTTTTCAAACCTATGAAGAGAGAAAGATCATCAAAAATCAGGAAGAGAACCATGGCCCACGTCTCTTACGTACACAGCAGAAGGAATGGGGCCAAGAAAAGTATTTGAAAAAGTAATAGGCAAAAATTGCTTCATTTGATGGAAGTTAGATAAAAGGACAGACAGACATGCAGACAGCTTAGCAGGTAAATAGATGATAGGTAGATAGATGATAGATGACAGATAGATGATAGATAGATAAGCTGATAGATGCAGATTCAAAAACTGAAAGAAAGAAAACTCAAAACTAAGCCATATCTGTGCCTATTATAATCCAACTGCTTCAATTGAAGTTATAGGGAATCTCAGAAGCAGTCAGAGAAAATAAAAGGTGTATACACTGAGTCTTTATCAGGGACAAATGGGATCAAACGCTGGGGAGACATTTGGTGAGGGAGGGCCGTGGAAGAAATATCTCATTGTGTAGCCTTGGCTGATCTGGAACTTGTATGTAGACCAGGCTGTCCTCAAACTCATAGAGATCTATTTGCCACCTTCGAGTCTCTGACTCGAAAGTGCTGGATTAAAGGTATGCTAAAAGAAAGATTAAAACATTCCATCAAGCCTAGAATGTTGTATCCAGCAAAACTCTCTCTGTGTGTGTGTGTGTGTGTGTGTGTGTGTGTGTGTGTGTGTGTGTGTGTAATCCCAGCACCCAGGAGACCAAGGCTCACCCAGGACTTGTGAGAAAATTCTTGTCTCAGAGTAAACAAAACAAACAAATAAAAAAAAAATGAAAACCAAAACAAAGTGAGAGAAACAAGCATTAAAAGGAATAAAGGCAAACACGGCCTATTTTAGGTGAGCCACAGCAAAGAGCTCATCACTGGTAGAGAAGCATAAGAAATGTTGAATGAAGCCCTTTGGAGCGACAAAAAATGTTACCATATGGAGGCTCAGATATTTAGGAAAGAAAAAGAATACCAGAACTGCTAAATATATGGGTAAACAAAACGTGGCCTTCCTCTTAAGTGATTAAGAGACTGTTGAAAACAAAAATATAATGGTGTATTTAGAAGTAAAGCAGGTATAGTGATTGATGTGGCAGCCGCTGCATCTAATACAGCAGGTGGGAGAGATGGGTTTCCAAGGCTGCCAGGTACTCAGATCTCACAGGAAACCTTCTGGTGTTAGCTCAACGTTAACTCCAAACTGCGAAGAACACTTGAAATCCTCAGAGCAACTTCCAAGAAAAACAAAAAGGTACAGCTTCCAAGCAAGCAAGCAGAAGAGGAAAACAGGGGAGGGAGGTATAAAGGAGACAGAGAAACACAGTAGGATGGTTACTCAAAATCCAGCAACTGCATGAGTGCATCAAACGTTAAAAGCAAAGGCCACAGGAGGGGCTGGAGAGACGGCTCCATGGTTAAGAGACTGTCTGCTCCTGCAGAGGACCTGGGTTCAATTCCCCACACCCACATGGTGGCTCAGGACTATCTGAAACTCCAGTTCCAGGGGATCCGACACCCTTTCCTGGCTTACATGGCTACCAGAAACACACACACACACACACACGCACACACACACACATACACACACACACACACACACACACACACAGAGTGCACAGACATGCACATAGACAAAACACTCATACATATGAAATAAAACTTTAAAAAAACAAATAAACAGAAGTTCACAGGAAACCTCTGCCTAACTCTGTTCTCCGTGCTTACCAAATGTAAGTAAATAATTAAGTGTAGCGTTTAAGAGAAAGGTATAGCATTAATGATCAGGAAAGAGCCAGAGGACAATTGGATCTGAAAATCCCAGCAGCTTGCGTCTCATCAGCTCACAGAGGTGCACACACTACAGATCCTAGAGGCGGCTTAAGCACTGTGAGTGTCACTCACACAACCGCAGCCAGTGTGTACTCGTTATATCAAAGTAACCGCAACCCAGGAAAAGAGAAAGGCGTGCTCTGTGTTCAGTAAAGCGTGGGTCAGCTCACTTGAGAATTAAAATGGTTCGCTGAGGCAGGGGTCCCAGGTGGTAGGAGGGAACACACACAAATTTTAGCTGAGCCTTAGCCTGTGGAGATCCTCAGAACACAGTGTTTCGTGGAATTAAAGGAAGAAACGAGCACATCCGCAGCGGCAGGCAGAGGCTTCTTCTAAATGGGCATTTTCTCTCTCCCACCACCCCCCCCAAGACAGGTTTTTCCTAGAGCTGGCGCTGTAGACCAGGCTGGCCTGGAACGCAGAGATCCTCTGCCTCCCGAGTGTAAACGGGCATTGTTAACAGCTGATAAACACATATTTAAAAAACTGAAAAGACAAAGATGATCCGAACTGCAGCGCCATCTGCTTGGCCCGGGGACAGGGTCAGGAGTGCCACTCCTTTGGAAGCCCCACAGGAAAGTGAGACCTAAATTCATTGACAATACAGTGCTCAGAAACTCCTTGAGTTTTCATCTTTATGTGTCTGGTGCACACGCCTGTGTGTGGGGTGAAACTGGAGGACACGGTGCCCTGCTCTGTCACCCTCCGCCATGTTCCCTTAAGACAGTGTCTCTCACTGAATGTAGAACCTGCCATCCTATGCCTGGCTAGTGACGGCCATATTTATAATGGTGATTGTGGTGTAGGGTGCCACTTAATCTCTGCTCACAGGGCAGAGGCCAGCTGAGTTCCCGGCGTGGAACTCGGGGTTCCACCCCACCCCTCCCACTGGTTCTGTGGACAACGCCAAGTCCCCTGAGCAGTGGCAAATGGCACCAGCCAGGAAGGCTCATCAGCCGTGGTACTATCCACTTACTGCTGAGCCTCGCTCGTCACGTGTGTAGGTGCAGCCGACCATGTCATGGAGGACCCGTAGGTTTCTACCACATGACCCATAGTCCCCAAGATTAAGCACACTGGTTAAGCAGAGCCACCGATGCCTCCACAGCTGACAGGTGAGCACAAGCATCCCAACTGTGCCCAGAAACCCAGACCCTCTCTTGGGCCAGGCTCCTTGATCTCTGCAGAAGGGATCTTTAAGATACATGCTGCATTTTTCAGCTTTAGGATTTCCATTTGGTTCTTTTCATTAACATTTCGGTTTTAGCACTAAGATTATTTTTTTGTGTTTGTGTGTGGTATTATTTTTCCCTTTACACAGCCTAGTCCAGACATGGCTTGTGCTTTTAAATCCACGCGAGTCACCTTGGGGTTTTTTTAGTTTGGCGGATAGCCTCATACTGTGAGGTTTAAAGTGTGTAACTCACTGGTTTGAGTGTAGTCATGGTTGTTGGTTGGTTGGTTGCCTGTGGTTTTTTAGTATCTCCACACCCTCTGTGTGCAGTAACATGGGAGTGTATCTCCCATTGTGAGAGAGATTTGCAGAGAAACCGCCTTCTGGTGCATCTATCTGGGTGACAGCAGTGTGTTGTCGCTTTACTGGGCCTTTAACGCCACTGAATCCGACCTCTTCCTATTGGTGGGTGTCAGGGGAAACCTTTCCTCGAAGCTTTTAAGTGACAGGCTGTTGTAGTTAGGGATTCTGTTTCTGTGGTGAACACCATGACCAAATGCAAGCTGAGGAGGAAGGGGTCTATCTCATTTTACAGCCTGTGGCCTGTGATCCATCAACCAGGGACACGAGGGCAGGAACTGAAGCAGAGGCCAGGGAGGGAGCGGCTCACTGGCTTGTGTTGGCAGAGGGGCTTTTTAATGGGGGGGGGGGAGTGAATGGGAAAAGTAGGGGGGGAGAGGGGAGACAGGCCCTGGGGAGAAGGGAGAGAGATGGGGGAGAGGGAGAAAGACAGAGACAGGCAGAGAAGTAGAGAGAGGGAAAGAGAAAGATGGGAGGTGGGCAGGGCCCTTTTAAAGGGGAACACAGTGAACGTGCACAGGCGGTGCTCTTAGTGGCCGCTGAGGGCGGAGCCTGTCAGAACCCTGAGGACAGGCCCCTGCAGATGCCTGAGTGCTAACAACCAGCACTTCCTGGTATGCCCCTTCCCACTCCTGTGAGGTCATGTGCAGCTGTCTGGGCCCCACAGTGTAAAAGTCCCCAGGCATTTTGAGGTTCTGGAGTTGGCTCACACCGCAGCGCTGAAGTCCCCCTGCCCCGTTCTGTGCAGGACACTGTCCCTTCTTCCTGGCTGAAAGTTCTTTGTGCAGATTAATGTTTGCTAGTTTGTTTGTTTTAAAGTTACAACCGTGGTATATGCTTTTGTGGGAAAAGTTCTCACAAAAGTGAATATATTGGAAAAAGACACCTGTCTCCTCATGAAACTTCTCTGCCCCACATCCAGGGTTAGCTACAGTTAGTGGGGCGGTAGAACCTTCCAGACCCCTTACCATAGGCATAGACCCACAGGTCTGAGGATGCGGGCTGGGAGGCTGCAGCCTGTTCCGTGTGTGGGGTGGTCGTGGCGGGGTGGTCGTGGCGGGGTGGTCGTGGCACACTTACCCAGAGCCTGCTTGCTTCTGCTGTGGTGGAAGCGCCCTTCCCTCCTCCCCTCCAGGTAGGGGATCTTGTGTTTCACTGTTTCTCTGCCTGCCTGTTTATCGCTCCCAACCTTTGACCCCGGTTTTCCCCCTGCCCCTCCCAGCTCTGTTCTTTCTTACCTTCCTGCTGTTTGCTGTGTCCGCGTGCCTAGCCAGTGAATCTCCTCTCACACCCGAATTCAGTATTACTGAGTCCAAGCATGACTTTGGCTTTCCAGTACGGCCATTTGGGCTCTGCTGAACCGTCGAGGACAGCCATGTATATCGGTACCCCAGGCTGATGTCACGAAATGCCGTAAACTGGAGATCACACAGTGCACACGTGTTCTCTGGCAGAGCCTGGAATCTGTTTCACTGAGCCAAAGGCAAGGCCACCGCAGTGGCTGAGGAGCTGTTGCTTTGCCCGGACCACCTTCCTGCCCACCTACAGCACACACCAGCCATCACAGTGTGTGCTTCTGACACCGTGCTGTCCCCCTGCTTAGTAGATCAGAGTGACCGCTTCCACCCCCATGGGTGCCTTCCAGGGAAGGACCGTGGGGGACACTGTTGAGCCTACCACCCCTCCCTGACTGCACACTGACACCAATCTCTGCCCCCTTCCCTTTGCCTCAGCTGATTGTCCATCTCAGCTGCCCAGTAACTGTCTTCCCAGTCGGCCTCTGCTTTTGCCCCTACCTAGCTGTCCAGTGTGTTGTAAGAACCCACCAGCCCAGCTTTTCCACAGGCGTCATCCATGCCCCTCTACAGCAATGTCAGGCTTACCTTCTTCTTCTATATTTTATGCACAATGGTGTGAGGGCATCAGGCTCTCCTGGAACTCGAGTCACACACAGCACCCTGTGGGTGCTGAGATTTGAACCAGGACCGCTGGAAGGGCAGCCAGTGCTCTTAGCCACCGAGCCTTCTCCAGCGCCTAGACTGGTCTTCTCAAAGCTCCACGTATTGGCTGCAGTGTCACAGCAGTCGGTCATTACTTGCAGTGTTCGGCCTGTTCCCGCCACTTCTCCTGAACACTCCGCACCTACTGTGCCCTCTGACCTCACCATTCCCACCGTGGCCATCCTTCCCTGCTTTACGTTCTTCCTTCCGCTGCCCCCTCCTTCTTGTCTGCAGTGTACCCATCGCTTCAGCATCACCCCAAATTCTACTCACGGCTTGTAGCCTGCCTTTGTATTACAGTAAGAGATTTCCTTCGTGTGAGCCCAATAGTACTTAAACACTTGTGCCTTGCTCTGTCCTGTTGGGAAGTAACCAGTTATGAGTGTGCTCACATAGCCGCAGTCCCTTAGTAACCAGTTGTGAGTGTGCTCACATAGCCGCAGTCCCTTAGTAACCAGTTGTGAGTGTGCTCACATAGCCGCAGTCCCTTGTGAGGCTTTGACGTTCGTGGCTGGTAGGAGCTGCCTTATGCTTTGTCATCTGTGTCAGTACCTTACACAGAGCGGGTTCTCGGTACGTTTGGCTAATGTCCTAGTTAGTTTCTAATGCTGTTAAGAGACGCCATGACCGTGGCAGCTCTTACACAGGAAAGCATTTAACTAGGGTGGGTCTCTTACAGTTCAGAGGTTCAGTCCATTGTCATCATGGTGGGACATGGTAGCGTGCATACTGGAGAAGGGCCTGAGAGTTCTGTATCTTGCACAGGTAACAGGAAGTGGTCTGTCTCACTGGGGGTGGCTTGAGCATATATGAGACCTCAAAGCCCACCCCCACAATGACACACTTCCTGGAACACCAATTTACATCTCTGAATAGTGCCACTCCCTTTGCAGGGGGGGGGGCATTTTCTTTCAAACCACCACAGCAAGAACAGGCAGTTGAGAAGAGCTCAAGCATGCCGGGCTGTGGTGGTACACGCCTTTAATCACCACACTCAGGAGGCAGAGGCAGGTGGATGTCTATGAGTTCAAGGCCACCCTGGTCTACAGAGTGAGTTGCAGGGCATCCGTGGCTGTTACAAAGAGAAGCCCTGTCTCAAAAAACAAAACCAAAAACCCCAAAAGGTTCAAGCACACAGTGGTACTGCCAGGGTGAGTAGAATAATGATGCCTTTGGAAAGAAAGTTGTGGAGGCAGGAGCTGGGGAAGCTCCCGTGAGTTCGATTTTCTGCACTCTCAGTAGTGACTTCTCCACACTTCAAGGACCACTGGGGTGAACAGAACTACAAGCAAGTGTCAAGGGAGAAAGGCAGCCAGGGAGAGCAACTCAGGACTCAGGAGTGGGGGCAGGCGCGGCTCAGAGACAGGGACGCTCCAGGATGTGGCCGGCCGTATAATGCTTATATCAAAGAAGCCAAGGGGGAGAGAGCTTGGCTCACTGCGATCTTGTACCGCGGATGCTTCCTGTACCTGTGAGGGGCACAGCAGCTGAGCTCATCTGTCACCCACTTCTCATGGGGTTCTGGTAAACAGTCCGAGTACCTTCCTTCTGTGCCTTGGTGCTGACTGAAATAGCCCTGGCTTTAAGCTCCACACTCCAGGAGATCACAGGGCAATGTTTCTGTCACCTTGAGGTTTTGGTGGTTGAAGTCAAACCTCTGACGTCCTGTGGAATAGACTGATGTTCCAATGAATGCTCTCTAGCTCCACTTGTCACAGAAAACCGGGCAGAATGGCTTCCCGTTCACTTTCGGGTGAAGTGTAATTAGGAAAGTGGGAAGGGAAGCGATCAATCTCTCTCCCCATCCCCTGCCCCGCCCCATCCCACCCCCACTCCGCCCCCACATACCTGCCCCACCCCTGCCCCCACCCTACCCACCCTACCTCCAGCCGCAGCCCCACCTTGCATCCATGCCATCTCCATCTCTGTCAGGAAGGTGACAGCTTAACTTGCTACACCCCTAGCATAGATGCAAAGCTGGACTTTTTGGAAGCCAGAGGCCACACGTGTCAGTCTCAGCCTAGCTGTGACAGTGTTGGCTCTAAAGTGAGAGATGGAAAGTGCGTTCCAATAAGGTCTGTCAACCATCCAGCAGTCTACCTGGAAAATAACTGTTCCTTCTCATTTAAACACCTCTTCTGTCTAGCAAGTCACTGATCTGGGGGAACGAAGGGGAGCTAAGGCCAGTGTTCACTAATCCACTTGCTCCCCCCGCCCCCCGCCCCCCGCCCCGTAGCTCAGGCTCTGTTCCTAAAGTTTTGTTGGGCATTGGCTACAGGGTGCCCTGCACTCTGACTCTAGGAAACAGTGGTTCCCCCAGGAAGATTTGGCTTTCACTCAGATGTGAGCACAGAGCTGCTCTGGGCCTTGCATCCATGGTCAGTCCCTTGAGGACACTTTAACCCCTCAATCCTCAGGGACTTTCGGCATACAGGGCTCATAAGATCTCAGAAGCCCACGTCCCAACCTGCGGCTGATGTTATTAGCATGTTAGGGGGAGGTGTGCACTGTTCCTCCTCAACAGCAAATGATGGCAACCAAAGCCTGTGGCTAAGTTACCTAAATTCACATTTGAAGATTAAGTCTTGGCAGTCTGAACCAGAAAATTCTGAATCACCAAGTGACTTGGAATACTTTTAGGTGTCATCTATATAACACCTATGCACTATACACCTCAGTTATGCCCCTCTCATGCATATACTATGCCTTAGCTATCTGCACTTTCTGAATAGATTCGTGAAGTAAATAATCACTGTGAACATGTGCAACTTGGTTTTCCAAAGAATCTCATAAATTATTTTGTAAGAAAAAAAAATGTTCTGTGGGTCAGTGGTGGCACTCACCTTTAATCCCAGCACTTGGGAGGCAGAGGCAGGCGGATCTCTGAGTTCGAGGCCAGCCTGGTCTGCAGAGTGAGTTTCAGGAGAGTCAGGACAACACAGAAAAACCCTATCTCAAAAAAAAAAAAAAAAAAAAAAAAAAGAAGAAGGAGGAGGAGGAGGAGGAGGAGGAGGAGGAGGAGGAGGAGGAGGAGGAGGAGGAGGAGGAGGAGGAGGAGGAGGAGGAGGAGGAGGAGGAGAAGAAGAAGAAGAAGAAGAAGAAGAAGAAGAAGAAGAAGAAGAAGAAGAAGAAGAAGAAGAAGAAGGAACAAATGTTGCTAATAATCATTCTCTCAATCTTTTTTCATGTCAGTTTGTATGTTGGGTTCTCTTTGAGAGGAAAGAGATCTGGCTTTATAGGTATGATTATAGACAGTAATGGATCTATGCTAGTTAAGTGTTTTTCTCTGGAAATCCTTATAACGACACATAGGACTGTATTCAAAGCAACTTCTCTACTGTCACAGCCCGTGAGACCTCCCTGGAAGTTCTTCGCATGGTAGCATGGACCTGTGCTTATGTTCTCTAGCACTTTTTGTCCAGTATCCCAGGAGTAAGGGGCATTTGTGAGTCTGCTAAGGTCACAGGGCAAAGGTCAGAATTGCCTAATACTCTAGGCCTCATAACCGGCAGGCTTTCCCACCCAGCAGGACCCTCACCGGCTGCAGGCTGCAGCCGCAGACCTACCTGCTACACCCACCGGCCTACGGTGAGCTAGGTTATAGACCAGCCTGGAGCAATGGCCTTGCCCTGCCCAAGTCCAAGGCTGCAAGCATTTCCACAGAACCAAAGCCATTATTGTAAATGTCTCTCCTGCCCTGAGAAGGGGCTCAGGATGCCTTGTGGGGGGCAGGCCTTCCAGAAGATCCTTCAGTCCTCACCACAGAGCCACGTGAGGAGAGAGACGAGGATGCCAATTAGCCATCCAGAATCGGGCTCCAGAGGTAGAGCTCCGCACAGCCATGCAGCCACTCCCTCCCTCTGGGTAGATTATCCAAGCCCGCTGGTCCTGACTGGGAATCCACCACACACTTCTGAAGATGGAAAGAAAAACATGTAAAAGAATTAATATCCCCAAAGCCCTAAGACAGATTTTCTTTTCTAGACATCTAAGAGAAGGAACAAGGCTGTTCCGTCCCAGTTAAAAGAAACACTGAGAAACAGAGCTCTCCAAAGCAGCTTTCTGACATACCCAGAGGACTTGTGGGGAATGATTCAGTTCCAAAGCACCCACCTATCCAGTGTCTGACAAGTAATAACATTGGGTCAGCCTTTGTTCTCCTGCTTGTGCAGACATTGCTGCTTGAAGGGCACCGTGCTTTTCTGGCAGATGCGGTCTGCGTGGCCTGCAGAGGCACGTGTGGCAGCTTGTGTCCTGGTGGCGTGTGCTCTATACCTGCAGGACACCGCAGAACCGCTGCTGGGATATCGAATCGGTGCGGCTGCCAGGTCCCAGAGCTGTGTCTCCAGCAGGCAGAGCCTGGCAGTAAATTAGCTTATGTTTCAGCCTGGCAGTTGGCACTTGGTGCATTTGTAGATGCTAATTGTAATCTGATGTTATCAGCGGCAGGTAATTGAAATGGGCTTGATGAATTACTTAATTTCTTTTAATAGCTGAGTCTTCAAGAACTGAATAAAGAAGATAAGGTGATGGGAAGGAAAACACAACAGCTCCATCTTTCTAATTAGTGCTTGGAGGTTTCCCTCTTCTTACACAAATGATCGTGAACATGTGAGGCTGAATTAGTTCATGAGTCAGAGGCCCCCATGGGGGCTTCTCCAGGTAGGCAGCCCTGTCCCAAGCACTGAGAGCTCTTCGTCTGGAACCTCAGAAAGGAGCCCCCGAGGGACGTCAGAGGGCATTGCTCTCTGAGCACAAGTTTGTTCCTCAGGCTCGGGTGAGCAGGTCTGCCCCCATGCTCAGCTTCCTGCAGCCTTCGCCTGGCACCTGCACCTCCCACGCCTGGCAGTCTGAGTGTCTGCAGCAACACCTGTGCAGCCAGCCCCAACTTGGCCAACAGTGGCAAAGGCAGATGTGGCCACCGACCTCGCATCTGTTCTGGGCCCTACCTGCTAGACCCATGCTGTGTGACTGCTAGGGCTCCAGAGGCAAAGGGGGAGGGGGGAGGGGAGGCTTTCTTCCAGGATCTTGTGGCTCCGTTTTTTGGATTTAGGTTCATTTTTCAAGATCCAATGGTTTGGGATGTCTTTGGAAGAATTTGCTTTTGGCTGGTTCCTTTGTGTTTTTGTTTTGTTTTGTTTTTGAGGAAAATGAAGTACCAACAAGAGAATATAAAGCATTAAGATGTCTTTTCTGTAAGATAAGGTGATGTTTGGAGATGATGTAGTGAGTGATTGCCTAGACTGCCTCTAAGGGTCCTCTGTGTAACCCGGTGAGGACAGTATTGGTTAGAGTGAAGATTCCATGGCTGTCTGCCACTGATACAATCAATTGTGGCCATACCCTTTGTGAAAATAACAGACACACTGAGCGCCCGAACAATGTTTCTTTTTAAAAAACATTTTCATGGGTTTGTTTGTTGTTTTGTGGGGGGGCATGGCCCACTTGTGGGGGTCAGGGAAGCTGGTGGGAGCCCGTCCTTCTTCCCACTGTATGGGTTGCAGGGGGTGAATGTGCTTGGTCACCCAGCTTGGAACTTGGGGCCTTGTCAGCTCATCTTGTCTGAGCTGTCCTGATGTTGTGAAATTTTTTGAGCTGTTTGTCTAGGAGTTTATATCTTTCTGAATGTATCTAATACTTTTCTTTATTTAACCTTTTGTCTATAAATATCAGCTATATTTGAGCCATGCATATATTGTAGAAAGATTAATAACACCTCACCTACTTTTGAAACGAGAACCGTCAAAATCTAGTATCTTGCAGTTTTGACCTATAAAACACATAATTATTAACTGTGGTTACCATGCTATATAATACCAGAACTTACTCGTACCTACATCTCCTCTGTCCTCACCTCAGCCCCTGGCTCGCCATCCTAATCTCAGCGTCCATGAGTCCAGCTTTACTAGTTCCTGCGTATAAGAGAAGCGTGTACTATTTGTCTTCTGTGCCTGGACAGGTGTCTTCTTGGTCCATCTGTGTTGTCTCGGATGACGGGTTCCTTCTTCCTGTGAGGCTGTGCCGTACACTAATCTGTCGCTTTACCCGTTGTGTTTATCATCCATTGATGCCCACGGGTGCCGTGCTTGCGGTGGTGGCCGTCACACGTCATGCCTTTGACGCACCGATCCCTGTCTAACCTGTCCTGAGAATGGGATCGATCAGAAGTCACCTTGGGGTCCCCACCCCCTTCCCTCACGTCCCAGATGGAGCAGTCCAGAAGTCTCTAGACTTCTCCTCCCAAAGCCAGTTTGAATGTGTGCTCGCAGCAATGGCTCAGGGCTGCCCACTGGGTCACTTGCAACAGCTTGTCCCCACTAGTCCCTCAGCTTCTGTTTTAATTCGTGTTCCACATGGTTTCCATGGCAACTCTGTAGCAACTCCCAGCTGCTCCCAGCTCATCTGTCGTATCTAATCTCAGGCCCCTGTCCTGGGTCCCTGCGGCCCTCAGAAGGAAACCCCAAGTCCTTCACCTGCCGTTTTCATTTCTTCAACGACCCCAGCGTCTCAGAGTGCCTCTCAAATGCCTTCCATGTGTGGGAGAAACAGGTGTCTCAACTCAGCAGGCATTTCACGAGTGCCCTTTAACCTACAGAGCTTTAACCCTGACCTCTGCTTACTGAGGTGCCCGCCTCACTTGCCTCACCGACTTCACCCACGCCCAGTTCCCTGTTCCCACCTCTGGCGACGTTCCTCACGCCCCCTCTTCCTCCCCGGATGCCTTTCTTCCTTGTGTGGAGCTTTGTATATCACTCTGAAGCCAGAAAAGACTGGTGTAGAAAGAGGCCGTAGTGCTCATCTCCAGTTCCCGGGCGTTCTGCACATGGTACCCGCTAAGCATTGCATGTCTTCAGCTGGATCATGCATTCCAAGGCTGACACTGTGTAATAAGCTTGCCTGGGTCCTCTTTGCCTGCTGTTTCCATCACAGAAAGCCACAGGGGATGTAAATTATAAACCTGAGACGTTTATTTGGCTCATCCTTGTGGAGGCTGGAAGCCTAAACTCAGGAGCTAAATGTGATGAGGGCCTTCTTGGCCACATCCTAGGTGTCAGTGGGGACAGAGCATGGCAGGACCAGTCGAGAGGACAGCACACGGAAGCCCACTCTCTAACCCACCCCCATGAGCTAATCTGTCGGAAGGTTTCGTCCCTAAGGCCCTCCTAGTCGAAAATAAGCTTCAGTGTGTGTTACAGAGGACAGCGAAGCCACAGCAGTGTCTGCCTGCCGTAATGTGGGGAGGTGATGGGAGCCAAGCACGCAGGGAAACGGTAGACATTGTCCCAGGCACAACACTTG
Organism: Cricetiscus sungorus; assembly: GCA_030556225.1. Classification (NCBI taxonomy): domain Eukaryota; kingdom Metazoa; phylum Chordata; class Mammalia; order Rodentia; family Cricetidae; genus Cricetiscus; species Cricetiscus sungorus. Next base: position 36,750,375 of record JANBXA010000044.1, on the reverse strand, counting down.
CTTTTCTTTCTGTGGTTCACTCACACCTGCGCCTCATTCTCCAGCTCTGCGAGCCAGCTAGCCAGCGTTCTGTCCTCCCTGCTGGGGATCCGGGATAAGAGGCCCGTTCTGGGCAATCGCAGCAGATCCCAGGCACCTTGCACATCTCAACATTGCCATTGGTGTAAACGCCCCTTATGTGCCCTCCAACTGTAAAAAGTTTAAATCCTATGGTTTTCCCATAGAAAGAAAGCGTGTGTGAAGCTGAACTTGATTCCTAAGCGTTTGCTCAATTTTAAAGTGTGTGTGTGTGTGTGTGTGTGTGTGTGTGTGTGTGTGTGCGCACGCGTGTGTGTGCGTGTGTGTGTGTGTGTGTGTGTGTGTGTGTGTGTGTGTGTGTGTGTGTGGCGGGGTATACGCATTCGGTGCAGGTGAGTGACAGGTGCCTCCTGAGGTCAGAGGTGTCAGGTCCCCTGCAGCTGGAGTTAGACGGTTATGGGTGCTAGGAACCTAAGTTAGGTCTTCTTCAAGAGCTGAACACACTCTTAACATGGAACCATCTCTCCAGCCCAACCTTTGTTTATTTCAAACTTTTATTTGTGTGTATGCTTATTGTGTTCAGTGTATTGGTGCATATGATAATTTATGAATATGTAGTCCATTATGTGCTGCGTGCGCGTGGTATACTGTGTGTTTTGGGGATGGTACATGGGCACATGCGTGTTGGGGTGCTCATGTCCAGACACACACAGAGGTCACAGGAGAGTGGCAAATGCATTCTCTGTAGCTATCCATCTTATATCCCTGAGATAGCGGTTTCACTGAGTCTGGAGCGGGGCCGGCCGCCAGTGAGCTCTGGAGATTGGTCACAGATATATGCAGCCGTGTTACATGTTTTGGGTTTTTGAGACAGGGTTTCTCTGTGTAGCCCTGGCTGTCCTGGAGCTTGCTCCATAGCCCAGGCTGACCTCAAATCACAGAGTACCACCTGCCTCTGCCACCTGAGTGCTGGGATTAAATAAGCGAGCCACCACCCCCTGGCTGATTTTTTTTTTTTTTTTTTTGCATATGGGTGCTGGGGATTTGAACTCAGGTCCTCATGCTTGCACAAAAAAGTGTTCTTACCTAAGGAGCCATCTACCCAACCTAAAACTTTTGAAGTGAACCAGGAATATGATGAGCTTGAGAAATAGTTAAACCATCAGGTAGCAACTGGATATTAATTTTATTTCTTTCAGCTGGTAGTACTAAATTAAGCAGATTTTTCTCCTCCCTTTACACATTTCTTGCCCCTGCAGCTGTATAAGACAGCCTGATTAGCAGGCTAACTAAATAATACATTAACCTTTCGGATCTTGATCCAGGAAGTTCTCAAAGCATGCTACAATGGGACCTTTGTGCAAGTCTGAAGAGCGCTAATATTTATGACTTCTGGACAAGAAAATCACTAGGATAGCACACTGTTTCAAGTGCATGAACTTAATGGTCTGTTCTCTCCTGTGTTTAACATCCAGCCTTAGGAAACCAGTGCTGGCTTTGCTTTTTGAGGTATTCAAATAACAGGTTCCACAAAAGAAAAGGAAAGGCCTTGGTGGGAGCCGCACACACCTTTGAGATGGCTGCGGATAAAGGATGGCGCTGACTGAGTGCCCAGTGTGCTTGGACAGTACTCTTATGTCATCTGAAACGCAGGCTTGTCACCGTCAGGAAGGAGAGCCTCAGAGGACAGGAGGCTGAAGTTGTCAGGGCCCCAGAGCAAGCCTGGGGAAGGGGCGGGACTGGAGCCATGGCTGTCTAAAGCCAGAGCTGGTGTTGTCAGTACAGTCCTATACCTCCCTGAAGAAGCGGCCGGGCTCCTGAGAAAGCTCTAGGCTCTGGCAACACCTAAGGAATGAGGACAGTGTGTCACAGGCTGCTAGAAAACCCAGAGAGAGAGCACATTTCGCTGGCATGGCTTCCCGGGGTGCTCACTCTCACGCCCCCCCCTCCCCACGCACGTGCCTCACTCAGGGTGGACATGAGCACCACGAGATCCCGCTGGCCTTCACCCCGCAGCCACCGCCCCTCCTCTAGAGTGAAATCCAGAGGCTCCATGCTCAAGACTCTCTCTGCAGCGTAATTGGTAATTTCATGGTGACTTCTCTCCAGGGCAGAGCACGTACCCTTGGAACTGGAGGGAAGCCAGGAGGCAACTTTTAGTCACTGCTGCTGACTCAGCCTGTCCCCATTTGACTTCTGAGTGGGAGCGTGCATTTGGTGGCTCGGTGTGCAGAAGTCTCTCCTCGAGGACACCCCGCCTGCCGGAGAGCTAGCTGGTCACTCTGGGAAGGGTGCACTTTCATTTTCCAAGGCAAATTTCATTGGTGCCGTTCAGAATGTTTCCAAGAGCAGTTAAAACGTGGAATGAGTGCTCTGCCATGTGCCTGTCAAGCAAGCCCTCCTCAGAACGGTCCGCATGGCGGAGTTTAACGGGCTACATTTTTAAGCCAGACTGGCAGAGTTGACCACTTACTGGAAGCAACAGCAGTCGGTAATTGCATTTCCCTGATTCAGATTGTATGTTCTAGCAAATCCATTATGGAATACTGAATAAGACAAAGACAGCTTATAGCGTGGCCCAGCTGCTGGGGGTGCTCTGGGGAGACCTATAATCGGCTCCGTGACTCAGTAAAACCGGTGAAGCTTCGCAGTAAGGAGACCTGGAGTTCAGGAATCCCAGACTGTCGCCTTAACAAAACAGATGGTGGCCCCCAGGTCGTGGCTCCGCCAGGCAAGCTGGCGTGTCTGCCTTCACATGCATGATGGAGAAAGATGTCCACATTGTCTTTGTGTCCATAGAGAACCCACAAAACTCTGTGATAAAGGGCCCGTGGTGTGACGCTGGACTCCGCTAAATCCTTCTCTGGCCTCCGTCTCCTGGGGCTTTGGAGTCCTGTGTATGGACCTCCGAAGCTGGCTGCTCTTTTCCTTGTAGAAAGAGGACCACTGGAACCTTGTGTCGATTTCTCTTGTTTTGGTTGCTACCCACTGACAAAGTGATGTCTGGGGCTTGTGTAGTGTCTTGTGGCCAGGGTCAGGGTCACCACAGAACTCAGGAATGTGGAGGTGGCAGGTCCTCGCGGGTCACCATGGCTGGTTTGTGTTGTGACCATGCTGTTTTCACTTGTGAAATTGGGATAATTATGTAGCACCCATTCCCCCAGGATGGCCAGGACTAAATGAGTTAGTATGTACAAACTCCCGCCCTGCTGAAGAGTTCAGCTCCTCTGGGAAAGATGTCCCTGAGAACAGTTGGAAGTAACTGATCTGCCTGCCCCATGGGGCCAGTGGGACTGTGAAGCAAGTCCTCATCAGAATGGACGTCAGACACATAAGGACCCACAAACATCACCACTGACAGACTGTGTCACGTGTGGGGAGAAAGCATCATTAGTTAACACAAAACTAAAAAGCTAAATCATGGTACAACGCTACTCACTACAAAACTCTTGCCCATTCTAACACTGATCTGCAGGGGTGAGGATGCATTCTAACACTGTGATCTGCAGGGGTGAGGATGCATTCTAACACTGTGATCTGCAGGGGTGAGGATGCATTCTAACACTGTGATCTGCAGGGGTGAGGATGCATTCTAACACTGTGATCTGCAGGGGTGAGGATGCATTCTAACACTGTGATCTGCAGGGGTGAGGATGCATTCTAACACTGTGATCTGCAGGGGTGAGGATGCATTCTAACACTGTGATCTGCAGGGGTGAGGATGTTCTAGAGGTGCAGGCTGCTTTTTGGTCTGTTCTTTCGCCCACACTCCAGTATCACTGCCTAGCATCCTCCTGGTTAGAAACATTTCAAATGAACAAGACTCATAAAATAATTTAAATCAAAACACGGACGGGGATTTGGTTCTAATGCTGGCTCTACATTCCCTTAAGGGACCTTTGGAAGAAGGCTCTCGTTCCTGGGTACCACTCAAGGCAGGCACAAGCAAATGCAGCGTCCAATGTCCCATAACACGGAGATATCTGAGTGGGTGTTAGATGTCTGGGGCCTGCACTGAATGCCAAACCTCTCCTCTGTGGGACCTTGCTTAAATCCCTTCACCTACAGGGTCTGTTTCCAAAGGGGAAACAATGATTAGACTTTAACTTATGGGTTGCAAACCCTTTGGGGGCCCAAACGGCCCTTTCAAGGGGGTCACATTTCAGATATATTGTTGCATATCAGATATTTGCATTAGGACTCATGATAGTATCAACGTTACAGTTCTGAAGTAGCAACAAAATGATTTTATGGTTGGGGTCACCACAACATGAGGAGCTGTATTGAAGGGTCGCAGCGTTAGGAAGGCTGAGAGCCACTGGTTAGATATCTGTTGTGCTTTGAAAGATTGCCATTGAGTGAATATAAGGGTGTGAATTCTTGGTGACTAAAGAGTGACATGAATGTGACACCCACACCTCAGTGTGGTTTCCTCGTTAAGACGCCTTCCTAAGAGGCCACAGCAAGGAGCGACAGCATGGCCTTCAAAAGTAGGCAAACTGTTTTTAGGTTGCACCATGGCCTCTGTGAGGCTCTCGGGCCCACAGCAGCTCTCTCCTGTGCCGGCCCGTGGGAACACCCACTGGGGACACCATGCCTAGCCCTCTGCAGAGGTCTGCTTGCTATCCATGCGGGCTGTGAGCCCCTTCAGATGCCCATGTCTCCCCAGCGCTAGCTCTCAGAGTGTTAATCTCTGATGCCGCCTGAATTGATGAGGAGTGCTTAGCGGGATCGCAGGCACTCAGTGAATGGCACTGCTGTTACTCTACGCCCATAGATTTGTCTCCTTTAAAATAAGCCTGCAGATGTCCCCACTCATCTCAATTAGCAGGCTTGAGGAAGGAGCAGCCCGTTGCACGGCATCTTTTTAGTTTCTAGAAGGTTCTTACCAAAGAAAGATGACAACAGCCAGCTGTCTGAAACTGTGACCGATGACTTCAGAGTGTCATCTTAAAAGAATCTGAAGAGCCTTCTACTATTAGGCCTGGGCAGGGATGGGGTGGGGTGATGGGCGGGATGCGGGGGTGACGGTGGAAGTCGGCCAGGGACAGAAAAACCTGGGTCTTGGTTCCAGACCTGCCCTGGTTTGAACTGTAGCACTGAGCCGTGTGGTCTGGAGAGAGTGATGTCAAATGTGAAAGGAGGTTAAGGGCCTCTGGGTGGGCGTGAGGGTGGACCACAGTTCAGACCCAGAGAAGGCTGCAGGGGCCGAGACCTCCCACGCTGGAGCTTGAGCCGCGAGGGTCCTCCCTTGTCTGTGCCTTCACCTGGCTCCCAGGTGATGGATGCCAAGGCTCTGGGGACTTCAGGTAGTTATTTGTAAAAAGGGGAAAAAGCAACAACCCCAAAACTTGAGGATGCTGAGCTAGAAAGAGGAGAGAAGCCAGCCCCCTTTGCATCATGGATTTGCTAGAAGTTTCTTTTCAGGCTGGTGAAAAAATAACTTTCTTTCCTTATACGGCTTAAACTGTGAGTCCCTTTTCCCTGTCTGACCATTCTGGGCCTTCTGTGTGATCTTGTTTTGTTTGCTCCTAAGCGTGTCTGTAATAATCGCAAAAGCAGCAGAGCAGCGTGCATGCCTGAAGAGGGTCTGCTGGCATTCCCTGCGAGGAGACCCCCCCACAGCTCATCACTATTACCTGCACTGCACTCCAAATGGTTCCAAGTGGTAGATTTCCTGTGGGGATAGCAACATGTTCCAGCGGTGTTGTAACTGACCAGGAAGCCAGGCCTGCGGGTGGCTTTAGGAATAGCTGCTAGCCTGGCTCTTTGTTTATGAAGTGTATTGGTGAAAATGGCCTCTCTAACCTTTGTGACTATACACACTGGCCCACAGGGGTTGGTGTCCGTTATTGGGCAGCTTTTGTCCATTTGTCTGTCTGCTCTCTGCCCATCCGACCTCCTTCAGTCCTCCCGGTAATCGTTGCACACCTGCCATTCTTGGAGGTCTGATGCTGGGAGACCAAACCCAGAGGGCTGAGAGTCAGGAGGCTTGGCTCTGCCACTGCCCGTTTTCACAGAGAGCTGAAGCGATTCGGCAGGCCACTTGTGTGGCCCTTCTCTGAGAACTGTGACGTCTCCTGACAGAAGTGACCCCAAAGGCTGTGGCCAAAGGGCATTGACCCCAAGAGTCACTGGGAATTTGCAGATGGTTCAGTTGTGTACAAGTGGGGCATTCAGGTGGTCTTCAAAAAGCTCGCTGCGTCCTGGGGACTTGGGAGGACAGGGCCTGTGTGACGGCTGCTCTGTGGAGGGTGGACGGGGCCCGTGTGGCGGCTGCTCTGTGGAGAGTGGACAGGGCGTGTGACGGCTGCTCTGTGGAGGGTGGACGGGGCCCGTGTGGCAGCTGCTCTGTGGAGGGTGGACGGGGCCCGTGTGGCGGCTGCTCTGTGGAGGGTGGGCTCTGTGGAGGGAGGACGGGGCCTGTGTGACCGCTGCTCTGTGGAGAGTGGACGGGGCCCGTGTGGCGGCTGCTCTGTGGAGAGTGGACAGGGCGTGTGACGGCTGCTCTGTGGAGGGTGGGTGGACAGGGCGTGTGACGGCTGCTCTGTGGAGGGTGGACAGGGCATGTCCGTGGTTTTCTTCTTCGCCTTTTCTTTGTTCTCTTTTTACGACTCCAGTAACAGGAGTTTTATTACAGCAGTTTGTGTTCTCAGCTCTTTTGCTGAGGCTTCTGCATAATTTATGATCTAGATTCCAAAATGTTAGTGAATTGCTCCAGCAGAAATAATGGAATGTGACAGCAATGGATTTCACATTCTTGGCCCAAATATTTGTGTCTGTGGTTTGCAAGTCATTTCATAGCACGATTGCTGCATCGCTCAAGCTGTTGCCCACGATAGATTCTGACAGAGGAAGACAATGTGGGCAACTGTAAAAGCGCAGAATGGGTTCACCAACAGCACCGAGCTTATGTGTACCAGGAGAGAGCAGCCTCCTCCTGGCCTCCCCTCCAGCCGATGCACCCCACCCCTCCAGCCAGGCAGAACAGCTGCGTTAGATTTGTGGGTTTGAGCCCCGCCTGATAGCTGATCAGAACCCACTGGGCACTGTCCTACCTGACTAATGCAGGCATCTCAGTGAGCCCCAAGAACCCCAAGAGGCCCAGGGAGAGTGTCCAGTGGAGTAAATGTGGAGCCTCAGGGAAACACCCAAGCGCCAAAGACAAATTCCGGGGACCAGAGCATAGTGTTTCATTGCTGTCCCTTGACCCACCTCTGTTAGGACACCACCCAGCAGCATTAGAAAGGAAAGATCTGGAAGCAGAATACACTTTAAATGCAAAAATCACTTAAATGACAAAAAAAAAAAAAAGAAAGAAAAGAAAAGAAAAAGAAAAAAGAAGAAAAATAAAGAAAGAAAAGGCGTGGACCCTGCCCTCTGCCGACGTGGCCTTGCTGGTTAGTCACAGAGGCTTGGTGACTGGAATCGTGTCTGAAGGCACTGGGAGGGTTTGTCTTGGTATTGAATTGTCCTGCCTATGGCAAAAAATGAGGCCAAATCATCCGACCAAATTCCCGGACTCCCCGCTTCTCCCCTGCCCCGGGGCTGGAAGCAACAGCTGTGGGCGTGCAGAGGGGAAGAACTACAGTGGGCAGGGTTCTAGTCTAGCAGGCAGCTGCTCTTTCTCTTTCCAAACCACTGACACATGGCCCCGTGACCAGCTGGAATCTGCGCTCCTGGCCACAGCACCCGGGGACCGTGGAAAGGCTCACAAAGGGTCGGGCATGTGGTTGCCTGTGTCTCTGCTCTTCTGCAGCAGCCTTTCAGGACACACAAACATTCTCGCATCCTCGGGGGCCCTGCCCTCTAGATATAAAGAGAAAGCAAGGGCGAGTAAAGCAAAAAAAAGAAAGCCTTGCTCGTGTTTTTAAACAAAGGCACGATCTGAAGAAGACAAGAGCTGCGCATGCACGGGCAGACATGAAAGGGTGGTTATTGCCGCATGCACGGGCAGACATGAAAGGGTGGTTATTGCCGCATGCACGGGCAGACATGAAAGGGTGGTTATTGCAGGGGCGTGGTGCAGAAACTCTGCAAGGAGGGGTGTGAGCGCCACAGGAGCTGGTCGTGGGTTCGAATTCCAGCTTGCGCTGCACTCTTGCCCACGTGCAGAACAGCAGTCTGGAAACGCGGTGGCAGGAAGGTTTCGGGTTACTTAATTTCAGCCTTAGATTTTTTGGGGGCCATGCTAATTCACCCATAACTGAAAATATTTATAGTCACTGTTTTCTCTGACTTAAAAAGTCAATTCTCAAGAATCTGACCTAAAACAAAACAAAACATTCTTCTGATTTATGGGTTCATTTATATGAGTAAGTAAGAGGGTGGTAAAGCCACACATATGTAGTTATGCATTTAATTAACCTGCCTTCATTGAGAAGGTTACAGCTATTTCTGGAGCATCCGGGCCATGGACCACATGGTTTTACTGTATGTCTACAGTCCGTGAAACTCTTCAGGGGAAGCCAGAAGACGATGTTAACAGTTGGAGCTGACCCCTGACTCTTCCTGGGACACTGAGTGGCACTCAACGTTGACTTAAGCCCTGACAGGAAGTGAGTGATCGAGTCTAGAGACAGATGTTCTGGAGGCCTCGGTCTGGTGGACTGACGTGGACACTGTCAGTTCACAGCAACTTAAACCTTCTTCAGACAGACGGAGTCCCATGAGCCTTTCCAGCTCTGGAGACATTGCAAGGCATCTCAGTCCCCAGGCTGCGCTCACTTTGTTAGCTTCTCTCAGACCAGTGGTTCTGAGCTGGTGGGACCTTGGAGGTGTCAGCTCCGTTTGGACCCTACAGCCACTCTGCACCTGATGGGTGGGGAGGTTACACGCCATTCAGCGAGTCCCTGGTAGCTGGGGCCATGCCCAGCTCTCCCCAGAACAAGAGTCCTTTCCTGGCTCCCTTTACCTGGGGTGTGGCTGGCATGTGGTGGGTGAGCCTTTCTGCACAGATCATCAGGATAGATGTAGTTGGATGTGTGGTCCTGGCCTCTGTGAGTGAACCCAGAGAGGAGAGGAAGATGGGTGAGCAAAAGGCCAGAAAGCTAAAGAGTTGGGGGAGAAAGGGACCTTTCTGAGAACACGGGAGGATCATGCATGCTAGAGCCCGCAGGACTGCAGGACCCTAGACCCCAGACCTGGGCTCAGAGTCAGGGATTTGAACCACAGAGCTGGCTCTCAGCTGGTGAGGCTAGACTCCAGGCACATGGGCTTCCTTCTTCCTGCAGAGGGAGACATCTCACTAACTGGGTTTTTTGTTTTGTTTTGTTGTACTTTGAAAGCATCCATTTAGGGCTCACGATTCTGATAGGCAGCCCTGCCTATACTGCTCACTCAAGAAAACACTGTGGTAGGCCATTGGTCTTTGTCCCACAGGCCCGTCCCAGGTCCACCCTGAGCTGTGTCTGGGCCTCAGAAACAGCATGAGGAGTAGCTGCTTGCTACTCACAAGCAGGCTCTGTTTTTGGTTACCTCATCTGCACACCATGGTACTCACATTTCCTTCTACATCCCCACCTCCCACACCCCTCCTCCAATCAAGCCTGTGGGTTGCTTGGGGGCCTTTTCCCCACACAAGCTCACCTGGGCACCCAGCACTAGCTCTTGGGGTCTATCTGTGCATCCCTTAGGACAAGTTATAGCTCACAAAAGGCCAGTAGTAACCAGATTGTTCTGGTAGCATCTTGATACTCATTACCCTTTTAATCCCTTGAGATCTGTCCCATTTCTCCCCGAACCCAGGAGAAGGCGGCCACCCTGTTCCTGGTGGGTAACAAAGCAGAATGAAATGTCTCATGATTTACATTTCAGAGTAGCCATGAGTTCTGTATTTGGGGAGCTGATAGCTGTTACGGAAGGTTTCCCTGCCGGCTGCCGCTGGTTCTGCCTCCATGGTCCCAGAACCACGTGTGCCCCAAATAACACTCAGGAGACTCTATATTTGATACAATCCTGTTGGCCAGTTACCGTTATTGTTAATGGGCTAGCTCTGCCTTAATTATTAACCCATTTCTACTTATCTAAGTATTTCCATGTGGTCGTCTTATCGGGGAGCCACGGCACGCATCCTGCTTCTTCCCAGGGCTACATCTCGACCCCTCCTTCCCACTTCCTCTTTCCTTCTCCTGGGCTCCTAGCCCTGCCTATCTTGTTTCCTATTGGCCACAGGGCTTTATTAACCAGTATGAGAAACATATATACAGAATAACATCTCCCATCAGATAGTCATTGTTATCTCCCACTTATTTGAACTGTCCTTGTCCTTTGCTCATTCCTTTGAGTCCAGTTCAACGGTATTGATTTCCTTGTAATGGAATACGAGGCCCATCAGATCTCTAATGCACGCTGAGCTGTGTGTTGTTAGGAAAGGCAATGCCGCCTAGTGACGGATGGCTCAGGCTGTGGTGGCGGTGGACACAGGGCCTCATATTCTGCCTGGGGGTTACCTGCAGTCAAATGGTTTGGCCTCACCAAAGCATCACTGACCACGTCTAAACAGCAGCTCCTCAGCTTGCCGTCAGCTCTAGCCATCCCTGAAGGAGGCGGCACAGGATTTGGCAGAGCAGGCATCTATCTTGACTGGGGCTCCATCCTGGGGACACAGGACAATCAGGTCCTCTTCTGGTACTCTTGCTATATTAGCTACTCAGCTCCCCTTGTACAAGGACTTGTAAACATTTGCTTGGCATTGTTGTTGTTTAATTTATGGCAGTGAGAAGTCTGCTGGAACATTTGAAGGATTTTGGAGCTCTCTCCCTAGAGTCTAGCAGCACACCTCTTTGCATCATTAAACATTCAAAAAAACGGGTTCTAACAACTTTGATGGTATCTTGGGATCATAATGATTTTTGTGCGAGACATTTGTTTACTTCTGACTAGCTAGCTGATGTTACGGTCTGTTCCACGAATGAATTAAACTCATCAGAAAGCGTTGAAGGAGAGCTGCAGTTTTAAAATACAGTCACGGAGCTCATGGGTTCAGAGCATACGGTGCTCTTATAAAGATCTGAGTTAGTGCGTGTGCTCTCACGTGTGTGGTCAGAGAAGACCTTGCAGGGACTGTTTCTCTCCCTGTGCTTCGTGGATCCTGGGGACTGAACCCAGGCCCTCAGGCTTGGCAGCACACAGGTTACCCACTGGCTTCAGAAACTTTCTGTTGTTATTTTGTGAGTGAGTGTAATGCTAGAAGTGTGATGGCCACACAAAGCAGGAGCTGGTTCACACCTACGCCTCCATTCCCTTTCCAGGAAAGACACAATCTTAGGGCAACCTGCTGTAGTCAGGGGATAGCAATCCAATGAGACAAGGAGTGTTTCTTACCTGCACCTTGGCCAACAGGAACACATACCAGAGTGTTCCCTCGGAACACAGGCAGACACAGACATCTATCATGGTGGCCAATGCCCCAGGCCATACGACAAAGTCAAGAAACAGAGTATGTTGTCCAAACTCGATGGAACCAAACCAGAGAGCTGGGAAAATATCCAAAAACACCAAGGAACTAAAGCACATTAGTTCATCATCTGGAGGAAAAGGAGGAATACACTGAACTGAGTGAAAGCAACAAGGTGCCAGAGTCTGCGGGGCACAGATGAAACAGTGTTTCCAGGGTGACAGAAACAGAGTCAAATCCATCATCTGGTGCCCCCCCAAACAGCAGAGCAGACAACTGTCCCAAGAAAGGTCATTATAAAGTAAGAGCAGAGACCAGTGAGCCGCAACCCTCGAGCAATACAGAAACAGAAAACAGTGGGCAATGAAAACCAAAGCAGGTTCTTTGAACAGGTGATAACCGTTCACAGATCTGCAGGGAACACAAGTTATGAACATCGAAAATGAGGCCGAAGGCGTCATTGTTGACCTGCAGATGTTTAGAAGGAGGTAAGGTTGGTGCTGCTCACCTCCTGTGTGAAGAAGTAAGGGAAGATGCTGCACACAGACATCTGAGAACCGAAATAATGTGGACCAACTATCTGTCTTCAACTCCTTCAAAGACCACAGAAGGATAATACATAAACTCTAGAAATGACAGAGACAACTCATTGCCTGGTCAGTCACTTGAAGTTCTTCTGTAATGTTCCATCTTCAGCCCATAGGCCATAGTGTGTCTGGCAGACTTTCAGCAAAGCAGGAAACTTTAAACTGCCCACCTATATTGGCAGTTTGTCAGTCATTTTTTTCTGTGTCCTGCAGAATGCCTGCTTCTTCCATGAAGCAGGAATCCTGTAGCAATGTCCATCTTGCATCAGCAGTCACTTTTTTTGTGGGTCCTGCATGTCCAGTTTATACATATTTTGAGACAGGGTTTCTCTGTGTAACTTTTATCTGTCCTGGAATTCACTGCATACCAGGTTTACTTTGAAATCACAGAGATCTGTTTGCCTCTGCCTCCCGAGTGCTGGGATTAATGGTGTGTGCTACCACACCCATCCATTCTACTTCCTTTTTTTTTTTTTTTTTTTAACCATTGTATCCTGTTTCTTTTTCTCTCCCAAGCCAGCGTATTTTTTAAAACACAGTGTAAACCTTCATTACAGCTCTCACACACACCAATGAATTGTTAGCAGAACTCTTTAAAAGCAAGGTGGTTTTTTGTCGCTTATGCTAATTTTGGAAACCTCCCTTAAAGGAGCTGCACAAATCTCTGTCTACAGCAAAACAAATCAACCGAGAAAATGCTGTTACCAAGAAGTCTTGCTAGTCTCTGTTCCTTTGTTTCTAAAATCCCTTTTTAAGCTTTTATTAGTTTTTAAGTGAAAGTTCTTATAGCCACATTGGGTGCCATCTGTAGCTTGTTGTTTTCCGCCAGCCCACCAGCCGCCGGTCTGTCGTGCCGGCCCCAAATAACACTCAGAGACTCTGTATTTGATACAATCCTGTTGGCCAGTTACCATTATTATTTATGGGCTAATTAACCCATAATTATTAACCCATTTAATTATTAACCCATTTCTACTTATATAAGTATTTCCACGTGGTCATCTTATCGGGGAGCGGCAGCCCTGGCTTCTTGCTTCCTCCATACTCTACATCTTGACTCCTCCTAACTACTTCCTCTTTCCTCCTTCTAGTCTCCTAGCCCCGCCTATCTAGTTTCCTATTGGCCAACAGGGTTTTATTAATTAACCAGTATGAGAAACATATTTACAGAATAACATCTCCCATAATGTAGGTATGATGGCTGAGGGTGTGCAGCTCACAGAGGGGAGAGGACAACTCTGTGGGGTCTGTCCCTCTTCCATTTAGTAGTTCCAAGGATCAGACTCCAGTCTTGTGTGTCGGGCTCCTCTACCGAGCCATCTTGCTGGATGTAAAATTCTCAACGGCCTGTTACTGAATAGGCTTCAACCCCACACTGAGAGAATCATATACCATGAGCCAGGTCAGCTGCAACATCAGGGAAGAAGATGGAGTCAACATTTGTAGCTTCTGTGTTACGATCTTTTCCATGAATCGGCCGAAGGCCTAGAGATTGAAATAAGAGACCAGACAGTGGGTCATGTGTTCAGTGGTAAAAAGAGCGAGGATCCTGAAGGCTGAGGACTGTGCTGTTGGAAGGCAGGTTAGGGGTGCCTCTCTCCATGTCAAGGGTGTCAGCTGTTAAAATGTGCAGTGTTGTGGAACCCAACACTGCATGCTGTCCAGGCCACTCCCAGGGATGTGACCTGTAGCTGGAGGTCTTTATGCATTCCGCCCAGTCCCACAGCCACTTATGAAGTACTCACTCCGAGGCTAGATACTAATTACAATTGTTTGACCAGTGGCTCAGGCGTATTACTGACTAGCTCTCACAATTAAAGTTAACCCGTTCTTACTCATCTGTGTGTCACCACATGGCTGTGGCTTACCCCTTCAGCAACTACACGGCACCTCCCTGGCTCCGCCTTCCTCCTCTCTCCATCTCTGTTTGGATTCCCACCTGGCTCTATTCTCCATGGCCATTGGCCAAATCAGCTTTACTTATCAACCAATAAAAGCAAGGCTTCTTCAGAGCCTACAGAAGTGCACCCGATATCATGCTTCTCTGGCTACTGCCACACTGGCCTCTCAGGTCACAGTATTGACATTCTCCCTTTCTCTTTGTGGATGACTAGAGCTGAGCGTGGTGCCTTTTCTCTGGAGTGTGAACTCAGGGAATCTTTGGTCACCTAGAGGTTACAACACCAATGATCTATCTTTTAGCATTTTTTGGCATAAAAAAAAAACAAAAAAAACTCACAAATTTTCTGAGTCTTTTGAGTGAAGGATGTGGCTTCTTCCAACACTATCTTAGGGATTAGCTTGGGGTCGGAAGCAAACAGAGTAAGACTGAATTTCTATCTGTGTAAAGCCTTGGTCCACAGGGCAGCCCTTGGCAGTGGGTTTCTGAGTGATGAAGCTGAGGCTTAGAAGGTTCCACCATACTCATAGTCAGTGAACAGTGCCTCTCCGTGTTCCACAAAACTCGCCAGGAGAGCAGTGTTAGCTAAAATGTTTTCCTGGGGAAAGGTTTTAAGTTTTCAAACACTCAAGCTTATAAACATGATTATTAGATAAACCTTTCTTTAAAGGTGTAGGGTAGGAGCTCTCTGCCCATACCATTACCAAGCGCCAACTCACACACAGCTGGACTTCAGTGGATCTGACACTCCGGTTCTGAGTTCACAGACTCCGTCAACCTTGAAATGGAAAAGCGTGGGAAATGGGTTTGTAGTAACATGTAAGGATTCCCCCACCTCCCCACCCCAGGCTTTTATTTCCTAAACAACATAGTACTTACTCCATATTGCAGCACAAGTCATCTAGGGAGGCACGGGTTCTGCACAGTCTGTGATGCCCCGGGGACTTGATCTGCAGGGGTCTGGGAGGGTAGATGACCCCTGCATACTGAGACTTGGCCCTGCGGACAGAACAGGCACTGTTGGTGTGGTCATTCGTTTCCAAAGTCACAGCTTGGGAGGCTTGGTGAGGGGGCAGCTAAGCGGCTGCCTTCCATCTCAGGGGTGACAGGAACAACCCTGCTCCTCTGGAAGAATCACACCTGTTTTAAGATGATGCATTTTAATCTGGGTGAAAATCTTTATCTCCTTTTTCTGTCATATGCTGTCCTCTGTTGAGAATGATGTGTTCCCCTGAGGAAACAAAGCCAAGAAGAATGTAAAAATCAGAATGGGGCTGGCCTGAGCTTCTGTGGGGACATTGAGATGATACAGTCCCTGGGATGGGGGGATGGAGATTTTCCAAAGGACAGGCTGTTTTCAACATTTTCATTCATCAGAAACTCTAAAAAGGCAAAGTGTTTCTTCATCCACTGCCCCCGGTGTCCCCAGAAACTCCTCATGCCTGACTTAGAGGCACACTCACGTGCAGAACTGGATGCTTGTGCTCAAGCAAAACTCAACCATCCTTCGGATGGTGCCGGAAGGATGGAGATGAGAAATACCATCGGCATCATCAAGACAAAACTAAGATGTCTCTGAAGCCTTGAGGCTGCTTCTGTTCCTCCAAAGCCGCAGACACAGCCTGAAGCCTCTTGGGCAGGGACATGTGTCTCCTGCTCTTCCTGGGCTGCAGACAAAGGCAGAGACATCTGAATTCAGGGAGAGCGAAGCTCAGATACCGGCAGGCTAATTCAACCAAGTGTTGAATTAGCATAAGCATGGCATTCTCAGCCAGGAGCTCTGGTCAGACCTGGCCCTTTGCACATCCTAAAGCCACTTGAGGGAATACTTGGTGAGCTGTTCCTCCCTGCAAGACATTTCCGTTTAGTTCTGCCGCCACCCCCCCCACCCCCGGCACTATGTTAGAGATTTGGCCTCTCAGAAAGTCCCACCTCAGGCCCCATTGGTCAGCCTTGATGAGTTAACAAGGTCCCCAGAGACATTAAAAGATCCTCACAGACAAAAGCTGAAAGGAGCCTCACTCTGCTTCCTTCACTAACGTCATCACCATCACTGGGACCAGCATAGCCGGGCCACTGGTTAAAGTGCACTGACACACCCATGTGCAGGAATCGCCTCCATCATCATCATCATTGCCATCCCACTCGCACACACGCCAGGTGTCCCCATGGGACCCACACTCGCCTCATCTTCCCACAGCTTATAAACAAGAAAAATAAAGCTTGAGATTCAACAGTTTGCCTGGGGTCATAGAGCCAAGACAAGCCAGAGACAGGGTAACGCTGTCCCCTCCCCTCCCCTCCCCCACCCTCGTCTTCGTGACTGAGAACAGGTAACACAGTGCCTGTCCTGCCCCATCACTGGGCTCTGCATCATGTCCCATAGGTCAGCCACCCAGCTGAGCAAACTGAGGTTTGCCGGGATCAGGCGGTTTGCTAGGATGGCAGGCCAGCTGAAATCACCCCTGAAAACCTACTTCTTTACTATACTTCTGAGCCCCAGAGAGCCAAGCGCTAGGAATTTGAATCAGCACCAAGAAGGCTGATGTGGGCACTGTCAGGGCTGGAGGAGAAGGAGGGCGTGGCCTCTTCCCCAGTTCACAAAACGTGGGGAAACAGTGAGCAGCTGAGTCTTGTAGGTCACTTTTATTTTGTTAGTGGTTGGAATTTTAAAGGTAAAAAGGCGTGAAGTCGGTATTTTATTAACTAATCATAAAAGAGTATCCTAATGTGTAATTAATATGAGAACGAATGACATTTTACATTCTTAGACTCACAATGAGTCTGAGTGGGGGATGCCAGAGCTCAGGCACCATGGGACGGTGCCGGAAAAGTTACACTTGGTCCCACAGAGTGACAGGCCCTGTGGCTGTTTTCCTGAGGAGACACTCGCTACTGGCTCCTGGCTCCCCATGGCACACACAGCTTGGCACTGTCATCAGAGTTGGAGGCTGTTTCTAGGAACTGGGAGACTCCAGCTAATTAGAAGCCACCGCACTGCAGTCAATACAGCACTGTCGCCTCTGCTCTCCAGGCTACCCTGCACCAGCGCAGGCTGTCTCATGGTGTGTGTGTGTGTGTGTGTGTGAGTGCGTGTGTGCGCGCATGCGTGTGCGCATTGTGCATGTGTGAGTACGTGTGTGCGTGTGCACACGTGTATGTGACCGCCTGTGTGCGAGTGTGTCTGTGTGTGTCTGTGTGTGTGTGTCTGTGTGTGCACGGGTGCGATCGCCTGTGTGTGTGTATGTGTCTGTGTGTGTCTCTGTGTGTCTGTGTGTCTGTGTGTGCATGGGTGCAATCGCCTGTGTGCGTGTGTGTATGTGTGTGTGTGTGCACGGGTGCGATCGCCTGTGTGCGTGTGTGTCTGTGTGTGCACGGGTGCAATCGCCTGTGTGTGCGTGTGTGTCTGTGCGTGCATGGGTGCGATCGCCTGTGTGCGTGTGTGTCTGTGTGTGCACGGGTGCGATCGCCTGTGTGTGTGTGTGTGTGTCTGTGTGTGTCTCTGTGTGTCTGTGTGTGCATGGGTGCAATCGCCTGTGTGCGTGTGTGTATGTGTGTGTGTACACGGGTGTGATCGCCTGTGTGTGTGTATGTATGTGTCTGTGTGTGCACGGGTGCGATCGCCTGTGTGTGCGTGTGTGTCTGTGCGTGCATGGGTGCGATCGCCTGTGTGCGTGTGTGTCTGTGTGTGCACGGGTGCGATCGCCTGTGTGTGTGTGTGTGTGTGTGTGTCTGTGTGTGTCTCTGTGTGTCTGTGTGTGCATGGGTGCAATCGCCTGTGTGCGTGTGTGTATGTGTGTGTGTACATGGGTGAGATCGCCTGTGTGTGTGTATGTATGTGTCTGTGTGTGCACGGGTGCGATCGCCTGTGTGCATATGTGTCTGTGTGTGTTTGTGTGCACGCGGGTGCACACGTGCGCACGCGCCTTACAGGCGTTGTGTCTTTCGGTAATAGTGCAGGCAGACACTTCACTGCTTTCTAATTTCTACCTCCTGGATCCTCTCAGGGGGGTACAGGGGGGTGTGGGGAACAAAGCCCTCAATGGAGTAGTTTCTTTCCACTTAATTTATGCAAATGCCTTGTAAGAGAAAACCCACCCTTTGTCTCATCCTCAGCCTCTTGTAATGAGCTGTGCAATAATATTTTTTTTTTTTTGTTTAATGGATGAGGCACTTCTGAATTAGTGACTAACATATTTTTATACTGAATAAATTTCATTAATGATTTTTTTAAATCACTGTTAAGCCAGTTGAAGTGTCTTATTAATGACTGGTGATAATCCTCTCTCAAAAGCCGTCCTGTAAAAATCGACTGCAGACATGAGACCCATCATCAAAGAAATACAGATGTCCCAATGCAAGCCTGCTGCACAGCCAGCTGTATGCTCCCTCCTACCAAAGCACAAGGTGGAAAAGCATTCCTTATTCTTTCTCTCTTTTTTGACCCAGAAAAACCTTTGGCAACTTTGGAATTATGAGTGAGCACACACAGCTGGGGAGGGGGCCAGCATTCCTACACCTGTCCCCCAACGTTGTCACTGTGCCTTCTCCAGGCTGAGGGCAGCAGCCTTGAGCTCATCCTTAACTCCTGGTGTGCACTATGGTAATACAGTGAGTGTGCACTGATCAAACATTAAAGGTTGCTCAGCAGTGTATGTCAGAGCTAACTGAGCCTAATAAATCCAGGTGTTCCTTACTGCAGAGGCCTCGTGGATCCTGACTCCAAGGCGGCGAGATTAGAAACAGGTCCACAGTTAACAGTAACCAGCTGTCAGACCCGAGCTGAGTTTCTCCCCTTCTTTGTACTTCGCTTTCTCCATCTGGAGAATGAATGATTAATGACTGTGTGTCCTGCAAACAGTGACGTAGAGATACCGAAACTGGGATTTGGAGCTGCCGGGGTCATTGGAGGAAAGGTCTGTGCAATGGTCCTGTAACTGGCACTGTACTTCCTCCAAAGTGTGAGGTACTCAGCGGCTCCTTCCCTGGCGACACTGAGGACAGCTGCCTGCCAGTATGTATTATGGGTTCTCCTGAAAAGGTTTGATGAGTGGGGCAAACCAGCTTATAATTCATTCTCTCAGTATTGGGAACTTCAGGGCTTCCCCTCCCCCCCAAGACACACCTGTCTGTCTCATTTATTCCCACCACAGGGGCAGAGTGACAGCTGAAGCCTGGCCCAGGGGAATGCTGCAGGGATGATTCTCACCCTTCTGTAGCTGGGTCCTGGCCCAGAGTAAGGCCCCAGTCCCTGGAGCTGTTAAAATGGATGTCACTACCCCCTGGGACCTGAGCTCTGGGACCTGAGCTACTGACTGCTTTACTCTGTCAGATGAGCCGCAGCTGTGAGACAGAGAGAGACGTGGCTCTTGTCTGAGCACCTGGAGAAAAGACAAACCCTACTGGGCCCACAAGCAGTGCCGTATATATAAGGGGAGCTACTGGGTCCAAGCTACAGCTCCATTTAGTTGAAGGTCAAATGGGGAAAAAGGAAAATAAGCCAAAAATTGCTACATAATAAGGAAGATACGCAGGGTTGTGGTGGCCCACGCCTTTGAATCCTAGCATTTGGGAGGCAGAGGCAGGAGGATCTCTGTGAGTTCGAGGTCCAAAAGCTAGTTCCAACACAGCCTCCATAGCCACAGAGAAACCCTGTCTTAAAAAAACAAAAACAAAACAACAACGAAAGAACATAGTAAGAAAGATGCATCAAATTCTCGGGTTAATGGACCTTTGGAATCATTACTGCACAGACTAAAAGGTTTATCATAGTCAGACATCATTAAAAGCATAAAAAGGGGGCTGGAGAGGTGGCTCAGAGGTTAAGAGCACTGGCTGCTCTTCCAGAGGTCCTGAGTTCAATTCCCAGTAACCACATGGTGGCTCACAACCATCTGTAAAGAGATCTGGCGCCCTCTGCTGGCATGCAGGCAGACGTGCAAGCAGAACACTATACATAAATAATATTTCTTTAAAAAAGGATAAAAAAGACATGAAGTAGATGGCACTGGGAAGCAAGCGAACCACTCAGGCCCGTGAAGACACAGATCTCGGAGAAGATCCTGAAGCTGATGCTCTACTAACCCAGCACAACTCCTAACCGTATTCTAAGTATTTGTTCTTATACTCACAGAGAAGTGCAATTCTCACTCCTGATCAAGGGAACTTCTCTTTGCGATAGATGGGGACCATTACAGAGAACCACAACCAATCAAAATGCAGAGTGATGAAGCCCAGTTCCCGATGGCGACAGCTGCAAAACACCCCGTGCAATGAAGGCTCAGGGAGCGAGGAGAAAGTGGGGATGGAAAGATTGTAAGAGCCGGGGACCATTCCTCCCAGTAACATCAGAGGCCACACCCATATAGCCTCACCAGCTCGGCTGCCCGAACATGAACTGAACCAAGGAGAACAACAGACATCCCACCCTGGAAGGGGGAAGACACGGGGCTGCAACCCTACACAAAGACCTGCAGTCAGCTAAGGAACGCTGAGAGAGAGAGAGAGAGAGAGAGAGAGAGAGAGAGAGAGAGAGAGAGAGGGAGGGAGGGAGGGAGGGAGGGAGGGAGGGAGGGAGGGAGGGAGGGAGGGAGGGAGGGAGAGAGAGAGAGAGAGAGAGAGAGAGAGAGAGAGAGAGAGAGAGAGAGAGAGTCTTCCCCAGGGAAGAGCACCAGGCTGTTATCCAACACCAAGTGATCAGTAGTCCTGGAAACATACTGACAAACAACATTATATAGACTGAGCATCTTATATTTAGGAATGTTTCTGTGTGCACATACACATAGGCATGTGATAACAACCAATGGAAAAGAGGCCACGATTTTGGAGGAGGGAAGGGGTATGTGGGGGAGGGTTTGTAGGGAGAGAAGGGGGAAATGATATAATTAAAATCTCGAAGATAAAAAATAATGATTTTAAAATGTGGAATAGAGGTGGGGATTTCGTAAGGAAAAAGCTAATTTTGGGTGGGAAGGACTGGGTGGCTGAGACGGGTGATAGGAAGAAAGGTGAGAGACACAGTCTGCAGTGGCAGCAGAAAGGGCGGAGCTGATGCAGGGGGCTGATGGATGGAGACACAAAGGACCCATGAGGAGGATAACAATGCTAGGCAGGGTTCAGGGTCGATGAGTCTGCCACTGTGCCCTCGTCCTGGTGGGCTGCTGTGGATTTCCAACATGTGCCACTGAGGGACGTCTGGTCCTGCATCAGCTGCCCTGGAACAAGGTGGCTGTCCGTCCTCGGCCTTCACACATTTCAAATGGACCCTCCTGTCCTGTCCTGCTTGCTATGGCCATGTGGTTCCATCCCAGCCCTTCTGGGAACGGCTCCATTATGGTTATGTGGTTAAAGATGAGATGCTAGCAGAACTGCTATGCTGAAATAGCTTTTATTCGAATGAGCAGACCTGTCCACA
This sequence comes from Cricetiscus sungorus, assembly GCA_030556225.1. Taxonomy (NCBI): domain Eukaryota; kingdom Metazoa; phylum Chordata; class Mammalia; order Rodentia; family Cricetidae; genus Cricetiscus; species Cricetiscus sungorus. The sequence goes on along the minus strand of JANBXA010000044.1, from coordinate 36,729,058 downwards.
GCTCTGTTTGCTGCCTCTTTCATTACTCAGAAACCCGAGGAACTGTTTTTGCTTTTTTTACACCCACATTGATCAGCCTTGGCCTGACAAGGCACAGATAGCTATCATCAGATTGTCTCTATAGATGCTCCTCGAAGAACCTGTCCTCATTTTAAATTCAACACATGGAACATGATTTGAAACCCTAAATAAAAAGAGTCCACAGCAAAGCAAAGCAAAGCAAACAACAAAAACCCACATAGGCCCAGGCTCTCAGGAACTACGCCAAATGTCACCAGCACAGTCACCAATGTGGACTGGATCAGATCTAGGGAGGTGGCTCCATCAGTCAAGTGTCCCCCGTGAAAGCATGGGGACCGGAGTTCGGACCCCAGCCCCTGTGTAAAAGTCAGGTGTGGTGGCATGTGTCTGTCATCACAGTACTTTAGGGGTGGGACAGTCGGACGGTCGGACGGTAGCACCTTGCACCTCTGGCCTCCATGTGCATGTGTATGCACATGTTTTTTCTGCGCACATGTGCGTGCACACACATACACACACACACACACACACCACATGCATATGCAGCCTCTCTCTTTCAGATAGACAGACAGACTGACTGACTGACTGACCGACTGACACGCTGAGTTGAATTCCTGACTCCACTGCCTTGACCTCCCAAGCCTTGGGTTTACAGATGTGCACCAGGAAATATTTGCATTGTAAATGGATAGTATACAATGCAATGGTTTAAATAAAGGCGTGCCTCCTTTTTTTCCCATTCTACTCACCATGATCATATCTTCAAGGGTGGCTGTGATGCTCCACATAGTATATAATTCAAATCAGTGGTAGGAAACTCCTGCTGCATTGTGTCAGAAGCAAAAGCCTTTCTGAGACTCCTGAAGACTTGCACTTTTGTTTTACCTGTGACAGTAATACCACTCATTTAACAAGCCTTGGCTGTAAGGGAAGCTGGGAAATAAATGCTTATTAGCATTTTAGGAGCACTGGCAAAGGCAGATAGGAGGAGGGAGGAAGCAAAAATTGAATGTTAGAAGCTTGGGATGTGCCTCAAGGGTCCAGTGTGAATGAGGCCCTGCGTTCTATGCTGTTGCTGCTGCCAATGACTGATGATAGTGATGGTGGTGATGGTGGTGACGGTGGTGATGGTGGGGGGGATGGTGGTGGTGGTGGTGGTGGTGGTGGTGGTGGTGGTGGTGGTGGCGGTGGTGATGGTGGTGATGGTGGTGGTGATGGTGGTGGTGGCGGTGGTGGTGGCAGTGGTGATGGTGATGGTGGTGGTGGTGGTGGTGGTGGTGGTGGTGGTGGTGGTGGTGGTGATGGTGGTGGTGGTGATGATGGTGGTGGTGATGGTGGTGGTGATGGTGGTGATGATGGTGGTGGTGGTGGTGGTGGTGGTGGTGGTGGTGGTGGTGGTGATGATGGTGGTGATGATGGTGGTGGTGATGGTGATGGTGGTGGTGATGGTGGTGATGATGGTGGTGGTGGTGGTGATGGTGGTGGTGGTGGTGGTGATGGTGGTGGTGGTGGTGGTGATGGTGGTGGTGGTGGTGATGGTGATGGTGGTGGTGATGGTGGTGGTGATGGTGGTGGTGGTGGTGGTGATGGTGGTGGTGGTGGTGATGGTGGTGATGGTGGTGGTGATGGTGGTGGTGGTGGTGATGGTGGTGATGGTGGTGATGGTAGTGGTGATGGTGGTGGTGGTGGTGGTGACTGGTGGTGGTGGTGGTGGGGGTGGTGATGGTGGTAATGACAATGAAGAAAATGAGTGTTGGCTAAGAACCTTTGCTACCTAGTACAAGCATTTAAAAAAAGTAATACTTTTGTAATTGTAACACATTATTATGTTCATCTTTGAGGCTACTGTCTCAATAAATATAGTAAACAGAGTGAAAGATAGCAGCTTCCCACAGCTGCCGTCTCAGTCAGACAGGGCTGGGTAGCAGCTTGACCTCCATGTATATGGAGAGACTGGTTGCTGGAGACAGACTGTAGATCTCTAGATCTGGCTGGACAGATTTGTAGACAGAGGAATCCGTCCCCTCCTAATACACTAGGTAGCGACATACTGAGAGCCAGCAAATGTTTGGAACAGTGTAGTGTCAGCATGGAGTCCTGAGTTTTCAACCCAAACATGAGTTCTTGAGGAAACCAGCACCTTTGCCCATCCAGGGCCCTCCTAGTCCCCAGTAAACTCCTCTCAATCAAACGACAAAGGGGAAACTGACGTCCATCCCTTTTAGTCCTTTCCATGCTTCCTGAGTTGCCCCGAGGAGAAGCTTTGTATGAACAGAGCAAATGAGCAGAATTGATGGCATTACACAGGACCCACTGGAACTTCCCTCGCCCAGAGTTTGAATTCTCAATCCAAGCTTTTCAGATCCAACGGCTTCAGGGAAGCAAATTCCATAATCTGCTCTCAGCCTGGCTAGGAACTCATTCTCCTGGGCAACTGAATTTACGAAGGAGTCATTTTGAAGGAGCATCCTCTTAGCCTGTCCTCCCATCCCTCCTCCTTCCTGTCCATCTCCAGGCCTCTCTCTGGTCTGGACACACCCTGCTGACCTCATCTGGTCTCTGCCGAAGGAACAACGTTGCTCCTCACCGAGATAGCATGGCTGGATTCTGCAGCTGCCACTGCCTCAGGCTCTGAGAGGGCAGAGCGTGACCCAGGACGAAGTGTAGGGCAGTGGTTCAAGCCTAAAACTCATCACTTAATGGCTGTCGCTCCCGCAAGTGGTTTCAGTGTAGCCACGCCACGCTTCCTTTGCCCTACAGTGAAATGAGAAATTGAGGGGCCAGGGGCTTTGGGAACAGACTGAACTCTAAAACTTAGATGCAGTTCAAGCCCACAGTAAAGCAGGTATTTGTAGAATACTGGCTGCAGAGGTTTTGGAGTATATCTGGGAAGATGTAGTATGCAGAGTTGTGGGCCTAATGCTGAGAAGATCACTTCGAGGTGGGACCATGTACATGGCAGCCACACCACAGTTGCTGGTGTCCTGGCATCAGTGAGACCATGGAAGAGGAATGGTTACATGTTGCTGTAGTTATTGTTACCCCCCTTGCTGTTTGTAAGTTAAGACAGGTACCTTGGTGATGGGAGATGTCATTCTGAAAATATGTTTCTCATACTGGTTAATGAATAAAGCACTGTGGGCCAATGGGAAAGCAAGATAGGTGGGGCTAGGGGACAAGGAGGAAAGAGGAAGTAGTTAGGAGGAGTCAGCATGGAGAGCCCGGAGAGGTAGAACGCCAGCACCGCTCTGGCCGGTAAGATGAGCCACGTGGAAATACTTAGAATAGTAGAAATGGGTTAATCATTAAGACAGAGCTAGCCCATAAGCAATGATAGTAACTGGCCAACAGCATTGTATCAAATACAGAGTCTCAGCGTGTTATTGGGACCAGGCGGGCTGGCGGAAAACATACACGTACACCTTGAGCTAGCTAGAGGCCAGCAAGCCTGATGACCTGAGCTTCATCCCCAGGTCCCACTGTGAGTATACTGCAACACACATACAGGGTAAATTAACACAATGTGATTTCACATATTTTAAAAGTGTTTCTTCATTAATAATGAAACCAGCAGGCTTCTGTCCCACCAGGTCCACTAAGCTACATCCCGGTCCTTAGTTTATCTTCCTAATGAATTGCATGCCACAATGGTGATGTTTAGTGACAAAGCAGGGTTTTAAAAGGAAGGTTTCTAGTTTCCTCAGACCTTTGCTCTATACCAGATGGCAGCCCCGATGCTTCCAGCTAGCCAGCTCTAGTGATTGAAGGGTTTCAGGGGGTAATAGCACAGAGAGAAGATGCTTTCCAGATTGTCCATTAGAACTTCAGAGGGAACACAGAGCAGCAGCTGGATTTAGCCATTTCCTTCACACTAGCATGGACTGGCTGTATCATAAGAGGGAAATCAGCTTTTGCTGGCCAAGTTTCGGGAGCACGGCTATGTGTCTGTCTAGTGTTTCCTCCCTTTGTAAGTGATCAGAGTTCAATCACAGGGGCACAAAAACACCCCACAGGAGAGCTCTTTCCTCTCCATCCACTGCACACACCATCCAACAGGAAACCGAGCCTGTTCTCACATCACACAAAGTTAGGATGTGATACCCTCAGAGACAAACTTCATATCCTTAGGTATGACGATGCCACGTCCCATTGGTGGAAACGTGGTGGCATCTAAGAGTGATACCAAATTTCATCACAAAATAATTGCAGAGGGAGACAGATCTTTGAGAACTGTTGGTAAGAGCCCTTCCCGGAAGGCGGAGCACCATGTTGTCAACTTAATGTCATTATGACGGTCTTCCTAGATGGGGAGAACGGAAGGCAGGAGGGGGAGTGGCCGGCAGGTGCGGTATAGTAGCAGAGCCACAAAAGGGATCTCGCAATGCCAGGACCCACACCTTACTTCTGGAAGCAACCATTCCTTCACAACCAGCCACTCTGGCTTATTCAGGCAGTGGGATGTGGTGTGTGGAAGTGACAGACCAAGGGTAGGCTAATGGCTGCCTGATTGTTAGCTGTCTTATCCCATCAAGGATTCTACTTAGCTCCTAGCATCAAATGATGAGGCAGTAGAAGAAGGAAGCCAGGACTCAGGGCAATACAAACAGAGTGAAGAATGAAGACCAAGGCAACCAACAGTCCTGAGGTGCCGTGAGAAGGGGCTCACACAGCTGCCATCTGTCTGAGCTAGAGTTCCTGACAGCTGAAGCAGAGAGACCCCAGGAGATCACAATCCTCATCACCCAGAAAGCAAGCCAAGTGCAGAGACAGTTCTCAGAAAGGCCCCACGTAAGCGACTCTGGGGGCGGAACGGGTGATATCAGGAAAACTTGACAGCAAATAACAAATTTCACTGCTTCCTTTTTTCTCTCTTTAGCCAGGTCTCGCTCTACAGTCCGGGCTGGCATGAGCTTGTGTTGAGCCTCCCAGCTCCGCCTCCCAAGTGCCCTGTTATAAGTTCCTTCTCTTTCCTTTTCTAACAGCAAAGTTTGATGGAAACCTTTCCCATCAGACCTGAGGGCATGAGACAGTGCTCAGCCATCGAAGCGTGTTTGTCTAGGTCAAGTGGATAAACTTCCATGGTCTCATGAGGCCAAGGGTGGGGTTTAGAGCACCCAGAGGCACAGATGCCGAATGCTTCTTGGGAAAACTTCTCTTTGTGGATGTCTTTTCTTCCCCACAAACTCTGTGTAAATTGCTAGGCTTGGACAGCTCATCTTGGTGGCCCATCCATCGGGCTGTGCTGGTTCTGGTTCCGTGACAAGGCTCAGGGGCCAGCAGGGTGGCCATGCAGCCATCAGGCAGCTCAGTGGTCCCAGCCACCTGTGACCCACCTCCCTGCAGCTAGAGAAGTGGCCCGAGGACAGAGGGGACTCTGGGCTGCTGCTGTTGCAGCTCCCAATGCTCCTGACCCCAAGGAGAGAAATGCAGAAAAGAAGAACAGCACAGCCTGGAAGGGCCTACAGGCTGACAGCCCTAGAGCAGCAGCAGGGACAGGTGGCCTGGAGGAGGCAAATGACACTTTAAGTGCCTCACCCCTTGCAGGTCTGAAAGCTCGGAGAGGTGGGACTGGCCCAGCCGTTGAGGCTCAGTCCAGGAAGGCAGAAGACCGACCTCAGTGTCACAGTCATTCCACCCTAAGCCTTGAAACCAACTCCCGGCGCCACTGCTCCGAGGCGTCTTTTACTGTGACACTCTAGCATGCTTTGTTTCTCCTCCCGTGACTAACAGTGGCCCGCTTCCCATGCTTCCCATCAGATGCACTCACAGCATCCGTCCGGCCCAGGCTGTCAGCGATGACAGTGCCTGACTCCTCCTCCTTCATCACTTTGGAGCACCCCTTCCCAGCCACCCCCTTGTCATAGGTTTAATTACTGTTTCTCCTACTTCCTAACACAATTAATCTTTCCCTCTGGCTGAGATTTACAGCCTCAGAGGCCCAGGGGATTTTTTGAGCACTTCACCTGCAGCCTGGGTCTCTGATTACCCAAAGGGAATAGAACATGGAGCTGTGTGCAAAGCCCACGGAGTATACATGGGCTCCGGGGTGGCGCAGCCCTAGACTTAGGGACAGTGTCAGGAGGGGAACAGAGAGCATGTGATCTATCTTCTTAAGCTTAGGGTGCTCCTAACAGAGTGTGCTGTGGGAAGGCAGTGGGGGTGTGCCAGCCTTTCCCACCTGACTGCTGGCAGTCCACAGCCAGCTGACTCCACAGTCCACTGTGGCTTGAAGGAGAAGCTGCCAGGATTCACTGCTCATCTGTGACTGGGATCGTTTTAGTGGACGTGTTTTCTGCCTGTCCTGTCCTAGAAGCCCCACCTTGGCCTCCACGGGGTGTGTTGAGCATGCTGCCACGGCCCTTACCGCAATCTTTGAGGCAGACATTACTATTCCCACAGGTAACCCATAGGTGCATGCCCAGTGTGGCCACGTGTCTTCTCCCACATACCTGGTGAGGGTCAGCTTTATGAGACTCTTCTACCCCACTGATCTCCATTTAATTCCCTCCCTGCAGCCCATTGTCGCCTAGGGCACCCCTGCTGACAGGCCCTCTGTAAGTCTTCATCAGAGTGACATCCTGGAAAGGGCAGGAGGGGCCACAGATTACCCCCTCTGCATGTGCACAGTCATTCGCTGACAGCTCTGGGCTGCTTTTATGTCGCTTCAACAAAGAGAACAGCTGCCAAGAGAGTGTACTGTCCCTACAGAATGCCCCAGGGTGGCAGCAGCAGGAACCTGCCATGGGGACACAGCAGAGGGAGAGGCCAGCTCAGCTTGGCCAGCCTCTCTGCCCTTGTCTGTGTGTGGAAGCTGTAATTTTGAAAGCCCTCCTCTGGTTCTTTGTGGGCCTGTGGAAGATAAGGAAGCAGCAGCAGCAGCTGGCTGGGGACCAGATCGGTTTGCCATAACCAGCAGGCAGCTTCCTTCACAAATTATTGCAACCCTAGGCAGCCATTATCATCCCAACTGCTCCCTGCTCACTACTCGGACCCTTGGGCTGGAGTAAGAGAAACAGATGTCCCTTCTGTTGCCTTGTTCATTGGCCAAACTGTCTTAGGTGTTATTCACAAAGTATGACACATATGTGTTGCTTACCAAGTTTCTTTATTTCTTTGTATGTTTCTGAGACAGTGTGGCCTTGAACTCACAATCCTTAACTATGCCTCTGGGGTGCTGAGATTATAGGCATGTGCCACTGTGGCCAGCTCTCATTCTATGTCTATAATATGATTATAACCTGACTTTATTGTTTTTTAAAGGTGGGGACAAAGACTTTCGATTTTAAAACAAAAACAAGAAAGTAAAGGCTCGGATGTATTATATGTCTGTCTGTCTCCAGGACCCTCAACTGAATGGGGAGGAGGTGCTTCTTTTATTTTGTCTCTGGCCAGGTTACTGAAGAACAGGGCATAGTTAGTAGGAGGGCAGAAGTAGCAACAAGGCCTTGCTTTTGGCAGACAGGGAAATACATGAAGGCATGCTGCCTTTGGCAGCTTTCTCTGAAGACCTTTCACTGTTCCTTCCTCTTGTTTCCCAAACAGCAAGTGGTCATATTGACCTCTAAACAATCACCGCAGTAAAATCCAAAGGCTGTGCGGGGATTGCTGAGTACAAATGTGGCCCTCAGAGGAAGGGACAGAGAAGGGCCAGGAGGCCTTGCAGACATGTACAGTGATTGCTGGATGGGCAGAGAGATCATCTGTAGAAAGAACAGTAGTAAATGGTTCTTTTTGTGCAAGGATGCTTGAAACTGTGACGCCTACAGGCAGCTCAGGTAGACAGGCTAAAAGTGAGTATTTAACTGCAGTGTCTCCAAGTTCTCACCATTAATGGGTCCATCATGTTAGATGAGCAGCGTTTCTTGCTGGGAAGTTTGATGTCTCCAACCCGTCAGGGTCTGAAAGCTGTGCCCTCCTCCCTTCCTTCCAGGGAGCAAGCTGGTGACGACTCCAGCTCCATGACTGGACACAACCCCAGAAATGTCACTTGTCTTACGGGATCAGAGCCCTGACTCCTCTCGTGCACACACAGATGCCTTGTCTGTCCAGCACATGACTACAGAGTAGAACCCCATCCACTTGCATGTCACCAAGCTTTCACGGTCATCTTTCTCCTTTATGCTCAGCAGTTGGCCCGTTCACCAGTTCCACCTGTAATAGGCCACCTGTAATAGGGGATGCTTGAGGTTCTTATTTGATAACAGTACAGGTAAAATGGTTCTACAGCGCTGGGTTATTCTTGCATCTTTTGATTATTAAAGGAAATTAGTGCACCCATTCCTCTCTGATTCTTTGGTTGTCTGTTGACATTTATCATTCTTTGCCTGTTCTAGTAAATTGGGATCTTAATATTTTTCTTTTTAAGCTAAACTGAATTTTACAACAATTTTTCACAGCAGCTGTTACCACTTTTCGTATACGTCTCACATATTTTCTAGTTTTGTGTTTGCCCTTTAATATTGCCTGTTTATTTGTAAAATAGTTCCATTTTTTTGTCATCAAATCTGTTGGGTTTTCCTGGAGGTTTGAAACGTGGGAAACCATCCCCTCTGCAGCATTGATGAGTATTCAACCCCACCTTTAGTTGGTCTGAAGCTTTTGAGTCAGGATTAGCGCTCACTTTAGATTGAGCTGTAAATCACTTTCTCTAACCTTCTGCTTGCTTCCCCTTTATTTCAGGCATTATCCACCAGATGAAAGGCGATTACGACACAGCCCTGAAGCTCCACAAGACCCACCTGTGCATCGCCCAGGAGCTGAGCGACTACGCCGCCCAAGGCCGCGCCTACGGGAATATGGGCAATGCCTACAATGCCCTGGGCATGTACGACCAGGCTGTCAAGTACCACCGTCAGGAGCTGCAGATCTCCATGGAGGTGAACGACCGAGCCTCTCAGGCCTCAACTCATGGAAACCTGGCGGTGGCCTACCAGGCCCTGGGAGCCCACGACCGGGCCCTCCAGCATTACCAGAACCACTTGAACATTGCCCGAGAGCTTCGAGACATCCAGAGTGAGGCCAGGGCACTCAGCAACCTGGGGAACTTCCACTGCTCGAGAGGAGAGTACGTCCAGGCTGCACCCTACTACGAGCAGTACCTCCGCCTGGCTCCCGACCTCCAAGACATGGAGGGAGAAGGGAAGGTCTGCCACAATCTCGGTTATGCCCACTACTGCCTCGGGAACTACCAGGAGGCTGTGAAGTATTACGAGCAGGACCTGGCCCTGGCCAAAGACCTCCATGACAAACTGAGCCAAGCAAAAGCCTATTGCAACTTGGGCCTGGCCTTCAAGGCTCTGCTGAACTTTGCTAAAGCTGAGGAGTGTCAGAAATACCTTCTGTCCCTAGCCCAGTCCCTGGATAATTCCCAGGCTAAGTTTCGAGCCCTAGGGAACCTGGGCGATATATTTGTCTGTAAAAAGGATGTAAACGGTGCAATAAAGTTCTACGAGCAGCAGTTGGGCTTAGCTCACCACGTGAAGGACAGAAGGCTGGAGGCCAGTGCCTACGCAGCCCTGGGTACCGCATACCGAATGGTCCAGAAGTACGACAAGGCCTTGGGTTACCACACGCAGGAGCTGGAGGTCTATCAGGAGCTGAGCGACTTGCCCGGTGAGTGCCGGGCTCATGGGCACCTGGCAGCTGTCTACATGGCCCTTGGGAAATACACAATGGCGTTCAAGTGTTACCAGGAGCAGCTGGAGCTGGGGCGGAAGCTGAAAGAGCCCAGTCTGGAAGCCCAGGTGTACGGTAACATGGGCATCACCAAGATGAACATGAGCGTGATGGAGGACGCCATCGGCTACTTTGAACAGCAGCTGGCCATGCTGCAGCAGCTCAGCGGGAACGAGTCCGTGCTGGACAGGGGCCGGGCTTACGGCAACCTGGGCGACTGCTACGAGGCCCTGGGGGACTACGAGGAAGCCATCAAGTACTATGAGCAGTACCTGTCTGTCGCCCAGAGTCTGAACCGCATGCAAGACCAAGCCAAGGCCTACCGGGGTCTAGGGAACGGGCACAGGTAACGCGGGCAGGAGCAGGGCTACACACAATGGCAAGAAGGGGAGCCGTGGCAGGAAGGCCGCTGCCAGCTATGGCGCACTTTGTCCCCACGCCTCCCGTTTGGCCTTTCAGCGATTCACTGGGTTAAGTGGGTGATCGTATGAAAAAACACCAAAGCCCAGAGAGGGTGGGTTAGTGCCTGAGGGTACACAGCCTCAAAGGACCAGCTGAGGGCCAAACCCAGGGCTCAGACTTCAGGGTTAGCGCACAGTGATTAAGATGCAAGTGTTCCCACGGACGGGGAGATGGGTGGGTCTGCTTGGCTGACCTCTGCCAGTGCCCCACACTGTGTGAATGAATGTGCTTATTTATTAGGACAGCATTTGGTAGCCACCAGTTACTCAACCCCATCTGGTAACCGACAGACAGGAAACTGGTCCTGTGCATACAGCCTCACCCATGCTGGGCACTAACAGTACCGCAGTGCTGCACTAAACACACGTCCGTCCATCTTCTGTGCGCCGGGGGAAACTGAGGCTCAGTCAGTGAAGGCCTCATGCCCAGACTGCTGGTTCCATTCGCCACCAAAGGCCACACTCTTCCCACTCTGGATCATCCTGTACCTGAGCAGTGGACTAAAAGGCCCTGTTGGCCGAGGGGTGCCGCCCTCCATGGGGGAACCCAGGAAGGTGCCTGCGTGTCGAGACAGGGCCTCCCCTAGGAGCGGGGAGTGGGGCTCTGGAGTGGAGGAAGAGGGTCAGGCTAAATCGTCACCCACAGACTGCTCCAAGAAACTCGGGCTGAGCGATTTACAGCTCCTATAAAGCGATCTCTAAAGCACCGCTCTAAGCAGTAGTGGAGACTGGGAGACCCAAGTCCCAGACCTTGCTATCATCGTGCCTATTAATATATTTTATGTTTCCTCGGGGGTGCACATCCACTGAATTGCCAGCTCTTGGGAAGGTCACTAAGGGATGACTCTTGAATTGCTTTCCAGATTATGAAATCCTCCTGCATCTCACTCTAAGGGCACAGGATAGATTTTAGCTAGGGAAGGAGTTAAGAGCTTCTATAGTAAGTGACAGTGACGAATGCTTTTCATTTTCTCAGGGGCTTTAGCATGTCTGCACCTGCACGGAATGATCTCATTGCTTCTCTGTCTGCATCCCCACAGGGCTACGGGGAGCTTGCAGCAGGCCCTTGTGTGCTTTGAGAAGAGGCTCGTGGTGGCCCACGAGCTCGGGGAGGCCTCCAATAAGGCTCAGGCCTATGGAGAGCTGGGAAGTCTCCACAGCCAATTAGGGAATTACGAACAGGCCATTTCCTGCCTCGAACGCCAGCTGAACATTGCCAGAGACATGAAGGACCGGGCCCTGGAGAGTGACGCGGCCTGCGGTCTGGGGGGCGTCTACCAGCAGATGGGGGAGTACGACACAGCCCTGCAGTATCACCAGCTTGATCTGCAGATTGCAGAGGAGACCGACAACCCCACGTGCCAGGGCCGCGCCTATGGGAACCTGGGTCTGACCTACGAATCCCTGGGTACCTTCGAGAGGGCAGTGGTCTATCAAGAACAGCACCTGAGCATTGCGGCGCAGATGAACGACCTGGTGGCCAAGACAGTGTCCTACAGCAGCCTGGGAAGGACCCACCACGCCCTGCAGAACTATTCCCAGGCAGTCATGTACTTACAAGAAGGTAGGTGAAAAGCTCCACCAGGGGAGGCTCAGTCAGTCACCTCTACTGAGAGAGGTCTCACGGGCCACATCGTCCCCACCAGGCATCCCCTGATGGCTTCACGGTGCTTCCTTGCTCTGTCCCAGCACAGCTCTGGACTCCAACTCCCTTCCTCTCTCCGTTTTGGTACCTGCCCCTAGCCCGCTGATGATACCTTTGGCTTGTCAGAGCAGCAGCTGGGCACAGGACAGGCACATGCTCACCAAATGTATCATGAGGGTCAACTTCAGAAACAAATCCAACGGCCCCAATCCCTGGTGACTTAGGAGACACCTAAGCGTCGCGCTTGTGGGTCCCAATCCCTGGTGACTTAGGAGACACCTAAGCGCTTGTGGGCCCCAATCCCTGGTGACTTAGGAGACACCTAAGCGTCGCGCTTGTGGGCCTCAGCTCAGGCACAGTAGCTGCCAGCCCAGCATGTCTGCTTGGGGCTCAGCCAGGCCGCTTCTGAGAGTTTGCTCTGACAGCGAGGGCACAGACTGGAATCAAGGAGCAGGACTGGAAACTGGGCACTTCCCTCCCTCCACTGCTACCCCAGTCTGTCAATCACCTGAGCCCAGAGGGGCCTCAGGCATGTGCATGCCCTTCCTACCCGAGCCAAAGCCTTTCCCCTCCATCTGCCATAGCCCTGCTCCTGAAGCCCTCACAAGTGCAAAGGGCCTCTGAGTGTGGGGTATCAAGCAGAAATGCCTTTGTAAGAGCGTCCGCCTGCAGTCCCTCTCACAGCAATACTCAGACTGTCCTCTTTTACTACCCACCCCCCCCTTTGACTTTTTTAATCGTTCTTTCTTTGGCAGTGGTAAGAACCAAGCACTTGTTAGTTCATTTCACATGCTAGGCAGATCTGCTACCATTGAACTGTAACCACCCCACCCCCACCCCCTCAGCCCAAGGCGGGGCTCTGTACCTGTGAAAATGAGCCCTGAACTTTGCTTAAATTCTAGTGTTTTAACAGTCTCCCACCTAGGGGTGGCTTTCAGTTGAATCTGTGAGAGCCAGCATTTGCAACAGGTACTTTTATTGTTTATTCCCTCCTGAAATACCTTCCCGTGTGGCAGCTGGTTTGGCTGGGGCACGGTCGCATAATTGTATATTTAGAGAACTCTGCAGCTCGTTTCTTGTCTGTTGTAGTAAGTCTTGTACCATTTGTTTGGTGGAGAGGAGGGTGTGGCCAAGAGTTTCACCTGGGCCTAACCAGGTGTCGGTAATGTGCTATGAGCAGGCTCAGATGAGGCGCGTTCTCGGTGCCGAGCAGGATGTCCACAGCCTCTTGCCTCACAGGGCAGTGGGCCGGCATTCCCTGCCTGCTGCGTGCAGTGGGACCCTGTGTGATTCTGAGTCCGGACAGATCCCAACCATAAGGATGACACTGGCTACACCACTTCCATTCAGCTTTTCCCTGTCTGGAAACTGGAGAGGGACGTAGGGGCTATGCCACAGTGCAGGTGAGCTGGCCCTCGGGAGTGGGATGGTCAGGGTCCCGGGGAAGCAGCTCCAGTGCATCTGCCCAGGTGGCCTGTGGACGCCCTCCTTGCTGGGGACACAGCAGGAACCTGGCAAGGTCCCTCTCTCACAGAAAGGGTCTTCCAGTGGAACTGCCCAAAGGACCCTACTTCTGACCCAGACCCAAGGACTGGCCAGACACCTGTGAGGAAGGGTCAGCGTGGCAGCCCCTTTGAAGACTAGAGCAACCCGAGCCACTGCCCTTGATGTGAAATATTTACAAATTCTTCTGTTGCCCATTGGCACAACTTAAGCTAAGAATGCTGTTTCTGCGATATTTGGGTCATTCGATTTGAAATGTATCAAGAGTTAGGAGGCTGGCGGTGAGCATCACTATCAGCTGACTGGGGCCTTTCCCAAAGTGCTTGGCGCCAGCCTTCTGCCCTGGCTTAAAATGAGAGGGAAGCCCTGGCTTGTGTGAACCATGGGGCCGCACGGTGTCTCCAGCTCTGCGGAGAACACTGGAATGCAGGCAAAGCCACAAGGAGAACAGCGGTGACCGATACAATAAGCGGTTACTGTCCGATTTCGGCCCCAGAAAGCCCTGGAGGGGGCCGGTGCCCTGGAACTCCCCAGCTTGGCTGTGGGTGACCCACACCACAGGCTCAGGCTTGAGGGAAGAGTGGATAGGACATGGAGCCTGCCAGCAGCTTCAGGAACAGGAGCAGGGTCCGGCTGTGTGCCATTCTGCTTTCAAGAGACCCTCCTGAGTCTCTTCATCCACACCGACTGGATGCCCGGGGTGAGATAAGAAGGTGTGTGAGGTTAGCCTCTGTACCTGGCCATCAGGAAGAGCTTTTCCCAGGCAGGGAACCCAGGGACATAAATATGTGAGCCGCTAGTTTTCGTCTGCCAAGCTCAGCGTTTTACATCTGTGAGGGCAGCCGGGTTAGGGTCCCTTGATTTCCGTTTCTGCCTGCCCTGCCAACCCATCTGCTGCCGACAGCTATCACCTGGACTCCTCTCAAACCAGCCCTAGTCCTGCATTCCCTACAGCCATACTGAAGCAGTCACCACGTGTGCCCTCTCCCCGCTCCTGATGTCTCCTTGTCTGTTTTCAGGCTTAAGGTTAGCTGAGCAGTTGGGCCGAAGAGAAGATGAGGCAAAAATTCGCCATGGTCTCGGCCTCTCCCTTTGGGCAAGTGGAAACCTGGAGGAAGCTCAGCACCAGGTAAGCAGAGCGCGCAGCACCCGCCATGGCCGCCTCGGCAGCCTCTGTATCCTCTGTTCTTGCAGGCCTCCAGTTAGGGTAGAGGGTAGTAAGTCCCTGTGGCCGGCCACAAGTGTGGAGGTGGCTGAAGATACTCTGTTGGCACGCTGGCTGCAGGGGGAGCAGAGACACCCACTTCAAACTCACCCCTCCGCCAGCCCGGCCATTTGAGTGAGTACTGTGAACTGTGTGCCAGGCAAAGGGAGTCCTCCATGAGCACAGTGAGGACTTCTATCCCCAGCAGGGATCCTGGGTGCTGAGTGTGCTCAGAGGGGTTAGAGATGGGGTAAGAGCATTTGCTGCTCCTGCAGAGGATTTGAGTTCAGTTCCCAGCACCTGCATCAGGCAGCTCACAACTGCTGTAACTCCAGCTTCACGGGACCCAGCACCCTCTTCTGACCCTCAGAAACACCAGCAAACACCACACACACCATTAAAAAAAAATTAAAAATCCCAGCTGAGCGGTGGTGGCTCACTCTTTTAATCCCAGCACTCAGGAAGCAGAGGCAGGCGGATCTCTGTGAGTTTTAGGCCAGCCTGGTCTACAGAGTGAGTTCCAGGAGATTCCAAAGCTACACAGGGAAACCCTGTCTCGGAAAAATAAAAAATGAAAGTTTATATTAATTTTCCTCAATCCTCTGGGAAGATGGATGATAGCTTTATCAACAGAAGAAACCAAGGCTCCGTGCCCTGACCAGAGTGACGGCGGCTGGGTAGCAGAGCTGTGTGAGCATGTGCCTCTCTGTCCGCCTTCTGCTCTTGGGTGCTCCTGGCTCCACGCCGAGTTTGTATAAAGGTGGAGCAGCGAAGACAGGGTCTGGTCCCCACGGTGCCCATGAGAGCGAGAATAGCCCGGTGGAGACAGCAATGCTGGGTTTTAGGAGAGCCGTGTTCCGGCTCTGTGACTCTGGGCCACCTACAGTCTTGTGGTCTGTCCCCAGCTGTACAAAGGCCTGAGGGGGAGGGTCACGCCTGTCTGGTGACAGTCGTAGAGGTTTTTCCTTGGTTTAAGCAAAGCTTGTTTGTGTTGGTAGCTGATTTTTAAATTTTTTGTTTGTTCATTTGTTTGTTTTTGTTAAGAATTTCAGACCACAAGTCCTATCTTTCATATCCCCTCTTATGTCCAAGACTGGTCATGTAAAATACAGTTCACTGGGGCTGAGGGGCTAGTTCTCGAGCTCCTGCCAGGCAGCCATCCTTTAACACCTTTAAGATGCAGCCCAGGTATGAGCAAGAGCTGGGCTGCATCTATAGAGCGCTGGGCGTGGCTATGGAGAGTGGGTGGTGGTCTCTATAGAGCGCTGGGCGTGGCTATGGAGAGTGGGTGGTGGTCTCTATAGAGCGCTGGGCGTGGCTATGGAGAGTGGGTGGTGGTCTCTATAGAGCGCTGGGCGTGGCTATGGAGATTGGGTGATGGTCTCTATCTCTTGCAGCTGTACAGGGCATCGGCCTTGTTCGAAACGATCCGGCACGAGGCGCAGCTGAGCACAGACTACAAGCTCTCCCTGTTCGACCTGCAGACATCATCCTACCAGGCCTTGCAGCGGGTGCTGGTCAGCCTGGGTAAGAGGAGCTGATGCGGCCTGTGTGCGTCTGTTGTTCGGTCATTTGTTTGGCAGAGACAGGCAGAGCAATGGATGCCAGTGCCAGTGAGCTCCCAGTAAATTCAGGGAGTGCACGCTTGTCTCCTGGGCTGTTGTGGACACAGGTTGATGAGTTCACTGTGACATAAGTGGCTTAATGACAGGAGAGCAATTCAGACGATGAGACAGCTGAGCAAGTGTCCTCTGCCAGAGATGCCTACCAACACTTGCTTCAAGCCCCCCTCAGGTCATGTACCGAGATGACACTTGCCTCTTCCGTGTTCCCAGCCATGCAGTCTGGCTACCTGTTTCGTACTCTGTGAGCCTATGCTCTGGGCTGTGTCACACAGTCAGGGTTCTTTCTGGACCCTAAGCCTGTGTATTGCAAAGCACCAGGACAGTCCACAGAAACCCTTCCCTGGGCTTCGTGGCCATAGCAACCCTTCCCTGGGCTTCGGTGGCCACAGTGAACCCTTCCCTGGGCTTCAGTGGCCACAATGAACCCTTCCCTGGGCTTCGGTGGCCACAGCAACCCTTCCCTGGGCTTCGGTGGCCACAGTGAACCCTTCCCTGGGCTTCGGTGGCCACAGTGAACCCTTCCCTGGGCTTCGGTGGCCACAGTGAACCCTTCCCTGGGCTTCGGTGGCCACAGTGAACCCTTCCCTGGGCTTCGGTGGCCACAGTGAACCCTTCCCTGGGCTTCGTGGCCACAGTGAACCCTTCCCTGGGCTTCGTGGCCACAGTGAACCCTTCCCTGGGCTTCGTGGCCACAGTGAACCCTTCCCTGGGCTTCGTGGCCACAGTGAACCCTTCCCTGGGCTTCGTGGCCACAGTGAACCCTTCCCTGGGCTTCGTGGCCACAGTGAACCCTTCCCTGGGCTTCGTGGCCACAGTGAACCCTTCCCTGGGCTTCGTGGCCACAGTGAACCCTTCCCTGGGCTTCGTGGCCACAGTGAACCCTTCTCTGGGCTTCGTGGCCACAGTGACCCTTCCCTGGGCTTCGTGGCCACAGTGAACCCTTCTTGGCTCTTCCATTGCCTGCCACTTCCCAGGAGATATTTGTATGAGTTACTTTTGCTAAGACAAAACACCTGACAGAAACAGATCACAGAAGGCTTGTTTGGGATACAGGTTCAGCACCAGGGTGGGGAGGTAAGGCAATGTGAGTGGGAGGCCATGGTCACATCGCAGCCATAGAGCCGGGAGGCAAATGCTGGTGCCCAGCTGGCTTCCTCCATGGCCTCTGTGCTCAGTCAGAGACACCACCCCATCCCCACCCCCGTAGGTCTCCTTATCTGTTAAAGGACCCTTCTAGACACACTTAGGGGTGTCTCCTAGGTGATTCCCCAAACCAGTCAAGATGGTAGTGAAAATGGACATCGCAGTGTTTGTCAAAATTAGCAAAGTGTGTTGGGCATTCCAGGCCTTTCTACCCACTGTCCTTCCCACAGGTGTAATGCTTGTTTCCCCTGGGAAGGGGGAATGTGCTCTTGCCTGGGACTGTATTTCAATTGTGATCTCAGTGTTAAATTATACAGGACTTTGGGGCTTATTTTCCAGTGTGCACGGAAGCTGTCCCACTGTTCCGGTTGATAAGTTGATAGTTAAAGAGGGTGTCTGCACACACTCACATAACTTCTCCCCCTTTCCAAGGCTGCTCAGAGCAGGGTGAAGCCCCTTGAAGAGTCACTGGAGTTGTGGCTTTGAGCTCCCTTCCTTGGCCTTCTGTCCCCTCAGCCCTTGCTCTGGCAACAATGCCATGTTGGTGTTTATCCTAAAACCATGTGTTTTCCTCACTGGGAGCCTGGGGCTTGGAGCTGGCATGCTTTCACACTGATGCTGCAGCCCCTCAGTGACAGTGACAAGTGTGCAGTGTCTTAGAGGAGATGGGGCTAGGATGTTTACTGTAGGCTGACGGAAAGCTTGGAAGACAAGCAGTCTAGCATCTAGAGGCGTCCGCCCTTTGCCGGAGGGGTGGTAGGGACACTTGGTGGTGTGGGCTTTCAGCTGTGGCAGCAGCCAGGCCTGCCATGCAGGCAGTGATATGATAGTGGACATCTCCATCCCCAGGACCTCACCGAATCGACCGGGCTAGGTGGGTGACTACCACAGTCCCTTTCTGGGAGTAGACCTGAAGCAGGGTGCCCGCCATTCCAGCGCCAACGCTAGCAGGCACTGAGGCAGCGTGCTTCCCTTCCCACATCAGAGGGACACTCAGCTGCACCCCCACCCCCCAAGTGAGCACACCTGTCCCTCTGTCTCCTAGGCCACCATGATGAAGCCCTGGCAGTAGCAGAAAGAGGACGGACCAGGGCATTTGCTGATCTGCTGGTGGAAAGACAGACCGGACAACAGGACTCCGACCCCTACTCTCCCATCACCATCGATCAGATCTTAGAGATGGTCAATGCACAGCGGGGACTAGTGCTGTACTATTCCCTGGCCGCAGGCTACCTCTACAGCTGGCTGCTTGCTCCGGGGGCAGGTGAGGTGTCCTTGAAGCACAGGAAGTGAGGCGGTCGGGGGAGGGGGGAAGGTGCCATCTCCTAGGTCTGATGAAGTTCAACCTTAGCTAGTGGATAGTCCATGGTGGGGCATCCTACTAATCAAAAGCTCAAGGATGCCGTTCCTTGCCATGGGTTGAGGACACACCCAACAAGGAAGTCCGTGAGAAGGACTAACTAAATGCGGCAGCCTGTTTGTAGGCAGCTGTTTATCAGCTACTGCGTAAAATCATATACTAATGAGTTTTCTCTCCATGAGATTTGATCGTTGTGACCCCCAGTAAAGTTAGACACCAGAGTGATGATGGCTCTCATGGTTTATAACTGAAATCGCAGGCTTGAATTTCTGAGTTTAACAGAATCAATTTGGTTTTTATTTTTCACTAGTTCTGTTGAAGTAGAAATCCTCTTTGATTGAGTCAGCACTAAACATGCAGGATGTACCAGTTTCATTGAACACAAAACTACTAATTGGCTGTGAGGCCATATCTTTTTGCATAATAAAATGTTGATAGCTTCACCATGTTGGAGACACACCAGATCCAATTAGAGTTTATTGACTGGAGAAGTGGGTCTTATAATTG
Source organism: Cricetiscus sungorus (assembly GCA_030556225.1). Classification (NCBI taxonomy): domain Eukaryota; kingdom Metazoa; phylum Chordata; class Mammalia; order Rodentia; family Cricetidae; genus Cricetiscus; species Cricetiscus sungorus. The sequence goes on along the minus strand of JANBXA010000044.1, from coordinate 36,709,914 downwards.
GGAATCCTGAAGAATGGGCCTCTTGCATATCTGTAAAAAGTTCATCTGCCAGGGAGAAGTGACGAGCTTTTCTCTCCATCTACAGTAAAGGCGATGGTGTTGGGACTGTGGCTTCTGAGCAGCTGGGCCTGCTCTGTCAGCAAGACCATCCTCCCTCACATTCATGCTCACCTGGGCTCCCCACAATAACACCCTTATGATGAATGATGTCTGCACCCCTGCCCCAGGTGGGGCTCACACTCTCACACAGAGTCGATGGCTGGCAGATGTCAAGAGCCCTCTCTGTAGAGGCTGCATTGCTGAGGACACGTTTGACAGGTGGCATGCCCAGATCCATGTGACAATGAGCCATGTGTAACGAGGTGCCTGTTGTGTCCTTTTTTGTTCTCTATGCTGTTAATGAGAGCAAAACTTTTGCCAGGGCTCTGATCCAATCGGGATCAACAGCATCCTCGTTACCATATGAGGACACAGCCCGTGCTTATTGCCAGGAAGACACCGTGGGCTGCCTCCATTCCGCAGACTATCTCTTCTCCCTTAGACCATTAGTGGCCATTGACCAGCTGGCCTTATCTTAAGATGGCTATGTGCTTCTTATACGGTTTGCTCTTGTGAAATGAAGGGTCTTTTAAAACAGTCTCCACTTGGCTAGTTCTGGATCTGTCCATCCAGGATTTCAGCCTCTTCTGGGGCTTGATCTGACCACTTGCACACCGGTCACGAGGCAGGACTCCCCAGAGAGAGCCTCACTCTGAAAGTGGCACAGAAAGCAATTGGAACTCGGGGCTTTTGCACCGGTCATTGGAAGCTTTTGCACCATGTCTTACTGTGTGGGCCGTGATTGGGCACTGCTCCAGTTTAGAAAGCCTGAAACCATGGAATCCCAGCATGCTTGGCAAAAGAAATTGCACAGCACCAAATTCCCCTCTCCTACCTTTGCCCAATCTCCTGCTACCCAACCATCCATGACGTTGTCATGATCACCTTGTTACAGGAATCCTGAAGTTTCATGAACATTACCTGGGTGATAACTCGGTGGAAGGTTCCAGTGATTTCCAAGCCAGCAGCAGTGCATGTCTGCCCATAGCGACCAGCTCTGCCCTGGAGCAGCACGTTGTCAGTGTCCGGGAGGCCCTGGGAGTTGAGTCTTACTACTCCAGGTAGGAGGCTGTGTCTAGTTCATCTTTGTTCCAGTGCGGGTGGTTTTTTCTGGGGATTGCTGGGGCAGGAACCAGTAAAAGGAACCTTGTGTGAATCGCATGTGATGATGGTCTCAGGGCAGCCACTGACTCAGGGCAGTAGAGTGTCCCGTGAGCACGGCCCATGGAAGGCTGGGAAGGACTTGAGATATGGGTTCCTTGAGCAGGAGGGAGCGCTGACTGCAAGTGTGACCGTGAAGGTAACATGAGAAGCCACCTTAACAAGGGCAGTGCTCATCCATAACCGAGACAGTGAGTTCGTGCTGGTGCCGAGTGACAGAGCCTGTAGAGACCTGCATGTTGGGGGCTGACGTGGAGAGAGTCTGCCTCCCAGACATCAGGGCTGGAGACAGAGGCAGCTTCCTACAAGTGCTGTGAGGGAATGGGCTCACTACAATGCTGGATCGTCTTTGTGTGGAAGGTGATTTCCTCCAAACACTTTCTTCAAAAAGAAGCTACCAAAGGGTATTTGTAAGCATCCAAGTCCCCAGGCAGTGGTGGCCGAGTGTGTCATTTCTCATGGAAAACATCTGCTCAGTCCAGGCAGGGCACACCAGCAAATGTACTCCACCCAAGTCCAGATCGGTAATTGAAGGGGTTTAACATGGGTAAGGGGCTACTTACAAAAGCATGGCTGGTCCCCGAACACCTGTGTCACCAAACCATCCCACTTCAGCAGTCTTCTGCCTTCCATACACTCTGATGCGCATGTCCAACCCATGGTCTACATGCCACATCTATCCCAGGAGAGTGTTAACTACTGCAGGTGACAGTGTCAATTGCGAGTGCCTCCCAAGACCATGTGGGAGAGAGGGGCAGGATTACTTACAGCTGGCAGGGAGGAGAGAGCGCATGGCTGGAGCTTCAGGAGAGGGACCACTGGCCTTCTTTCCATGGGGAAGCATCAACAGGCCTCGTGTTTTGACGGTTGAGTGGGTGGCCGCAGCATCTCTGGTGAGGGCAGTACTGGCCGGTGCTCCACAGCGCTGGCTGTCCATGCCCTGAGCCTCAGTGGAAAGGACTTGTCCATGGCAGTCAGTGCTGGGTCTGGGCAGAGCCTCTGCTTTTGTCCTGAATGGTCTGGAACCACAGAGCTCAGGGTGCCTCTGCTCCTGTGGGCACTTTGCCTGGCTCCAAGTGTATGTGCTTGTTGGGGTACCTATATACTGATAGAGGGGCTCTTACATGAGAAACAGAATAACCACTGGACACTGTAGCATCACAGTTATAAGGGGATGGGACAGCCACTTGGTTCAGATCTCCAGAGACATAAATCAGAAATCAGTGACATAAGGGAAATGGGACTTGCTTACAACCATGCCGGTGTCACAGCCAGGGACAATCTAGCTCTCACCCAGACAGACTTGCAGGCCAGGCCTATTCTGTTCCCATTATCAAAATAAATATCATATTTTGAGAAAACAGCCAAAGCATATAAAAATGTCATTTTCTAGCTCCTGTTTTTATGAAGGACGAGCAGGCATTGCCTATATGCACACTGTGGTGGTTGTGCATGCCAGGCTGCCTGGGCTTGGCCTTGGGCCACGCTGTGGTGGTCACGGGGGTTGACACATAGAGATGGAAGTGTGGGTGCCCTCTGAGATTTAAACCGTAAATCCTGGAAGCACGGTCAGACCAAGGGGAGGCAAAGCTGCAGACAAAGCCGTGTGCAGGGGGACTGGGGTACTCCCTGGCCCATGGGATTTCATGCTTGAAGTGAGAAGTAAGGGAGGGAGAGAAGGGAGAGTGAGCATGGCAAACCAGGCAGTGCCCACCTCTAACAGTGTCAGAGGACTCAGATGTGTCCATCACAAGGCCATTCCCACAGTGGGCATGAGGCCATCATGCTCTTGTCCTTACCCCAACCCCAGGACTGGAGCAGCTGCTCTGTAGAAGTCTCTGCTCTATGCCAGATACTGGGATAGTGGTGACTGGGGCGGGCAGCCTACTGACCTATCTACACTATGTCAGATACTGGGATAGTGGCAGCTGCTCTGTAGAAGTCTCTGCTCTATGCCAGATACTGGGATAGTGGTGACTGGGGCGGGCAGCCTACTGACCTATCTACACTATGTCAGATACTGGGATAGTGGTGACCGGGGCGGGCAGCCTACTAGCCTATCTACACCATGGTCAGATACTGGGATAGTGATGACCAGGGCGGGCAGCCTACTGACCTATCTACACCACAGTCAGATACTGGGGTAGTGGTGACCGGGGCGGGCAGCCTACTGACCTATTTACACTATGTCAGATACTGGGATAGTGGTGACCAGGGAGGGCAGCCTACTGACCTATCTACACCACGGTCAGATACTGGGGTAGTGGTGACCAGGGCGGGCAGCCTACTGGCCTATCTACACCGACACCACAGCCGGGCAGAGAACCGGGAACTCTGAGGGGTTGTTGGTGGTAAGACTGTATTAGGTATGAGCGCTTTTTCCGTGTTGATCTCCTTCCTGTTTTCTCCTCTCAGCCCCACGCCTGTCCTTTCAGCCCTGCCCACTCGCCGCAGTGTTATGCTGGTTACTCCAAGGGTTTGATTAGTAGTGCCTGTCTGCTGTGGGACGGGGCAGCCCACTGAGACGAAGGCTGGAGCACAGTCATGCAGCGGTCACAGGCCTGGACCGCGCCTCCCCGCCCCACAGCAGTACTGTGAGTTCACGGTGAGTTGAAGCAGAGGCTGGGAAGGCTCTGAGCCATGCTTGAATGGGCCTGGCTACAGATAAGAGAAACCACCTCTTCCAAAGCAGGTGGAGCAAACTGAGAAAGGGTGAGAGGGTGGTGTGTATGCTCAGAGTGCCGAGTTTCACACCAGAGTAGCTATTGTGTAATTTTTTTTCATGTTTTTTATATTTTTCTTCCTGCCTGCTTCCTCTTGGTTTGGTTCATTGTTGAGTTGTAAGCCCTAGAGATAAAAGGTTTACAGTGAACGGGGGCCTTGGGACTACAGTGGCATTGAGTGTAGAGTGTATGCCTTTAAAAGACAGAGTTACAGTTGGAAGACTGCTGCGGAGACCAAGTGAGGGGCTAGTCCTCTTGCTTGGCCTGGAGTAGAGGCGCGCTCCACACATTGATCACATTGTTGCACTCCAGTGTAGCCGCCATTCAGGACTTGCTGGCTGGAAAAGCCTCCCGTGGCCCCCCTCACTCCTCCCCTCCCCCGCTGAGACCTACCTCTTCCTCTCTCTGGCTAAAGAAGAGATACACGGCAGTCGCCTTCTCTCTAGACTCAGATGCCTGAACCTGCTTAGTGTGGCTGCACCCAAGGTGGCACGTGTGTCCTTGCTCCCAGGGCATCCAGCTGAGGCTCAGCATGGTTTGGTTAGTTGCCCAGGGTGCCCAGCTTCTTGACCCATGGACTTAGAATTTACATGTGGCTTTAGAAAAAGGCCTTCAAAGTCAGGTGCTGGCAGGCCATCCAGGACAAGGGAGCTGTCCAGGGCAAGGGACCCCGTGCTTATATGCTGTTGAGGGGATAAAGAAAAGCGAGCACAAGGCCTCCACCGCCATCCTCCCAAATGCTGCTAGCCTTTTGGAAATGGGTAGACTTTTTATTCCCTCGTCTGAAACTTCCATTTGGCCTACTATGTACTCATTCTCTGTCTTGCTGACCTTAGCAGTAAAAAGAAAATGGTGCAAGATGGGGAAATAGAGAATTATCTTGTTACTAAGCAGTCAGCACATCCATCAATTAAAATATCTCAGGACAGTGACTCTGAGAACAGAGAATGGCTTCTGTAGTTTGAAGAATTATTTTCCAAATGCAAATATGTTGCCCTAGGTATTTCTTGAAATAAAAACATTTGCTGTGAAGCCCATCGTAAGAAAATCCCCATCAGTCCTTCAGCCTCACCCATTCCCAGGCAGGCACAGACAAGACTGCCGGCCTCACGCACAGCTGCCTGGGCTGCCCTGCACCATCACCTTGGCCATTTTTGCTCACCTCAAAACGGGCTTGGCTCTGTGGCACGTATGGAAGACAGCAGCCATTCTGAAGCAGTGGAGACTGCAAGCCCTTGTGGCCTGAGGAGGGAAGATGAGCGGGTCCCTGTCACTACAGTCAACCAAGGCAGGCCCTCAGCTTTTGATGGGACACTGGCTGTGGGGGTGGGCCTGTAGGATGACTTACCAAGCTCTTTGGATCCCTGTTAGTTTTCCTGCGTTTCAGGGTTGCCTGAGGCTGGCAACAGTATTAGCGGAGATGGAATTGGAGACGCCATGACAGTCTATAACACTAAGTCCTACTCAGCTCCTACTCGGGGAGAGCAAACCTGAAGCCACTTGTGGTTGGAATAGGAGATCTGTGTCTGACAGGCTCCGGTGTCTGAGCATGTGGTGCCAGGCTGGTGCTTTCGGTGGTCGGAATCTTCAGGCCTCAGTGGAGTTGCTTCTGTCAGACATTGGTCCTGGAAACAAGAAAACTGCCATCCAAGCAGGCAGCAGAGTTGACCAGTGCCAGCAAGCGGCAGCCTCTGGGGCTCTGGTCACAGCAGCCCAGGTGGTTTTAGGAGTGATCCTGCAGTGGGTGATGGACCCTGTTGGTCGGGTGCTGCGCTGGAAACAGCGAATCACGGGTCAGAGGTTCCGAGTGGAGGAACACACAGAGCTCACCTGGTGCCCACCTGCCCTTCTCTCGTCTACTCGAGATCACAGAAGACACTGCAGTCAGCCTGCCAGGACCGTGGCACTCTGCTCCTTTGCATTCTGGGTACTGGCGCAGCAGAGGGGAGCTAGTGTGCACCATGATGTACTGACCTATGTTGTCTTCTTAGGAGAAAGAAATGGATAGATAGGCCCAGTCCTGACTCTCGCCACGTACTAGCTGCATGGCCGTTACTGAGAAGTAAATTCTCATGGGGTTTTGTAGCAATAATGTACATAGAGAGGAAATGTAAACAGAATTTTAAAAATTTACTCAATGACAGACACATCAAAAATATTTCATATCATTAGTCATTTAGGAAGTGTGACTTAAACCATAAGGACCTACTAGTAGGAATAAAATGGTAAAAACTGATCTCATGGATGCTGGGGGGAGGGAGGAGCGGGTTTGTGTCCTGCGGTGCTGTAGCCCTGTAATCCCCCTGGGAAGCCTCCTGCAGGGCAGTGAAGCCAGTTCTGACTGTGGACATGCCATTCCTATGAGACCTTCACTGTGACCCCCACTGTGGACATGTCATTCCTCTGTGACCCCCACTGTGACCCCCACTGTGACCCCCACTGTGACCCCCACTGTGACCCTCACTGTGACCCCTCACTGTGACACCCACTGTCACCCCCACTGAAGACATGTCATGTCATTCCTTTGTGACCCTCACTATGACCCCCCACTGTCACCCTCACTGTCACCCTCACTGTCACCCTCTCTGAGGACATGTCATGTCATTCCTCTGTGACCCTCACTGAGGACATGCCATGTCATTCCTCTGTGACCCTCACTGTGACTCTCATTGTCATCCCCACTGTCACCCCCACTGTCACCCTCACTGAGGACATGCCATGTCATTCCTCTGTGACCCTCACTGTGACCCCCACTGTCACCCTCACTCTCACCCTCACTGAGGACATGTCATGCCATTCCTCTGTGACCCTCACTGACTCTCATTGTCATCCCCACTGTCACCCCCACTGTCACCCTCACTGAGGACATGCCATGTCATTCCTCTGTGACCCTCACTGTGACTCTCATTGTCATCCCCACTGTCACCCTCACTGAGGACATGCCATGTCATTCCTCTGTGACCCTCACTGTGACTCTCATTGTCATCCCCACTGTCACCCCCACTGAGGACATGTCATGTCATTCCTCTGTCACCCCCACTGGGGACATGTCATGTCATTCCTCTGTGACCCTCACTGGGGACATGCCATGCCATTCCTCTGTGACCCTCACTGGGGACATGTCATGTCATTCCTCTGTGACCCTCACTGGGGACATGTCATGTCATTCCTCTGTGACCCTCACTGGGGACATGCCATGTCATTCCTCTGTGACCCTCACTGGGGACATGCCATGTCATTCCTCTGTGACCCTCACTGGGGACATGCCATGTCATTCCTCTGTGACCCTCACTGGGGACATGCCATGTCATTCCTCTGTGACCCTCACTGGGGACATGCCATGGCATTCCTCTGTGACCCTCACTGGGGACATGCCATGTCATTCCTCTGTGACCCGTGTGCCCAAGGAGAAAGGGAAGCCTCTGATGCCAGGGACTCTGCAAGGACGGTGCTTTCATGCCTGACACTGCAGTGAGCTATCAGCCCAGCGCTGCCCTGCAAGCTGTGGTCCTCTGCAGTAAGGCTTTGAGCTAAATGTGGGCATCACACGGGAAGCCCCCAGAGCCTGTGATGAGGGAGAGCAAGCCACATGGGAGGGGCAGACGCTATGCAACTAGGACCATGTCCTTCCTCCAGTCATCATGTCTGTGGGGAAAAGGCAGGGCAGAGTCGGCTCCAACATGGGGGGGCGTGAAGGAATGTTCTATTTCTTTTTTCTTACTTTCTATTTCTTTACACTTTTTAGCACAGTGTCCCTGTCTAACTCAATGTTTATGTTAAGATTTGTGAAGTTCATTTTGTGTAGTTTTTATATACATATTTTATGTTAAAATGCATAAGTCCTGTTTCCCAGCTAATAATATGCCATGTGACGTTGAAAGCACTTTACTGTAATTCACTGTGTGTCATTTAAGCTGCACCCAGATAAGAAATTAAGCAGAGGACTGGGAGAGGAAAGAGCGCAGGGTAGGCCTGCGGTAAGCGGTAGGAATGCCAGGATCAAGCCAGGAGGCATATCAGCCAACTCCACTGTGAAAACCTTTAAGCTTTCCTGTATCTTTAATTTTTCATTATAAATTTTTTTTGGAAACTATACAAAGAAAGCTGTGTGAATGGATAATCTTACAAATGCAGAGTTGTACACTCCTGGGTTCATCTTAAAGAAATCTAAATGAGTCTCCGTAAAGATGCCTGCATACCTACATTCACAGGGCCTTGTTCACAATAGCTAATATGCAGAACCAGCCTAGCTGTCCATCAGCACACAGATGGATAAAAGGCTATACAGTATGTATGTGTATGTACACATACATACATACATACATACATACATACATACAGTGCTGCTTTATTAAGCTGTAAAGGATGAAATTATGCCATTTTAGGGGAAATTAATAGAATTGAAGATCATAGTGTTACTTGAAATAAGCCAGAAACAGAAAGGCAAATGACATTTTCTCTCATATGCAGAGTCTAGCTTTTGTATCTGACATGAAAATGGAAACACTGTTTGGGAAGAGGAAAGGAGGTTAGCGGGGAGAACCCCTGTAGGCAACGCCATCCCTATGCAGGTAGGCCTGTGCTGCAGGAGACAGCTCACGCACAGCATGAGCCAGTGAGCAGCTTTCCGCCGTGCTTCCTGCTGTGAGTTCCCTCAGTGATGGACGAGGACTTGGAAGTGTGAGCCAATCTGCTTTCAGGCTTGCTATTTGTACAATAACAAGAACGCAGCTAGAACAGCACTTGGGATTCTGAGGTGAAGGCCAGCCTGGGCTACAGAGGGAGGGAGACATAAAGTGCATGTATGCAAGTGTGAGAGAACCAGGTCATACAGTGACTACATAAGTAGCTGAGCGTGTGTAATATGTAGTTGAAAACAAGAAAAGTGGATGGCTGATCTAAGTGCATGTTTCAGGGGATAGCACCAAGCAAGGGATGTCCAGTGCATGCTGGGAACGGCTGCCAGGAGGCAAACGTAGTGGTAATAGGACCTGGTGAGACAGACCATGCCGAGTAGACAATCTGACAGATGGACCTTCCACAGATGACTGATGACAACGAGAGGGAGGGCACGTGAGAGGGAAGTGGCTATGGAAAAAGTATGAAACCTGCAGTCGCATCTCAGGGTGTCTAGCTGTGTTGCTGGGAACAAGTTGCCCATCAACCTCCCGTCCTCATTCACCAGCGAGCACCACCATTCTCACCTTTAGTGTGGCTGGAACCATAAGCCTGGGCCGTTCCAGGCCCCTCCAGGCACAGCCCTTACCTGCGGTATGTGCTCAGCAGAGGTGGCCTTCCTGCCCTTTCTACCCACCTGACCCTTGGGACCCTGCAAAGCTTGCCCTTCTCCTCGGCACCAGCCTCTTGTCCTCCCAAGGCCTTCCAGCACTGGTGGTCCCTGTCTGCGCATCCATGTCCTTCCTTTAGACGTGTGCTTGTTCTTAGTTATGCCCATCTTGCCTCTTCCAACCACTCCACTAAGAATCCCTCCCCTGCTGCCTCCCACTGTCTCTCTAGACACTGGGCCTGGAGCAGAGGCCGTGTGACTGATTCGTGTTGTATGTATCTGGTGAAGGGGCCAGTGGGTGGGCGTCACCAGCTCCTCCTGCCTTTCGTTCAGTGAGCCCATGATGCATGTAGCTGAACCGTTGCTCTGTGGCCCACTTTGGTTCTGCTCAGCAGTGTGCTCATCTCCACAAACAGGAACCAGCAGGAGTCTGGCCCAGCTCTGCTGAAAGATGTAGCCACAGAAGCACACTGGATTCAAAGACCGGGACGCTCTCTGCATTGTGGGCTCTCTCGCAGCTATTTTTTTTGTTCACTATGGATTCCATTTGAGAGCTGGAAGGGATCTGAGATTTTATGTAATTAAACCCTGAAGTGTTGGCCATTCAGTAGGAGAGTGAATGCTCAAAGCTGCTTGGGATTAGCAAGAGAACCTCCCTCTACGGAGGAGGCGCCCAGAGAGCTGTTGCTGGTGGGTTGCCTAAAAGGAGGGCAGAGCAATCCAGTGGTTTAGAGTGACATAACTAGTGGCTGGAGTGCCAGTGCTGGTGGGGCACCCACTGAGATGCTGGCAGTACATCAGGGTTACCGCATGGCGAAAAGGGACAAAACGGCAAGATGGAAGCCATTCCGGTTCCCCATCCCATCCTTTCTCAAACCCTGCCTTACCCTTGATCTGATCCTCACCCCTCTGTTCTTTCATCTGGGCTGTGATTCAAATGCTAAAATCAAATCCAAATGCCACACTTGGCGCTCTCCACTGCAGCCCAGAAACGCTGGCTTTGCATCGTGCGTGTGGCATACATAGCAGCCAGCTGAGATGGCCTCAGACCCAGGGGAACCTTTGGCACAGCCTCAACCTGATATTTGCATGTCTTCAAATCAATCCAGGCTCACTGGGAGGCCTCATCTCAATGAGCAATCTATAGTAGCTCAGATCTTTAGTTCACCAGGCATCAGAGATGTGCTCCAGCCAGCCTGTGACCTCTGCACATCAGAGTGTCCGCACCTAAGAGAGGGGTCCTTATATCCAGCACCTTGAGCCTGAACGCATGTCCTGCAGCAGGCTAGACCCCCTGCTCTGATGAGCACCAGTGTGCAGTTCCTCAAAGCAAACAGGACTTTCCAGAGAACTCTGCTCCCTTCTTCCCTAGACAATGTTGACCTACCCTTTCTTCTCTAATCATTAAAAGGGGGATACTGCAGCATAGCTTCAGAAAGCGGAGGCAGGAGGACCAGGAGTCCGATGCCAGCCTGAGTTACAAAGAGCCCATCTTGGGGGAGGGAGAACAAAAGAAAAGAGGGTGAAGAGAGATAAGATCTCGACTGCCTTATGCCCAGCCACTGCCCTGCACCCACAGCTCCAGAAGTGCTGGTGGTGGGACAGCAATTCATGACCCAGGGGTGAGCAGGAAAGGATGGACTGCACAGGCAGCTGCTGTTGTTGCTTTGCAAAAAAAACTGCAGAAATAAAAGCTGTTCCTGCCTTTGCTCTTTGCATTAATTTTCCAACATCCTGCCCCCAGTGGAATAATAGAATCTTGTCTCTCTTCAATGCAATACTAACTCCTGGATATAGTCCCCAACCCTGTCCCACCCCAGTGGAAACTATTTTTTTTTAATTTAGTTCTTAACAGTCACTACCCAATTATGCTTCTTTAAGCATGAAAACAAACAAAAAAATGCAGAGCCCTTGGAGAATAATTTGGATCCATAGAACCAACAAGAGAATCCAGGCCACCTCGTTTTTAGTAGGGACAGCACATGTGGCTTCTAACCCTTGGGGCTCATCAGAGACCACTTTTCAAGCCCCACAAAGCAGGAGGTGGCTCGCAGTATGGCTGCATCAGATGCATCTGTGAGCACTGTAGTGTGAGTACTGCAGACAGCCTCTCTAGCAGGTCCCCTGCCTCTCCTGCTGTAAGCCCAGAAACAAATATTTAGCCGGCTGCAGGGAGCCATCCACATGAGTGCTGTCCCCTGGGGGTCTTCTGCACGCAGTGCCTGGCTGGGCCTTCCACATGACACAGGACATATAATATATTTATGTCTTGTGTAACCATAGAAACCTGTTGTGTTGGGGAAGATGTTGCAATTCTGCTTCTCCCCAGAAGGATGAATAAAGCCACAGGGCAGCCACTGCTGCTGCAGGCTGTATCTGTGGACATTGTAACATTGTAACAAAGTATCCAGTAGACATAAGAGGTTAAAAACTACTGGGTAATTTTAGACACTCAAAACCAGGACATGGCTTTCTTGTATTGCGTACCTGATTTGTACTTCACTAATTATCCCAAGGACAGTGGTCCTATTTGTGAGAGAGCACTTCCTTTAGGGAGTTCCTGGCGGAAGACAAAGGTACATTTGCTGTACAACTGTACATTTGTTGTCTGCACAGCATTTGCAGAAGGTGATGCGGCCATTGAGGAGGGCAGGAGGTGATGCCAATTTAACTGGGGCACTTCCACTCTCTAGGGACAGTGGAAACATGTGCCTTTCTGGTCAGTCCCTGTGAGGAAGGCAGTAATTTAGGGGAAGGGCCCAGCCCACAGCAGCAGTGGCACTGGCTGTTACTATCATTTCCCTTTCAGTACCAAGCAGGAGCACTGTGAGTGTCTCAACGCCCATGGAAGCTGGCTTTATGCAGCACGTCTGTGGTACCGCAATACTTATCAAAGGCTGCAAATATTTATTAATTACAGAAGCCCCAAGATATTTATTAATTACAGAAGCCCCAAGGGAGCTGAGGGATGCAAACTCCACCTCTTTCCCAATTAATTCTGCACCTTTCCATTTGGCAAATATGTATGTTTTGTGGCTCTTGTTTAATAGAGCAAGGAGCCCCTTGGCTCTTCTGTCTGTAAGTGGATTGTTGTTGTTGTTGTGTGTGTGTGTGTGTGCGTGTGCGTGTGTGTATGTGTCTGTCTGCCTGTAAGTGGATTGTTGTTGTTGTGTGTGTGTGTGTGTGTGTGTGTGTGTGCGCGCGCGCGCGCGTGTGTGTGTGTGTATGTGTCTGTCAGTCTGTAGAGGATTGTTTAAAGGAATACCCATGGAAGCTCCCAGTGCACCTGATAGATGACTTGGGCGACATCTGCTGGCTGGTGATAGAATCAGGCTTGTCCACCAAACCAAAAGCCCGAAGTAAATCCTAAATCCACAGGCCCTATGGCCTGTGGTAGGTGTAATCATGACTGTGTAGGCAAGGCGTTTACACTTATTGTTATTTTCCTTATTATTGTTATTTAAATGGCAGTATTAGAATGCAGGGGATGTTTCCTGCTAGCTAATAACCATTTAAGCTGCATTTGGGGGCTTTCATGACTTGACAACAGCTTCTCAAAATCTTGGGCTATTAACCCCCCTACTGGGTTAACATGGCAGAAAGAGGAGAGAAGGATACCAGCCAGCAGCTTTTGTGCGGTACTTCCTCCCCAGCATCGGGGGAGGGGGAGGGAGCTGGTCCTTTCAGAAAATCCAATTAGAGGGAGGGGCAGCTCCCCCTCCCCTGCCCAGGCAAACTCTCTGCATTGCCCTGGCTGTTTTAGCCTTCAGAAAGCAGCCAGTGAAGACAGGAGCCTACCCAAAGCTCAGGCTCCATCCTGGGCACAAGGGTGCGGCAGCTTTTCCAGATCCCTCCCAAGGAAAGGAGCACAGACCACATTGTCCCCAGACTCCTGTTTCCTGTGTGGGTATCCTACTTGCCATTCCAAGGAAGATCTGGGGAATGACCAACGACTATAGAGGCTGCCGTGGCTTCCTTAGAGGCCGTGTCTTTAGAGCCTCTCCCGGTGGCTGCCCAGATTGGGCACCTCTGTCAAGTGGTCTCATTTCCAGGTGGCTCTTGGTGGCATTGTCTTGTACAGAAAGTTTAAAGGTGGACTGTCTGCCTAGATTTAGAGGATCCTAAAGAAAGCTGCTACACACACCGCTCAGCTCTGTCGCAGCGTCTGATGCTAGAGTGGCACTTGACCAGGGCACACAGGGTGGGGTCTGAGCAGCTGCGAGGGTCCCGCCCAGCATGCTGCTGCGCTGCGCTGTGCTGAGCTGAGGGGCTTATTATGAGTGGTCACAGTATGTTATGTGGTTCACCCAGACTCCCTCCTTACCCAAGCATCTCTTTCTCACCTGTCAGAAGTCATTCAGCATTTTACTGTAAGTTTCCTCGGTGCAGTTACGGGGCTGAAGGCCTGAAACAGCCCCCCAGCGCCACACCCGTGTATAAACCCCTGTGTTTATACCTAGAAGCACCTAGAAGTATCCCGTATATCTGCACCTCCTGAGGCCTGCTTGCCATTTAGTGAAGGAGGGCACTGGGTATCATGGGGACTCAGAAGGCCACCTCAGTCACAGTGGTTCTATGCTTTGCAGGACAGAATCCACTGAAGAGGAATCCATATATGGTGGATAGTGAGGGGCCTGGTGAGCTTGGAGCATCTAGCCTAAGCAATCCCAGGCCAGCATCTGTGCCTGTGAGGGTGGTGGAGGGTGGTGTCAGAAGGCACGGGTCAAGAAGCTTACCACTCTTGGCTGCTCTGCCACTGCTTCCAGTGGGACAGGCTACCCATGGCAAGGAGGAAGAGACGTTCTCCTTGGCTTTTGCCACAGCATTCAAGGAGGACCTTGACAGTCAGCAGCAGAGCTCAGTTGTTGTGACTAACTGCTCACAATTCCTCTGAACTGGGAGTTGGAGCTTATGGTCTATGTGGCCCAGGACTGCTAACCTGGAGGGGTGCCTGATGGTCCCCATGCTCACATCTGCACACCTGCCTTCCCTTTGAACTGTGATGTGACACAGGGCCATCACACACCCTTACCATCTCCAAAGTGGAGAAAGGAAAAACAGTGCCATGGGCCTGACTGAGGCATGTGCGGCAGCATCCAGGAGTGGAATCACAGCCCGTGGTGGCAGAAATCTGACCCCAAGCCAACCCTGTAAAAGCAAGAGAATGTCATTTCCTAGAGTCACCTCACAGGAAGCATTTTCTAGGAAGAAAGGGACCCTGGAACTGCTGTGGAACCAGTAGGATTGTGTTTTCCGTGGCTGATGTGAAGGCCCCGGGTGTGGAGTTTTCACCGTTGTGTTGATTCCACAATGTTGGGCAGTGTGTGTCCCAGGCACAGGTAGTGACATCTAGGAGACTCTTAACAGTCTGGAGCTCCTCTCCAGAGCTCACTGACTCATTCATGGTCTCTGTGAGCAGGACCAGAGCTGATGAGTAGTGCTCTAGAACAAATCTGCACCTGTCTGTGAGTGGAGAGAGTCACAGCTTAGGCAGGACAGGCTCCTCCCCGGCAAGAGAGGAGGTGACATCAGGAAACTATGCTGGCGCTACGCAACAATAAGGAAGGGCCACGTGACTGAAGCGAAGGCTAGCAGCATGAAAGGGTTTCTCGGTGAACAGCAACAGAAATGAATCCAAAACCAAGCACACGGCGAACCTGAGCTCGGCCAGAGCTCATGCACCTGGGTTGCATCATGTGACTTCCTGTCGACTTGGTCAAGTATAACACACACTGGCACTGCACATGCCATCACACCACTGGGTGGCTCCCCTCAATGGCCTGGCTCCCAGTACACAGAGGTGGTGGGCTGGGACACCTCTGTAAGGTCAAGCTCCAGGAGGTCCCACCCCAAAGGGTGGGGCAGTGGCAGGCTGTGGCAGCAGTCATCAAGTAGTTTTCTTCTGTGTCTTTGCTCCCTCCTCTCTGGCCAGATGGCCAGCCGGCCCTTCTCTGACTCCCCTAACAGGGGCCACAAGTCCAGCTCAGCATCTACAGGGGAGAAGCCCAGCATCGTGTGTTTGCACATGGGCATGTTCCGTTTTCTGTGTAGATGGCGTGTGTATGTATGCACTCACTGCATGCACACAGCCCTCTCGTGTGGGCTGTGATTCACCCTGGGCATCAGTGCTCGATTACTCTGTGAGTGGGGGAAGGGACCTTCAGTATCACATCTGCAGTCAGTCTTCAATGACTACCACAGGGACAGAAGGAGGTAGGTGTAGGAGAGTAGGCGACTGCATTGTTTTTCTGACTATCAGTATTTTCACCAAGGGATGCATGTACTACTGGAAGAGATTTTTAAAAAGCTCCAGGAGGGACTCGGTGACAACTCGGTCACGTTCACAGTGTGCCTTGTGTTGCAGACTCTCACGTTCACCCCCGAGTGTAGCGGCAGATGTGCATGGAGTGTGTGTGCATCTGACTCCTTCACAGCCCTCACAGGAACCAGAGTGGGAAAGCACATGTCCCTTAAGGGCACTCCCCACCTGCCTAATGCTGTGCCCACTCCAGGATTATGCCTGCACTGCCCATCCCCTGTGATTAACTTGGTTCACTTGCAAGGAGGCAGGTCTGCTGGTCTTTGTCCCAGGGGTAGACCCCACCTCCCAGACTTCAGGTCTTTCCATTCCAACAGCATCCACAGGGATTGCACTGGGCTCTGTCCACATCACACATCAATTCAGAGGATGCAAAAGCCATATATCAGGGAGGATGCTGTTGCCAGCATGCTGCCAGCGAAGACTTGGAAGAAAGGAAGGAAGAAAGGAAGGAAGAAAGGAAGGAAGGAAGGAAGGAAGGAAGGAAGGAAGGAAGGAAGGAAGGAAGGAGAAAAGATAAGACACCAAGAAATGAGGCTTCAACCCAATTACAGCTTTCTGTGCCCCCCCCCCCGAGAGCTGGTGTGGCCGCTGTATTTCCTCAAAGGAGAGAAGGTGACCGATGCTGTGAGCTCCCCTCTCAGAACCTCAGGACAGACGAGCTCGCCCCATCAGTTAAGGACAAGTCAGAAAGGCTGTACTGATCATTTGTGGGTGGGCATGGGTGGGGAGAGAGGGAGGGAGGGAGGGAGGGAGGGAGGGAGGGAGGACCAGGTTTGTTCTAGAGATGGCAGGATGGTAACGGTTTTGCCTCCAGAGGATGCAGAGAGCAGCCATTTCTAGAGTGACAGGAGATGGGGGGGGGGGTGCACCAGTAACCAGATTCCTGAGGGCCAGGCTGTGAACAATGAGGATTTGAACACGCAATCTGGCATCAGAGTCTGTGCCTCCAGTGCGGTGTAAGGTCTGGGATGTGATGTTTGCTGAGGAGCGCGGCCTGTGTCGGGGACTCCCTGCACCTCATCCTCTCCTGAGTGTCTCTGGTCTCAATGGCAACAGAACTGCTGGGTGTGGCATTGCCAACTTGGTACACCAAAGCCACACCAATCTCTGGGGGCATGTCCTCCCCCGACACTGGTCCCTCTCCAAAGCTTGAACAGAAGAGGGATTTTATATCGAGGTTAAGGACTCAGGGTACTGCAGCTCAGCCTTTCCACATAAGAAAGAGGAAGGTGGGTTGCATGGGCAGGGCCATCCATCACTGCTCAACTGTTGCCTTTGGCAATGGCAGTTCATAGCTCTAAAGCAGGAGGAGGGCCACCTTCTGTGGCTGTGTTTTCACACAGTCTAGAGCCAGCCTCGGGAAGCCACAACCAGATTTCCCTGAATGTGGATATAAAAGAGACGTCTTTATGATAAGGTGTCAACGGCATCATCCATTCTGTCCTCTCCAGCATGAGGTTCTGCTGAGACTAGCCATGAAAGAGCAAGAGGCTGGACTGTTGTCCAGGAGAACATTCCTGATGTCCAGCTCCATCCATTTCTTGCACTCTACCGAGTGGCTTCTGGGACACGGTTTCTCAGCTGTTGGCAGGGCTGAGCATCCCAGGAAATGGGCAAGGCACTTGGCTCTGAGGGCAGGCGGGGATGTTGGGGCCATTGAACGTATGCAGGGGTAGCAGATGGACTCCCTCAGTGGGGAGATCTTTTATTTGAAGGAACTATCCTTCTAAGACCACGGGGCTCAGATGGACATGTAAGTCTCCACCCTGAATACAGGGGCTGAAGGCGGCTTCATGCTGTCTCCTCCAGCTCAGGACTTTTCAGCAAGTGATTGCTCATTGGTACAAGATAAGCTCAGAGGCAGGGAGTGGGAATGAGTTAGTGAGGAGTGGTCTGGCATAAACAATGGCATGCCTGTGCAGAACTCCTGCCCACTTGGTGGACATGTGCTTACAGGGACCAGGAGGCCATGCTTGCAAGTGGACATCCCTCCTGCCAACCCATCTGTCCCCAGAGCAGGAAGAGCTCTGACACAGCTCCACAACACTGACTCATGGCTGTCTCCTGGGACTCTCCACAGTGAGCATCTTGGAGCCCACCCCTGGCCAGGACGATTTATCTTTGCCAGAGTAGCAGGCTAGGCTCTGGAAGAGCTGGAGTAGAGACAAGCAGGCTAGGCGTGCACCTTGGGGAGGCTGCTGACTTCGTCACTCTCTCCCACCTCCCCAGTCCTCACCAGGGTGCCAGTTTATGCTATGACATTTACCCTCTGTCTTCCATAGCTTGGTGATCTAAACATTGACCTCTGCTAGCCCCATAATAAGCAGCAAGAGCGGGGCCCTCACCATCTCTTGGGGGAGCCCAGGAGTAGAGAAGGCCATAGCAAAAAATTCAAGCTAGAATCCTTAGTCAAAAAGATCCACAAACAAATAAGTCAAAGTGCGTTGTTCAAGGGCCAGAGCACTACAGGGGAAAGAGGTTGGCCTTGGTGCCCAGGACAAAGCTGACCAGGATGCCTCCCTCCCACTGTTCCTGCCAGCTCCAGGCCCCACCCATCTGAGGCCTTGATACTTTCCCTACTAAGCTGTAACACCAGCTCTTCTTGAAGGTCCTGCTATCCCCCATTACAGCCATCGGAAGAGTGGCCAAAGCAGGCCCTGTCCGTGCTGAAGACCCTCTGCACGGCACCTGTGGCACACCCTGCATGCTTGCTGGCACGTCTCTCTCCCGCACTAGCAGCTCCTATTATGCCAAATTTAGTCTCCATGTGCAGAAGTTACCATGATCATCCAGCACCTCCTCTGAGCTTCTCCAGGGCAGAGGCTGTCTGTACTCAGTCAGACCAGCTCCAGATACACCAGTTGCAACAAGAGGTCTGGTTTTTTGTTTTTTTTTTTTTTGGGCGGGGGGGGGGAGAGGTGGGGAGACAGGGTTTCTCAGTGTAGCCCTGGCTGTCCTGGAACCCACTCTGTACAGCAGGCTGGCCTCAAACTCTGAGGTTCACCTGCCAGCTTTCGCTGAGGGCCTTAGCAGATTGAAGCAGGCCTTAAACTCATGGTTTCCCTGCTCTGACATCTCAAGCACTGAGGATGCAGGCATCTTGTCTGGTTCAGGGCTGGCCTGGTGGCCTACTGGCCAGTGAATGAATAAATTAGTATAACTTACTTTTCTTATCTCAGTCAGCATTGGGAAATGGCAGGATTCATTCTGCCTTTTCAGTTTGCTAGGGTAAGGATAGAAGAGCACTCTCTTATTTGAACAAAGGTAATTTAAGTTTTAAAAGGTGTGTAAAGTCACACAGATGGCAGCAGAGGGACTGACTGGGAAGGAGTGAGCAGCCACTCTGGAGCCCGAGGTCCCACTGTGACATTTCCAGATGTCAGCGTGGCCTGGGCCTGATGCGGAGACCACAGGTGGAGGAGGGTGGTGATGTGTGGGCGCCCTGTGGCCATCTCTGTCTCCCTGCAGTGTGTGGCATGCACAGTAAACACTCCTCTAGCCGTTTTATTCATAAATCAGGACTCTGACTGGCATTTCTGTTTATTTAGAGTGTGTCATGAGGTGTTTATTAAAATCTGCCTCAGAGCAGATACAAATGAATTTAAAACTAGTCACACCCTCATGTCCTACCTGGGGGAGAAGTCCAAGGAGCCTGTACCGTCCATCAAAACCACCCGAGTCTATCATCTGAAATGTCCTTCTAGGCTGTGCTCTGGGCCTGGCACCATGCCTGGTACAGTGCAGTGATTAGCAGATGTTTCTAGAATGGTCTAGGATAAAACCTGTGCTGGGGTTGACCCAGTGCCACCCAGCCTGGGAAGAGTACCTGCTCCACAAGGCATGTGCTAAACGCAAGGGCACACACTGTTCTTACATTGCTCCATCTGTACAGTTCACAGCTGTGTGGAGGCTACAGGCACACGTGAGCCACCGCGTGGAAGGCAGCCGGGAACCCTGGGAACTGGAAACTGCCCCCACAGCAGTGTGCCCTCTTCCTGATGGCTCTCTGGTGCTTTCCCACAGGGCCTGTGCTAGCAGTGAGACAGAGAGCGAGGCTGGAGACATCATGGAGCAGCAGCTGGAGGAGATGAATAAGCAGCTTAACTCGGTGACGGACCCCACCGGCTTCCTGAGGATGGTGCGGCACAATAACCTCCTGCACAGGTATGGCACTGGCCCCAAACCGTGGGGTGCTCCCAGCAACCTGCATCACTGGTGTGGAGCTCCAGCTGTGCCAGACAGTTGGAGAGGCATGCCTGGTTCTTCGTCTTGTCACCGACAGTTGAGACAGGTGGGGGCAGCACCTTCCTTTCTGGATACCGAGGAGCCCAGGGTTGTGCTGCCACGCCAGCTCTGAGCTGACTCTCCAGCCTTAGGAAGAGGCTGAGCGGCTCTCACAGGCCTGCAAGTCAGGAGGCTGGAAAGGGCCAAGAAGCCAGTGGGGTGGGAGTGAGCAGTGGCCCGGAAATGAGCGTGTCCACATCAGGCCGCCCTGACCCCAGCTCCCTGGCACTTCGCGTGGTGACTGTGGTGGCAGTGCTGGTGGTGGTAGCTGTGGTGGTGGTAGCAGTTGAGGCAGTATCAGAATTTATAGCTCCTGACTTCCAGCGCTGCTGGCTGCCTCAGGACTGCAGGGAGGTGAGGCGGGGTGGTGGTCTTGCTTGGCAGTCCTACTGTGTTGTGTGGCCACTGTTGGCTTGTCTGCTGCAGCGTGGTTTCCGTCATTGTGTTACTAAGGTGATAAAAGTGTGTTTGCCTCCCCAGGGCCCAGCAACCTTGGGAAAAAGCCAAAGGCTAGAGGGCCAAGCTGGTGCTGCCTCTTCCTGCCCTTGAGGGTGACCCTCCTAGTCCTCACTCTACTCAGGCCTTACTGGGTTGAAGTTGTGTGACACTGAGAAGACAGTGTCCCCAGACCCTTCAGTGTGGCAGTTAGGACCCAGTTTGCAACTTTCAGATACATGAACAGCGCTGCCGAGACAGTGGGTCTGGGTGGTTTATGAGAAGGTGGAGATGACGCTGGAAGGGTTGGAAGTGGCCTGCACTCTGTGCACTGCTCCTGTGGTCAGTGCTAGCCATTGTAGAGTACAGCTCTCTTCCTTTTCCTCACATCACGCCATGTGAGAGCCACCACAGAGCCCACGGGGACCCCATTGGAGCCCAGCACTCCTATATTCAGGAGCCGATGTACCTAGGATACCTGTCTGGGATACCTGAGAAAGCAGGGGACCGGAATGTGTCTACAACTATCAATTTTGGAAAGAGGGTTAAGCTGCGGGGTCCAGGAGCCTGGTCCCCAGCACCCACGCTGGTCCTGACAGTGTTGGGATGGCCTGCACACACTCCACATGACCCGGGCAAGGCCGGAGAGAGAGGTGACTTTCTCTGGGTTCCCACCAGGCAGTGCAGAAATAGTGAGATACAGGTGGAAATTAAGAAACAGCTGTGGTGATAAGCTTTATTCAGAACAACAGAAGACCCACAGGCTACCAACTGTGCTGGTTGTTTTTAGGGCATAATCTCTCTAGCAGGGAGTAGTGGTCACTACTTTCTAATACACTTTCTTGTCCAAAATACACTAATCCCCCAAGATTAGGAGATGAGAACAGGCTGAGGAGGCAGGCTCTGACTGGCAGCAGACCCTCACGCTTCCTGTCTGGTGCTCTGGCCCCACCTGGACCTCCCGAGCCTGAGCCTGGGGTCACAATACTAGACTGCAGTGGAAGCCAGTGAGAGCTGGAGAGGCTGCAAAGTCCTGCTCTGGCTCCACATCCCACGCTTAGTAACCCAGTCCCAGACGGTGCTCCAGTGCAGTGTGGAAGGCTCACCCTCTCTTTCACAGGGGTCACATATGAGGTATGAAGCAGCAATGAAAATAATTTTATGGTTGGGGGAAGGTGACGTCGCCTAACATGAAAAACTGTATTAAAAGCGTCGCAGCATTAGGAAGGTTGAAAATCACTGTGCTAGTGGGACTCCAGGCTGTGAGCCACACCCTTCTGGTCCCCGCTCTGAATGTCCCCACCCCATGTCTCAGCACTCACTGTTCACAGGAAACGGTGGATGATGTAATCCTGGAAGGGGGCCTTGCTAGGTAGCTGGGTCTCCCAACAGATTGGTGGCCAGATGGGGTTTGTCACCTGACCGTCCCTCAAGCACTTTACTGTTATGAGCACTTTCCCGCCAGCCTGGTCCCACAGCTGCATCAGCCCCAAACAACATCCAGAGATGCTGTATAAATTATGAAACTGTTGGGCATGGGCTAGCGCTGACTTTTAAGTATGTCTACGTGGCCTTGGGTTACCGGGAATGCTGGACCTGCGTCATCTCTGTAGAGAAGAGCGATGTTTGTTTGTCCCTGCTTATATTAAGATTTTGTCCAGCTTCGGTCACCTTCTGCCTGCCTGTACGAACCTCTACGGTAGCTAGTTAGTTCCAGGCATACACTTACAGGGGGCCACTGAGTCACCCTGCCACCTTTCCCACTCTCTCCTTGTCTGTCCCCTCTGCTAGACCCAGATGACTCCTGGGCCTGCCTCAACTGCCTCCCCTGCAGGCCTTCACCTGGCTGAGTACTCTCTTACTCCCAAAGGCCCTGATGCTTTCTGTAGAGGCCACTGTCCCCTTGTATTTGCTCTCATCCCCCGGGCTACACACTCACTAAAGCCTGGAGTACAAAGGGGTTCTTTGGTCAGGATTAAAGCAAGCATGAGCTCACCCACCACCACCCCAGCAAAGAGAAGGCATCCTTGAGCATCAGCTAATGCCACCAAGTACCAACACCATGCAGTGCTTCCCTGATCCCTGATGACCCTCCCCATGGCTGTGAAGTGGAAGACTGGCCCTACCTCCCCAACTGACCATGGTGGAAAGCCCTTCTGGCTTGCTCTCACAAAATCTGACCTGTCAGATGCAAAGTCGGTGTCCAGCCTCCTAGACCCTACTCACCTTCCTCAGCCATCTGCCTGGGCTTCTCCTACAGCTGCAGCAAGCATTTACCTGCTCTTGCATGGGCACCTCCAGGACAAAGCAGGAGCCTTCTATGGACAGCTCCCAACACATCTCTGAGAGGTCCTTCCGAGCCCACTGGGAGCAGCACCCCCCCAGGCTTGCTTGGGGATGCAGGGCTGATGGAGAGGTGTGAAGGCTGCTGCACAGGCCAGTACTCTCATCTCTACGCCTATGCACCCGTAAGCAAGAAGAATAGTACAGAGGACAGACAGACAGAGGGACAGACGCCTTATCCATTGTCATTCCGAGCTCCTGCAGAAGGTGATCGGCTCTGTGGGGTAGCAGTGATGCCAGGTGCGATGCTGCAGACGTACACTAGGAAGTCTGGAGGTGGGGGAGAGCGGAGGCAGAGCCCTGCTTACGAGAAAGACCATCCACGGTGGGAAGGAAGCAGCTCATGCTGAGGGGGGGCTCACTTCCATGGACCCAGCGTGGAGGAAGATCTGTGGCTAACCGCACAGGCCCAGCTCTGGCAATCACTTATCTCGCCCTCCCCAGAGTGAGTCACACCAAGCAGCCTGTGCGTGTGAACAGTACATCCTGGGGTGAGTGTGCCCCGTCCCCTTGCACAAGGCAGGCTGCTGTGCTGTACACCCCTCTAGAAGTAGATTACTAGACATCATCTGAGAAGCCAGTTAATACTGTACAGCCGCCTAGAGCTGAGCTCAAGGGGAGAAGACGGAATGGATGACAAGACAGTGACCCAGCGCCACCTTCTGGAGCCCCGTAACAGTGCAAATCTGGTGCCCTGTAAAGGAAGAGCAAGCAGCCTCCGTGTCCTGGGCAGCTGCAGAGATGAGAGAGAAGGGGACAGGGGGCTTCCCTGGGGACCATGCCTGCTCCTGGACCAGTATAAAGTGGAAACGTGTGTCTTGCACATCTCACCTTCAGGGGAGAGATCTATGCGTGAGATGCCCCTCCCTGCGTTCCTGGGCGTGCATTTATCACTCCAGAGGCACCTGCACGTCACGGACAGCCTGTCGCTTGTAAATACATTTCTTGAGGAGAGCCGGTAGTGCCACCAGGGCCTCTGTACCTCCAGCAGTGCTGCTGAAGAGGGACAGTGAAGACCTGAGAGGGGCTACATGTCAGCCACAGCCAGGGAGGACACGGGCACTCTATGTCCCGCAACACCGAGTGGAAACCCAAACCCTACACAGAGTGCTAGCTACCACTGAGCCATGGTGAGGCCCCAGGAGTCAGGTTGACTGGCAGGTCTGTGACCTCCTCTCCATTTGCATGTTTAGTGCTCTTTATAACCCTGGAGACCACACATGAAAGAATCTGTCAGCAGGCGTCCTTATCGTCCTTTGAGAGTGTGGCTTGTGGGTCCTGCAGTTGAAGGTGCCGCTGTGTTAGTAAAATAACCCCCAACAGCTGCAGAAGATGCTCCCTCTACAGCCCCTGGCTGGCTTTGGCCAGCAGATCCTTGCCTTGGGTTGCAAGTGCACTGGTGCTGGATGTTCTTGTTGGCTACACTGACCCCTCCTGATCCTTGTGCTTGATGGCACAATTGCCCCATACAGGACCAGCACTCTGGAATGCTCCATTATGTAGCTGATATCACAGAGATGGGTGCTGTTGTGCATAGAACTCAGGGGTGTATGACAATAACCTGCAAGGGACCAACAGGAGCTGGAGTTGACAGGCAACCAGAGTGATGGGGGAGTGTGAGGGGGGTGGGCCTGATTCCTACCCTTGTCCTGTCTCCCCAGGAGCTGCCAGAGCATGACAAGCTTGTTCAGCGGCACCATGTCACCCAGCAAGGATGGGACTTCCTCTCTCCCCAGGAGGCAGAACTCATTGGCCAAGCCCCCACTCCGTGCCCTGTACGATCTGCTCATCGCGCCCATGGAAGGGGTAAGTGCCTCCTGGGGCATGAGGCTCCTTGAGACCAGAATACATCAGTGCCCATGCATGTCCCCGTAGAGCATTCACTGGACATGAGTCCTTGGCATCAAGTTGGCAAGTCAGAGTCTGCACTCTGCTCTGCAAGGTTGCATGCATTCACACTCAAGCCCTCATGTGCTGCTCACCTGGTCTCAGCGCCGTGAGACTCAAAACAAATGTCTCCCACCCCTCCCTCATCCTAGATGTCCATCCCGATGACCCAAGCCAGTTCCTTGCTCTTCCTCTAGGGCTCAAACAGAACCAGAGTTAGAGGTCTCACACAGATCACCTTGCTCTCTGGCTGGCATGGCCAAGCCATGCTGAGTCAGACAGTGCTCGTTGATGTAAAGGGACCTTGATGACCTGAAAGTCATGGGGCCTGTTGCAGGCAGGACCATCGCAGCCATTGGAGCACCCTGCAGCAGCTCTCTATGCACTCCTACCTGCAGAGGCACTGTGTATCCAACATTAGTTTCTGTGCCTCTCCTCCGTCCCCAGGACGGCCCCCAGCTCCCCGGCCTCTCAGTTGTAGGGCGGCTGTTCTGCTTGCCGGCACCGTGCAGTTTCTGCCCTTTCCTGACCTGGGACCCTGGCTATAGCACTTGGTATTTTTTCTCTGGAGGAAGGGAGGTCCATTTGAAGGACAAGTCTGAGTGGCACGGGGATAAAGGGGAAAGTTCCCTAAAGTAGTGGGGCTGCAGGCAGGGGCTGTCACCTGGGCAGGGGGAGCTGCTGAGCCCAGGACCCTCCTCAAGGTCTCCTCAGCCTTGCCCACTGCAACCTTCTAGATATGGTTACTTCTGGACAGGACAAGCCCCTCCTCCTCGCTCCATGCTCTTCCCTGTCCCTTCCTATCGTCCCCCATCTCCACACTGCCCTGACAAGGCTCTGCCTTCCACTGCCACCAGATGTCTTCTGTCTGCCCCACTCCATGCCTTTCTTGGACCTCTTCCATCCTTTGCTGGTGGCTGCTGAATGTGTGGGGAGCAGGGGCAACAACTGTGACGTGGTCTCTGCGTGGCAGGCGCCACTCCTGCCCAGCAAGGCCTCCACCTTGCAACATGGAGTCTCAGGGCTTGGTGCCTGAGACTTCTCCCTCGAGACTCAATTCGCATGTCCAGTCAAGGCCAGGACGAACCCTCAGCAGCTGGCAGGAGGCCTAGTGCACATGGGCACGCAGTGTTTATGGAGCTGCTTCCAGCCAAGGGCACGTTTACATTTGGTCTGATACAGCACAGCAAGAAAGCACCACGGCTGCCTGAGGAAACAGGGTGTGCCTCAGACAGTCCCTCTCTGTGACCCACCTCCCAGAGTTAGTGTGTGCTAAGTCACGTCTGCACACCCTCATGCCCCTGCAGAGGAAAAGGAAGGGTGGTCTCATCTTTAAACAGGCCGGATGGCCATCAGCTGGCACCTTCACGGTGCTGACCACCTCACACCTGACTCCGCCCACTGCAGGAGAGACCAATGCCTGGGCCCACACATTGTGAGGCAAAGATCCCTTTGTATGTCAGAGGTTGCTTCAGAATAGGCAGCTGGTGAAAGCTGTGTAAACCCTGAAGCACACTGAGAGCTGGAGGACCCCTGCTAACCAGGCTGTCATGGGCTGGGGTCTACCCTCGAGTTTCAACACTCAGGATGCTAAGGCAGGACGGTGTGAGCCAGGGGTTCTCAGCCACTCTGAGCAAACATGGAAAGACTCTGCTCAAAGTGTAGTTTAAAAACAAAAGAATCCAGTTCTGTGCTGAGTTATAGCTCTGCATTTATAGTGCAAACTTAGGCCATACTGGCACTCACTGCCCTGAGTTTGGGGACAACCTAGCAGCCAGGGCAAAAGTGGCATGTCAGCTGGGGTGTAGACTGAGTATTCTATTCTGCCATTTAGCCCCAAGAGGTCAGGGGGAAGGAGCAAGCCATGGCCCACCTTACCTCCTTAGTGTCGCAGCACTGGGGTGACCCCTCCATCCCGGGGGCCCACCCTGCCCCCATTTCATGGCTGCCCTACAGCAGGAGGCCCAGAAGGGACGGTGTCCTCCTGTAAACATGCCACACCTCTCTAGAGCCCACCAGAGGGTGGCATAATACTGCCCGTGTCCAGAACAGTCCCTCCCCCACCTGTGCACATGTGGAGCATATGGTTATTAAAATAAATGCTTCCGTTCAGCTGTGGGACTAGGCCCAACAGTATGGAAAGTGGGACTGGGAAGTGTACTGCCCTATCAGAATGGGCAACTGTCCCACTGTCTTCCAGGAGCCACCAGCAAATGCTAAGTCAGATCCCATTCCAATGTCACCGGGGAGCAGTTTGGGTGGGATGCCAAGGACAGCAACTCCCAGTGACCTGGTTGTGAGAAAGGGAACCATCTCCTCTGAAGCCCGCGTAACCAATGACTTAGTGTACTTATGAGCAGCCATGTGTGACACCTCTACCCACATTAGGACCTAATGCCAGGTACTGTGGGCACTTGGGCAGGCTTGTAGGGGGCGTCCTCCTGGTTGGCAGTCACTCCTTCCATGGAGGCCCAGACTCAGGGGCCTTGTGGATCCTCAGACTTTGGGCTTCCTCTAGTGAGCCTGTCACCCTCATCTTTTTATCCCTTTGCTTCAACTCTACTTGGGGTAAAATTTGAAACGGGAGGCTTGCGCCACAGAAATCATTTACAGGACTTAGCCACACAGCTGTTTGCAAAGGCCAGATGGAAAATGACTTGTGTGTGGCACAGACCACAGGCTGTTCCTACTCATCTGAGGCACTATGGCTCGCTGCATACTCACACTTGACCGCTATGAGGAAGGGATGCTAACATTATCAAACAGGTATAGGCATCAGCACTGCCCATGCCAAGCAGAGCAACCCACCCTGCCTTGCTATTTCTCCTCAGTCTTGGCTAACAGGAAGGTAATGGGGAAGGGGCTAGCCAGGAGCAAGATGAACCCTGCGGACTCTCCAGAGCTGTGGCTGCATATACCTAGAAAGGTGTGGCCAACCGCCACATGGTGTTTGCTGTTAAGCAACCTTAAAGAGCAGGCAGACAAGCAGTGACCAGCAGGAGGAGGGCTACAAGGAGAGGCTAAGGAAGGGCTCATGGCTGAGACGCCACCATACGGCCTCCCATTGCCTAACTCTGTCTTGTAGGATGGCTGCCTCCTTGGTGAGCTCCACCCTCTCAGTGGACGCAGCCTATCCTTGAGTGAATTACTGAGGAACCACGGTGGGACAGGGTTATTACCTCCATCCACCTTCCCCAGGATAGGCCCTCCCGCTGCAAACACTGCCCCCTCCTTGCTGGGGCCCCCTCCTTGCTGGGCTACAATACAGCTCTTGCAGGTGGCACCTGGCCTCTCATGGTGTACAGTGGGCACAGGAGGGCACTGTAGCAGTGTATCAGAAAGCCGAAGCTTCTAGGGAGGGGACTCCCAACAGTAGAGTCGTGTAAGTAGACACACGGCTGTCTCTGTGCTTGTGGGCCAGGTTCCGTGGCATGGGTGGAGTTACCGTTACCTAGGACTCCATAGCCGGGGTGCATTGGCTCTGCAGAGCTTCCAGACTGTTCCTCTGTCTTCAGTAGACCACCCCACAGGTGCTACCATAACAAGGAAAATGGCCCAGGGACACAGGTGGCCTAGAGGATGACATCTGGCCCAGCTTGGACAATGGAGGCTCAAGAGGACCTCACAGGCTAGGATCTGATTAAATGATTCCTATGACTCTGGGTCAATTTTGCATGCAGCAGATCATGAACCTGAATCCCTGTGTTTCCTATATCTTGGAAAGCAATGCCCAACATCACAACCCTCACTGAGGTCTAGCCCAGGACTCTGTGTGCATGAGGCGTAGATGCTACAGCCTTACTCTGTGAGCAGCTCTGGTGCAGCAGTGGTCGTACTTTCTACCTCCTGGGTCACGTGGCGGCTCACGTGGCTCTTCCCATACTTTCTACCTCCTGGGTCACGTGGCGGCTCACGTGGCTCTTCTCAGGAAGTGGTTCCCTGCCTGCTCCATTTACCCAGATTATAAGAGGAAACAAGCCTGAACTCCCGCTAGGCACATGCCACTCTGGGCTAGCAAGGGCTTCTGCCATCCACTGCCAGGTGCAACCTCACCAAGTCAGGAGACTGGCATCTGCAGCTGACCCTCCTGCTCAGCGGCTCCCCCCCTCTTTTCCCCACTTCCTCTGTGCTGAAGGCTCACCTTGAACTCAAAGGCACGCCTCATCCTTCCAGCGTACTTGGGTAACGGGTGCGCATCAACACACCCGGGCGCTTGTCCATCTCTACAGCCTCACTTTCTGTCATGGCCACCTCCACGAAGAATAGGCGGGTGTCTTCATGCTGTGTCCTCACCCTAAGTTCTGTCAGGAGAGATGCTGCCTCTCTGACCCCTTGTCATCTCTGGAGGCCATAAATAGAGACAGCATCTTCAGAGCTAGGTCCCGGGGAGCTGTGCTGAGACCCAGGCATCACAAAATTTCCTGGACTACAGATATCCTGGCTCTGAGTATCCTTAGCGTTGTGCTCATCACAATGGGGGACTCGCCAGGGAGGGTCGCTGAATGTACTCCTCCGTCCTGGTACCAGCAACACACCCCCTCCCCCCGTGGTGCTCTTCGGGTGCCTCTGGAATAGCTAGCTCCCTCTGCGTTCATTCTCAGCCTCCAGCACAAACACCTGGACCAGTTGCTCTTTCTTTGGTGTCATTTGCCTTCAGCTGTGACTCTTGTCTGTCACTTCAGGCCACCCACAGACCTTGGCAGACTGTCCCTGACTTCTCCCAGTGAGACATAAAGAGCCCTGCCCTCGGAGGCAGGCACACCTGTCAACACTTGTACAGGGTAGCACCTCTAGTCCCCACACCCTACAAGCCTGACAGTTGGCCAGGGTGACCTTGGATCATGGGCTGCCCACCCTAAGTCGGGCTCTGTGCTTTACTCTGCAGGGCCTGATGCATTCAAGTGGCCCCGTGGGCCGGCACCGGCAGCTGGTCCTGGTTCTGGAGGGGGAGCTCTACCTGGTCCCCTTTGCTCTGCTGAAGGGCAGCGCCTCCAACGAGTACCTGTACGAGCGCTTTGCCCTCATCGCCGTGCCTGCCCTCCGCTCGCTTGGTCCACACTCCAAGGTAACATACCGCCTGCCTCTGGGATCCATCCCAACACCCCTTAACCTGAACAAAGGGTGGGATTAGCAACTGAGCCCCAGGCCCAGGGCATAATTCCTATAAGGTAGTTTCTGCCTCGGTGGTTTTGAAGATCTTAATTTTTAGTTATTAAGCTATAATTTTCTCGGGTCAGAATTAGTTCAGGGGGAAGGAAAGAAATTCTGAAGCTTCCATCGCTGACTCCAGGTCTCAGATGGGAAGTGAGCTAGCATCCCTGACACTGCTTGGCTCACACAGACACTATGCAATTGGGCGATGCCAGCTTCCCTGATGGCAGCAGGGAGCTGTCCTGGTGTCTGAGGGGGAAGGCTGTACTGGGCCACAAAGATGCTGCAAACTTCGGGTGAACGATGTTATTGAGGGCGTGAGACCCCCTGCTGACAAGTGCTGTTTCCTCCCCTTGCAGTGCCACCTGAGGAAGACCCCACCCACATATTCCAGCTCCACTGCCATGGCAGCCGTCATAGGCAACCCCAAGCTCCCACCAGCCGTAATGGACAGGTGGCTGTGGGGGCCAATGCCTTCCGCAGAGGAGGAGGCATACATGGTCTCAGAGCTTCTGGGCTGTCAGCCCCTTGTGGGCAGTATGGCCACCAAGGAGAGGGTCATGAGTGCCCTGACCCAGGCTGAGTGTGTCCACTTTGCCACCCATGTCTCCTGGAAACTGTCAGCCTTAGTCCTCACACCCAACACGGAGGGCAACCCTGCCGGCAGCAAGAGCTCCTTTGGCCACCCCTACACGATCCCCGAGTCCCTTCGGGTGCAGGATGACGCGAGTGACGGAGAGAGCATCTCAGACTGCCCACCACTGCGGGAGCTGCTCCTGACGGCTGCTGACCTCCTAGACCTGCGGCTGTCTGTGAAGCTGGTGGTCCTCAGCTCTTCCCAGGAGGCCAACAGCCGCATCACAGCAGACGGCTTGGTGGCACTGACACGGGCCTTCCTAGCGGCCGGTGCACAGTGTGTACTGGTGGCTCTGTGGCCGGTGCCAGTAGCAGCTTCCAAGATGTTTATTCATGCCTTCTACTCATCCCTGCTGAATGGCCTAAAGGCCAGTGCCTCCCTGGGTGAGGCCATGAAGGCAGTACAAAGCAACAAGGCCTTCTCACACCCCTCCAACTGGGCAGGTAGGCAGCTGCAGCCTCTTGATGGACCCTGGGTGGTCCCTCCCAGCCAGTCTCTTTCTGCAGCTGGGGAAGGGCAGGAAATGAGTTCTGGGTCCCAAAGCTCTCATGCCCAGCCCGTGGAGACACAGTCACCACCTTCTGGACTAAGGAGTTCACCTTCAGAGTGAATGCATAGCTCTCAGTGTCAGTGGAAATGGGTGGCTGTTACAGTGGCACCTAATTTAAAACCTTGTGTTAGTAAAAACAAAAAACAAAACCAGCCCTGATGTGGCCCCTGGAAGATGTAGATAGGGCTGTGTACCACGTGGAGGTCACCAACCTCTCTGCAATTCAGTGTCCCTGGCCTGGCAGGTATTGTGGCTCCTTCAGGGCAGCCCTTATTGCCCACCAAGGCAGCACAAGACTACAGCAAAGCTGTGTCACTGCTGGTGCTGGTTCTCTCACAGGGCAGGTGTCCTGATGAACCATGGTCCCTGTGACCATACCTGTCCTGCCACACCCCACAGCATCTATGTAGGAAGCCAGGCCCTATGCATGGCCGCTGGTTCCTACAGAGCTTCCTGCCCTGTGCTGGCTTATTTGAAGGTGGCATTTGTTTTTCTTTGTAGACAACCTAGGCAAGCAAAGGAGCTAAGGGCTCAGCTGGTCTGGTCTTTCCTACCAGCTCAGGCAACTCCTTCTGAACAGGAGGAACAACGTCTCTTTGCCCCTCTGGTTGCTGGTTCCTGCCCCAAGGTGTCTCCCACAAGGCCTCTTGACAAGGAAGCTTCAGGGTGCCCAGGAGGCACCCTGCTTAGGAGGCACCTTCCTGCCAGGGGGTATGGGTGCCCAAGAGGCCAGGGACTAGGCCCACACCCACCATTGCCTAGCTCTCTAACGGAGCACTTGGGAGCAAATGGTCGTGACAACAGTACTGTCCTCTAAGGTCCTCTGTGCTGTTCGCAGGTTTCACACTTATCGGCAGTGACGTAAAGCTGAACAGCCCCTCGTCACTCATCGGCCAGGCCCTCACGGAGATCCTGCAGCACCCAGAGCGGGCCCGGGATGCCCTACGAGTGCTTCTGCACCTGGTAAGGGCTGGTAGGACCCTTGGGGAACCTGGGCAAGGTGCCAGTGAGATGGGGGACCCAGCACAAGGCGTGCGACCAGATCCAACTGCTCAGTTTCCTACCTGGAGACAGGCACGATGCTGATACTTGCAGGTCTCTGGGAGGATTAGCGGGCATGAGTCCCAGGAGTGCAGTAACACCCAGCAGCTTACAGGCCTTATACTTCATCATCAGTGTCTTGCCTGACTCAAAAAAGGCCTGATTGTGCCCTTGGCCAGCCCAGTGTTCATGAGGCCGAAAGGCGTCTGCACAGCAGAAGTTATCAGTTAAAACAACCACTCAGAAGGGACAGGGGACAGGAGGATCAGGGGTTGAGGGCTGACCCAGACTACAAGACCATCGCTCCCCTAAAACAAAGTCACAAAGTCTGTCCCTTTGCTGAAAGCATGGAGGGCAGTTCCAGTCATTCCCAACCCAGTCCGGGCCCAGCTGGGATCCATGCAGCATGGACACACAACTGTCCAGTTAACTCACAGGCCCAGAGCAGGCAGCGCGGCAGAAGACACGCTGCGGGAGCTGGAAGCAGGCCGGGGTCCAGGTGGACAGGCCACACTGACTGTGTAACCCTCTTATCCCGAGGAGAAAACTCAAGCCGGCCCCTCAGACCCCACGCCCCGGGCCTGGGTCTCTCTGTTCACATTCTCTCTTCAAGCTTGGATCTGTGTGCAGGCCCCGCCTGACCCTTGCGCAGTCAACAAGCACTGCACCTAGGGGAGCCTGGTTCCGCTGGAGCCGCCACACTCCAGGCCCCTAGGGGTGTCACCTTGTGTCTGGAAGCTACAGAGTATAGGGCCCTCTCAAGTTCCCCACCACATCCAGAGCACTCCTTCCCGTGCCACTGCAGACTTCTCCAGCAGCAGAGAGCCCTTTTCCCACAGTCCTCTCTCCAGCCAGCTTGCAGGAATAGTTACTGCTTCCCTCCTCCCCCAGAGCCACACACCTTCCTGTTCAATGCCTGTCCTCCTTCAGAAGGCAGTGTGCCTCCAAGACACTGTCCCAGGGACAGCCACTCTGACGGTTGGATACTTCTCTCTCCCAGGCATCTCGTCTGTGCTGCACTGAGAAGCCTTGGGTGAGACGGGGACAGTCTGCAGTCCTCTCTGGGGTCAACTCTGGACAAAGCCAGGTGTCCACTGGGAGTGGCCTGACAGGCCGACCAGGGAGCAGTGCTGTTGACATGTACAGTTCCTGGGTAAATCCCAGAGTTCTGCAGAACACGAGGCTCTGGCAGACACTGGAAGGTCTGGGCAGGCTCTGGCCTGAGGCCGGTTTCTGCAATTTGCTATCCCGTCTGTGGAGTGGGGAAGGGCAGACTTCTTTGCCCCCGCACTGCAGCTCTGATGATCAGATCCTGACCACCATAGCACACCCTCCTACACCTAAGGCCCAGTGATCTCTGCCACGTGTCCTTGGGCCTGGTCAAGTGGGTGTTCTAGGTGGCAGTCGTCAGCACTACACTGGCTTCCCACAAAGCACCGGGAGGAGGAACAGGGCCGACCTAGGTCTTTAACTGTCCTGTTCCCCACTAGGTGGAGAAGTCCCTGCAGCGTATCCAGAATGGACAGCGCAATGCCATGTACACATCTCAGCAGAGTGTAGAGAACAAAGTGGGTGGCATCCCCGGATGGCAGGCCCTCCTCACTGCTGTGGGCTTCCGGCTGGATCCTGCTGCCAGTGGGCTGCCGGCAGCTGTGTTCTTTCCGACCTCAGACCCAGGCGACAGGTTGCAGCAATGCAGTAGCACCCTCCAGGCCCTGCTGGGTAAGTGGCTATGGGCAGGGGATGGGGGTGACATGGGGGAGGGGGAGGGGCTAGCACAGCGTGGGGGGCTGAGGCACAAGACTGCTGGGCCTTGTCCTCAAGAAGCAGCAGAAGCCCAGACAGCCAGTGATGCATGGCCAATGTCTGCCTTACCCAACCTTCCTGCCTACAGTGATCACCTGAGCTTTGCCCCTTCCTGGGGGTGTTCAGTGGTCCTGGGCAAATAACACCCACAGATGAGCAAACCACAGACCAACTAGAGTGACACAGAGGCACAGCACTGGGAACTAGGGTACCCTGGAAACATCCCGATGGCAGAGTGAAGTGCAGGGTCAGGGTCCCTCTTCTCTGGAGGCCGATGCTTCTGTGGTAAGCCACACTGGGACAGGTCTCTGGCTGGGCCAACCTGAAGCAAACTGCCCTCAGTACTCTACGTCTGGAACTCTTTCCCCTGGAGGAGCCAAGACCCTCTGAGTAACATCCACTCCTCTGCCCTGACTCAGGTCTGCCCAACCCAGCCCTCCAAGCACTGTGCAAGCTCATCACGGCCTCAGAGACTGGAGAGCAGCTCATCAGCCGGGTAAGTAAAGCCCGGGTGGACAGACCCAGACATGCCTGTCAGGAAGAGAGTGTGGCTTTCCTGCCTCAGGGAATAGCATCTCCAAATAAGAGCCTACGGACAGGTGTCTGTCTTCTCACACCCTGCCACCTCACCCAGCTTTCTCAGCTAACTGACCAGTATCACAGCCACTGTCCTGAGCTAGCAAGCATTGGGCCAGCCCCTGAGACACAGCACTGAGCACAAAGCCCGCTTCATGGCAGCTTTTAAACAAGAGGGTAGCATTAAAGGGTTGTGAGAATTTTGGTTCCTAGCAAGATGCTGTGGCTTCTCTGTCACCTGACTTTCCTTCTGGCCACTGAGAGTCAGAGTCCACCCCAAGTGCAGCCTGTGAGGGAGGGCCTCTGGATGGCATTCTTCAAGGGCCCACAGAGGCTTTCCTGGTCATTCTGGAGCCCATACCTTGATACAGTAGTGTGTGTTGCTCTGAGGTATATAAGCCAGTTTCTGCCATGTGCCAGT
Source organism: Cricetiscus sungorus (assembly GCA_030556225.1). Lineage (NCBI taxonomy): Eukaryota > Metazoa > Chordata > Mammalia > Rodentia > Cricetidae > Cricetiscus > Cricetiscus sungorus. Next base: position 36,675,191 of record JANBXA010000044.1, on the reverse strand, counting down.
GTGAGTTTCACCAGGGTAGACACTCACAATGGCTGTCTCCTGGAGACTCCTCTGCTCTGGGGCTGTGAGCAGCCAGGGACCTGACTTCCTTGAGTTCCTGCTGGTTTATAATAAGCATGCCACATCTGCTTGCTGCATAGCATCAGGGGACACTTCTAGAGTGCTGCATGTTAAAACATCCAGAACGCAGGCCTATGTCCTCCAGACAAGAACACAGGACTGAGAGCCTTAAAGTGTGCCAGCTCCTTACGCCTCTTGCTTTCATGGAGCAAAGACTGGGTTTGCTCGCTGTGGGCCCCAGGACAGCTGCACTCTGGCCGAGGCATGGCTGTTCGTCTCCTGTGTCCCCTGCTGCCTCTTGCTCCTCTCCCTGGTCAGAGCCAGGCTGGTGCAACGCTTCCTATGGCAGTGATCAGCTTGTGTGCATAACTGCTGTGCTTGAATCTAAACTCTCTCTCCTCTTTCTTTCTTTCCCTTGTATCTGCTGGCTGAAGGCTGTTAAAAATATGGTGGGAATGGTGAGTACAGCTTTGAATAGCAATTACCCTCAGGTGCACCTCACCCACCCACCCCAGTTCCCTGCAGCTCTGAGCTTCCTGCTGTGCACAGCTCGCTGGCACAGAGCTCTGGGTGAGGCTTGTCCCCTCCTCTGCTCTGGGTACCCTTCTCCTGTTCCACTCTGTCCTTGATTTGACCTCTGAGGTTCCACTAGAGCAGCAGGGACAGAACCAGTGACAGGCACAGGAAGAGCCATCCCACTCCAGAAGCAGAGTTCACAGTGACACTTGAGTGTGTCACACCAGCTCCTCCATGAACTTGCGGTTGCAAGAGGTAGTGTTCAAAACCCTAAAGATGCTCTTAACTAAGTCCACAATTGAGAACAGAGGGAGCCAACCCCAGCTCCCCTCCCCACTCCCACAGCCTCTCCTGGGCTTCAGGGAAGACAGAGCTTGAAGCAGCTGGGGCCCCAGGAGGCCCCTCCACCTTTGTCCCCACTGTCCATGCCCAGCAGAGGGCAGTAGGTATGACCTCACTGTACAGGGACTCCAGAGGCTGCAGGTGACATGAGGCTTAGGCAGGGCTGTCCACAGTCTGGCAAGCCTATGCTCACATCTGCCTGTCCCTCCCTCAGCTCCATCAGGTGCTGGTCCAGTTGCAGGCCTGCGAGAAGGAACAGGACTTTGCCTCAGCTCCCATTCCGGTCTCCCTCAGTGTCCAGCTGTGGCGGCTCCCCGGGTGTCACGAGTTCCTGGCAGCTCTAGGTAGGACCAGGCACCCTTGACTGGAGACACTGCACTTCAGTTTGTGTTGCTGTATTCTGTTGGGTCAGCCCCAGTGGTGTGGAAATACATCAAGCAAAGATGGCGATGCTTCAGGCCACTCCATCACAGCATCCCTCTAGTCTGTCCTCTAGTCTGTCCTTAACTCCCCGGGACAGACCAAGCTTCACCCCATCTCCAGGGGGCCAGGCCAGGCCTCAGAGAAGAGCATGAGCGGAGGACACAGATGGGACACACCAGGCCGAGGGCAAGACAGGGCCCCTGGGCCAGATGAAGAGGCCTCTGAGTGATGTAGAAATGTCCATATGAACACACGTGCACACACATGTGCACACGCACACACTCTTGGTGCTTCCTGGAGGCAGAATGGGGGGAGGAGAGCAGTAGGTGGCAGGTTTGATCTCAAATGTCCTTCTGTCTTCTGAGATCCCTCTGCCCTCAGTGGTGGGAGCAGCGGACTCCGGGCTCCGGCAGAAGCAGAGGTTTCTGTTGCAAGCATTTCATTTACACAAATACTTACCCTTTAATGATGACTTCCGAGAGGCATGCCTGTTTATTCTTTACTCCAGAGTCTTTACTGAATGCCCTGTGGGTCTTCTGGGGAGCCTCATTCTGAATGAAATGTATGCCAGAATCCCAACCAAGAATAGACAGGAACAGCGCTCCTCTGGAGAAATGGCCAGCAGTCTAGTCTGAATGAAGCAGTGTGCCCTCCAGTGACAGCCATCTAACAGCAGGGGCCTTCACACAGGCTCCCTCCCTCCCTACCCTATGGTCTCCAGCAGAAGTCTGGCACGTCTCTTCTGGGGGCCATCTTTGGCCACAGGGCCTGGAGAGTGCTTGCTGGCTGCCTCTGTGATGCTAAGCTAGCCTAGACCCCCCCCCCCCCGGGTACATCTGCCTGGAGAGCGAGCAGGTTGTGCTGTGGCTAAGTGTCCAGTCTCGGGGAACCTGACTCCAGGAAAATGGCAGAGGAGTCAGGCAAAACTCTGCAGAAGCAGGAAAGGCTGTGCCCAGCAGCTGCTCTGGGAGAGGCAGCCTGACCCCTGACCAGAGTCACCTGGAAATCCCCTGCCATGCTGACCATGGTGGGGACCATGCACAGCATATGACGCCTTCCACGTCCTTCTAGGTTTTGACCTATGTGAAGTGGGCCAAGAGGAAGTGATCCTGAAAACTGGGAAGCAGGCTAGTCGACGCACTACCCACTGTGCCCTCCAGTCCCTGCTGTCCCTCTTCGGTAAGCACCTCCCCTTCCCGCTAAAGCAGTGAGGAGTGCATGTTTAGCTTGTGTTTGAGTCTTCCAGCGAGGGGCCCACAGAGCTCCTTGCTCTGGAGAGCTTCATTCTCAGGGATACAAGCAGCAAACTAACCTAAAACACCAAAGTGGGGACAAGTCTGGGGAACTGTGGAGCTGAGGGGACATGGCGTCGGGGGTCAGGACTCACCTGTCCTGCTGGGGGGAGGGGGCATGCAGGTGAGCATATGAGGAGGTCCTTGGGGCCTGAGGGGAAGCCCGGCCTGAATGCTGCTGTCCTGGAGATTAGTTGACAACTGGACTGACAGCCATGATTTGCGGGCAGCCAAACCAGCAGGGCCTGCTAAACAATGTATACTGTGTCAGAAGCCTTGAGGGGATTCCAAGCTTTCACAACAGGTGCCAGAGGGAGACGGCACTGTACAGACAGTCAGGAAAGCAGCAGCAGGAGTGGGCTGGAGTGCTGTCCTGGGTACATCCTGTTGTAGAGCATCTGTGAGATGCCTGCTGCAGGGGCAGCTGGACACGGGGAGGAGCTCTGTGCCCTGTGGATACTGCAGTGTCAGAGGGCACTAGCAGGGGCTATGGGTCCACTGCAAACTAGCCATAAGCACTGGGCTGGACTGTGACCTCTCTAGTGACCTGGGTAAGGACTAAGCCTCGAGTAGACGGGAGCAGAAAGAAGGGCTGCCCAGTGAGGCCTGTGGCTCAGGGCTGGGCATGTTGTAGGGTGTTCCGCTGCCTGTTCACGAGGATTGGGGGTTTCTAACATTAAGGATGTCTTGTGAAGGTCAGTCTGTACAGTCCTAACTGGTCTTTGCCTGGATGTTCTGTGCCTAGATTCCACAGAGCTCCCCAAGCGTCTCAGCCTGGACAGCTCATCCTCCCTCGAGTCCCTGGCATCGGCACAGTCCGTGTCCAACGCCCTGCCCCTGGGCTACCAGCACCCTCCTTTCTCTCCCACCGGGGCAGACAGCATGGCCTCCGACGCCATCTCTGTGTACAGTCTCAGCTCCATTGCCTCCTCCATGAGTTTTGTCTCCAAGCCCGATGGGAGCTTGGAAGGCGGGGCCCCCCGAGGACGCCCGGACTACGAAAGGTCCAAGAGTACTCACCCTCAACGAGCCACCCTGCCTCGGCGCCAGCTGTCCCCTCAGGCCAGACGTGGGGGCAGCAAAGAAGAAGAAGGATATGAGGGGTTCTCCATCATCAGCATGGAGCCCCTGGCAAACTGCCCAGGCGACGGGGAGGCGCACTTCTCCCCAGACCCTAAGCAGCCCTGTGTCAGGGCACCGGGTGGTGTGAGGCTTTCCGTGAGCTCCAAGGGAAGTGTTAGTACTCCCAACTCCCCCGTGAAGATGACGCTGATCCCCAGCCCAAACTCCCCCTTCCAGAAAGTGGGGAAACTGGCAAGCTCAGACACAGGTGAGTCAGACCAGTCCAGCACAGAGACCGACAGCACTGTGAAGTCCCAGGAGGAGAGCACCCCAAAGCTGGACCCCCAGGAGCTGGCCCAGAGGATCCTAGAGGAGACTAAAAGCCATCTCCTGGCGGTAGAACGCCTTCAGAGGAGTGGTGGCCCAGCAGGTAAGGGCCCGGACCGGGAGGACAGCGCGGTAGCAGCACCCAACGGCACCACCGTCTTCAGAGCTTCAGAAACCAGCGCCTTCAGCAAGCCTGTCCTCTCCCATCAAAGGAGTCAGCTGTCACCACTCACTATCAAACCACAGCCACCAGCCAGGAGCTCTTCGCTGCCCAAGGTGAGCAGCCCTGCCACCTCAGAGGCCTCTAGCAAGGGTGGCCTGAGCTCTCCTAGCCCGTCGCCTGCTCGTGACCCCCCAGTCTCCCCAGCAGACCTGCCACTCTTCAGACTCAAGTACCCCAGCTCCCCTTACAGTGCCCACATTTCCAAGTCCCCCCGGAACACATCCCCTGGCTCCGGCCACCAGTCCCCTGCGTGCAGCGCGCCATCTCCTGCACTCTCCTATTCTTCAGCTGGCTCTGCACGCTCCAGTCCAGCCGACGCCCCTGACGAGAAGGTGCAGGCAGTGCACAGCCTCAAGATGCTCTGGCAGAGCTCACCTCAGCCCCCCAGGGGCCCCCGGAAAATATGCCGAGGCGCACCAGGAGCCTTGACATCCAAAAGAGATGTCCTCAGCCTGCTGAACTTGTCCCCTCGGCACAGCAAAGAAGAGGGTGGGGCTGACAGACTAGAACTGAAGGAGCTGCCTGTGCAGGGGCGTGAAGAGGCGCCACCCAGAGTCCCCACCAATGGCCACTGGCGCACGGAGACAGCAGCACTGACAACATCTGGTGGCCTCAGCACCACTGCGGCCACCCGCCCTCTGAGATTGCCCTTGGCCAACGGTTACAAGTTCTTGTCCCCAGGAAGGCTCTTCCCTTCCTCCAAATGTTAAAGCATCTTGGCCCTGACTCGGTGCACAGTGCAGCCAGAGTCTCGGGGTCCCTCATCTAATGCAGTCACCCACACAGCCACTGATACCATCTCTCCTCAGACAGGTGGGCTCCCTGTGCAAGGTCACTGCCATGCCAAATACCACTGTACTCACGCTCGCTCCCCCGGGCCAGATTCACCAAAAGCAGGTCTCTCGTGGGGTGGGAACGGCTGTGCCTGCTCTGCCTCTTGGCTCTTGCTTCTGCCACAGGACCTGTGGAAAAGGCAGCACGGTTTTGCTACCGAGTCTCTATGCATACATACCTTTCCTACAGGAGCACAAACAGCTCTTGTTGGGCTTCCAGGTGCTGGTGGGATATAGAATGTTCTAAGTTCTGCACTGAATCATTACACTAGCCAAAAGGAGAACTATGGTTTTTAAAATGCCAATTCTTTGTGATTAAATTGTAGCCATTTTGGTGGATACCGGAAGTCACAGCCACAATGCAATAACTCGTGTTGGAAGCGCTTGCTTCCCCAGCTGCTCCCCATGAGCTAGGCCAGGGGCCTTTTGACCCCACTGTTGGCCAAACTTGAATTTTCTTAAAAAAAAAAATTCTGTACTCTTGCCCAGGCATTTTAGAACTATGCAATTGTGGTTTAAAACACAATGTTGTGCTTTTAAAACATAACTGATCTTTTTTGTACATGGATAAACACTTGGTTTTATTATCAATAGTGCTTTGCATTTATAGCTATTATTTTTAAAAGCTCAAGAAATTTTAAATGTCAAATTTTGAATATTCATCCGTAAATAATAATCAAGTTTTCTTGGGGGTATGGTTGAAATTATTCAATTTACTTATTAAAAAAAAAAAGAAAAAGAAAAAAAAGAAAGGAAAAAAAGTCCCTGGCTAGCTAATCCTGAGCCCCAGGTGCTTCAGCTGCCTTGCTGCGTCTTTCCTCTTCTCCCAGCTCAGGCCCTACAAACCTCTCCCCAGCACCAGGCCCCACGGCCCAGCTGGTTCTTGTGACTGCCTGCTCTACTGCCACCATAGTCATCATCAACCAGGTCAGTCTTCACATGCTGCCACAGTGCGAGTCACACCGCCACCGGGTCAGGGGGCCATTCACAGTGCGAGTCACACCACCACCGGGTCAGGGGACCACTCCACGTTAGTGCTGAGTGCAGTCCCCTGAGCCAGGGCCCACCTCACAGGAGTTGGGGGGGGGGACCTGGCATCCTGACCTCCCAAGCGCACTTCTCACTTCCAGTAGGATCTGACTTTGGTTTTTTGTTTCTGATTGTTGCTGTTTAAAGCAGGGCATCTAGCCCAAAGTAGCCTCTCAGATTTGCAGCAATCTTCCTGCCTCAGCCTGAGGCCTGCACCACCACACTATTTTCTGGCCTCACTCTGTAGCCACTGATTGCTACCTCTGCCTCAGTTTGTGCTTTTAAAAACTGGCACTGTGGGCTGGCTCCATGTTATTCTAGTGAGTTTTGTTATAGAGGATTCTGCATTTGGCCCAACAACCCTGTTGACAAACAGCGATAAGGCTATCACATTGAACCTGGCCCCCTCTCTGGGAGAGAAATACTTCACGAAAGCAGCACGCACTATCTTAGGTTAGCAGGGAGCTCACTCACCATGTAGCAAATGAAAACCAAACCCAGCACTGTGCATTCATTCCACTTGCAAAATCGGGTCCTCGGCAACCGAGAACCAACCTCAGCACACAGGCTGGGCCCTGATCTTCCCAGCCGCCACCTCAGCCCCTCCCCAAGTGCCCAGGAGCCTGGCTCTTTGTGCTCTGTCCAGGGTGCAGCCCACCATCAGCAAATACCTCCCCCCCCTCAGACCATGTGTGGTTATCAAGCCATGGAGGACTCCAAGGCTGCCCTGCTGCACTCCTAGGTACATTGTTGTTTTCTGATTCAGACTGAAGAGCCAAACAGTACCTGGGATGCTTTTCATTTATCTCAGATGTTAGTTTCAGTGAAGGAAAACAAAGTTGACAAAATAATGGGACCAATGTGCAGGTCCAAGTCATCGTCGTCTTTGTCTTGGTGATTTCAAGCATGTGAAACAAAATCTAAAGGAAGACTCCAGCTCCACTGTAAAGAGGACACGTCAGACCAGGAGACACTGCATGATTCAGGGTTCTGTACGCGGGACAGGGGTTGGCAGCCGTGGGCCATAAACCAGTGATAGTTTTTACCTTTTAAAATGGTTGATAAGTACAAGTCTTGATTCTGCCTCTTGGCTCGCAAAGCCTGAAGTCACCTATGAAAAGCAAGGGTGATGCCCCCTGGTGCACACAGCAGAAAATGCAACTCACGTTTTGTTCCACAGCCAGGAAGTACTCAAGGAAGCAGTGGGCCCACTCGGCCTGGAGCCTTGGGGGCTCACACAGAAATCAGTCTCTGTCTCCCCTTTGCTGGTAGTGAGAGATGTTCCCTTAAGCTCAGGAAATGAAAATTTTTAATACATTTTTTATTAAATGTTCTACCCTGCTCTACCAGACAAAGACATGCCCCCAAACAAGCCCCCGCCTCTCTGGGAGCTTGGTGGGACCACAGAGTAAGGCCACAGGCTGCTCCAGTTCTCACCAGTAACGCCTGGTCATGGCACGCTAACACAGGTGTCACCTACACAGCTCACATCCCAACCCAACTCACGCTGTCTCTGCAGAAAGTGCAGGTCTCACCTTCCTCCCTTTGAGAGAGAGAGAGAAGAAAATCAGGCCACACTGATAGGTGGCGAGACGCTGCTCACAGGGTCCACTGCCCGGCAGCTTCACACAGCGGCTTCGGCTTCGAGGGCCCTGGGCTGTGCCCTTGTAAGGAGGCAAACAGCAACAGCGCAGCTTCCTCACGCGCTTGGCTTCACCTGAACTGACTGTACTGTGGCTTGTGAACTGGGCCTGTCTGTGGCGGATCCTTCAGACCCACCCACCCTCAATCCTGGGCGCCTCCCCTCCCCGCTTGGCATTCACACTCCTTACATGCACTGTTAGCCGCCTTTGGCCTACATGGACTTTTTTTGTAAATTACACAGTTTCCAGACAGCATTAAACTTTTATATTATGAAATTTGCCATGTAAAAAGAACGTCATATTTTTATTGAGGCTGCGGGCGCTTGGCCCTTCCTTTGTGATTCAGTGTCTATTAAAGCATGAGCCTGTCGGTTTTAAACACTGTCTCTGAGTCTCTCTCTGTGCATTTCCCACAGTTCCTAAGTTGTGACCCTGCCAGGGATGTCTGCTGTGGTTACTTAGACAGGGATGGAAAACGAACAAGTGTTAGCCACCTGACCTCCTACCTCAGGAGGCTTTCAAGGAAGCTTTTCAGGAAGAAGAAAGCAGCCCTGTGTGTGGAGAGGCATGAGGCCAGTGAGGGGGGCCAGGGAGCAGCACGGGCGCAGGCACTTGAAGGAGCGATATCCCATGGGGAGACAGCAAAATATTTTGCAGCAACATATAAAACATTGATGCTAACCTGCTGTGTCAGAAAAGAAGGAAGTAGATTGTTTTTACTGCATTAAATATGCATTAGCACAAAAACAGAAGAAGATTATATTAGTGGGGGAGAGACACAATAGAAAAGGACAGAAAAAGGAGAACAAAGTTGTGGTGAAATGAGTATCAGGAAGGCCTAGTGAGCCGAGCAAGTGAGGCCTGGCAGAAGATTGAAGTCCACCTGCTGTGTACAGACCTCACCACAGCACACAGCTCAGATGGCCGATGACAAAGGACGAGAAAACGCCACCCTAAAGTAAGAGATGCCGCAAGAAATCAGAGGCCTGCTGTCTCATGATGAACTTAGCAGGAAGACAAAAATCTAAATCTGGGCGCCACTGACTAAAAACCTCAAACTCAGTTCTGCAAAATATCCTGTCATAAATTTCAGAAGACTTCAACCCATGACCCTAGATAGCTGAAAGACCAGAGCACGTGGTAGGTTAAACAACCCAGCAGACAGGGCCCTGCCTTCTAACATGAATCCACATTCCTCAAATGCACATGCAAGGTGCTTGAATACAGCATATAGACCACATAATTTCCCCAAGCAGCAGAGAACAATACTGGTCCTTAGTACATAGTCACAGGGCAATACAGTTCATCACACAACACCGGCCCCCACCACACAGCTGCAGCACTGGCTGCACTTCTGACAGCAGGGGCACAAATGAGCTATAGTTCTCCCTGGCAACAGGAAAATGTGGGCTGGAATAGAGTCATGGGAGAGCACTCAGAATGTGTGAGGCCCCATTTCCATCCCCACCACCAACCACCACAGGGTGAAAGCACATCCCACACCACACAGTGTCAGCAGCCTGGGGATCCCTAGGGTTTGCTTCTTTGCTCACAGTAGGAATGTTTCTTATGTGTATGTCTTATTTCCAGGCTTCTGGAAGCTGTCACAGTGGACCTCAATAAATGACAACATTTTAACTTAGGCTTGCATGCTTCTTTGGAAGTTGCAGACAACACCCACCAGACTCTTTGGACTTAGTTCTGTGGTCTACAAACCTAAGCCAGGCGTATCTTCCTATAAACCTTACTCTGGGGGGGGGGGTGACTGTCTATGACCCATTGGCCGCAGAACTGCTAAGGACAACATGGGGTGCACTGCACATACTTCACAGATACTTTTAAGTCATGGTTGGCTGAACCCATGAATGAGGAACCTCTGGGTAGGGTACAGAAAGCCAGCTATGTGTAAAACTGTAAGACTAAAACTGGCCTAGCCATGGAGGTACAGCCTTTAACCCCAGCACTTGGATGGCAGAGGCAGATGGATCTCTGAGTTTGAGGACAGCCTGATCTACATATGGAGTTCCAAGATATAATAGAAAAGCTGTCTTAAAAAAAAAAAACAACAACAACAAATTTTTAACTTCACAAAACAAATGGAATATAAGTGCTTTAAAAATTCTGTATGTAATTATAAGACACACACACACACACACACACACACACACACACACACACACACACACACCCTGAAGGAGGGCTGCAGCTCTAAGCTGCCAAGTACCAGGGGTCAACTGCCTGGGCATGAGGGAGGGAATTCAGGAAATCAGAGAAGAGGCTAGGGCAGAGAAGACTGGAAAAAGCAAGAAGGCAGAGGATCTGCAATCAGAACAGCTCAGGGCTCTCAGTGGGATGGGCAGGAGGGAGTGCGACCAGCAGAGACCCTGTACAAACAGAAAAAGGAGCTTGCACACATGCTGAGCCATGCTGCAACGGTGCATGTGCAAATGCAAAGACGTGGCTCACACAGTCAAAACAGACACCAGATAGATATGCAGTGAGGAAGCAAAAATGCAGCTCCAGGCTTTCAGCTCAAGGTGCTGTAGCGAGTGTAGAGGGCAGTGGCAGATGTGTGACATCTTGCTAGCTCACTTTCTGATACTGTAGGGAACACCCAAGATTTCAGTTTACAAAGACAGAGGGTGATTTTTGCTCCCTGGTGAGTTTCATTCTTTGACCTCTGCTCTGAGCCTGTGGGAAGTGACACATCACAAGCCTGATCAGAGACAGGGCTCCACAACTTCCTTTCGAAGGCCAGCCACCACTGGCCTCACCCTAGTCCCCAACTCTACACCAGGCAGCCTCGGGGGATATGTTGGGAACAGGGCTAAGCACCTTACAATCCTGCTTGCTCTCACATCTTGGCTATTTCCAGGTGAAAAAGATGGCTGGACAGAAACTAACCTCCAGCTGGAAAAGATGGGGAAGTTCTAAACAGTGCTGGAGGAGAAGTCAGAGACAGTCAAAGGGTAGTTGTGGTTATCTGCCCTCAGCTCAGCAGACAGCTTCCAAAAGCAAAGGCCAGATGCCTTCCAGGGGCCAGCTCTCAGCTACTCTCTTTCAACTTATTGAGAAAATATTAAGAAAATGTAAAAAAAAAAAAAAAAAGTAAGATGTCATGTTCAAATCATTCCAAAACAAGTAGAGAGTATAAAAAAAGATAGGTCCTTAAACCCTGTGTTTCTAAGATTTAAAACAGTATGTTATTGTGTGCACGGAGAGGTGTAAGTGACTGTGGGAGACAGAAGAGGGCGCTAGAGTCACTGGAGTGATGAGTGCTTGTGAGAACCTGAGTCCTCTGTAAGAGCAGCTGGTACTTTTACCACTGAGCAATCCTTCCGCTTTCTCCACTGCTGTAGAATATTAGCTTAAGATGTGTTACATTTGTTTATGTTATCAAATATATGCAAGAATGTGTTGAATTCTTTTTTGGGGGTGGGGGAGTCAAGACAGGGTTTCTCTGTGTAGCCCTGGCTGCCTTGGAACTAGCTCTATAGACCAGGATGGCCTTGAACTCACAGTGATCTGCCTGCCTCTGCCTCCCAAGTGCTGGGATTAAAGGTGTGCACCACCACTGCCCAGCATGTTGCATTCTTTTACTTTGCACTTGTTAAACTCTGTAAAGCTGTGTCACTTTGCCTGCCAAAAACATCCGATTGGCCCAATAAAGAGCTGAACAGCCATTGGCTAGGCAGAAGAGGGATAGACGGGGATGCCAGGCAGAGAGAATAAATAGGAGAAGTCTAGGTAAGAGTAAGAAAAGGAGAAGAGGGGGAGGACACCAGGGGCCAGTCACCCAGCCATGCAGCCAGTCATGGAGTAAGGAGGAAAGATACTGAGAATTAAGAAAATTAAAACTCCCAGAGGCAAAATGCAGTTAAGAGAAACAGGACAATTTAAGTTAGAAAAGCTGGCTAGAAGCAAGCCAAGCTAAGGCTGGGCATTCATAACTAAGAATAACTCTGTGTATTTATTTGGGAGCTGGGTGGTGGACCCCCAAAGAGTAAAAAAAAAACAACCACACCCTGCCCTATTCTTGTATTTCAAACACTTAAAAAAAAAAAAAAAAAAAAAAAAAAACAGCTTAGCATGAAGGTACTGCCTGTAATCCCAGCACCGAGGAGGAAGATCAGAAGTTCCATGTTTATACAGGGCTACCAGAGACTGTCTCAAAACAACATTCCAACGGGGACAGCGTGCTGACTCCAAAGGAGCATCTATAGACACCTCAGATACAGAAGCCCAATAGTGTTAACTACAGGGCATTAGAGTGCACACTGTGTGTGGTTCGTGCAGGACATACGGGTGTGAACTCTGCCTCTTGAGAAGCTACTTTCCCCTTCCCTCCTTCATGTTTTTGTTTTGAGGCAGGGTCTTGTGTAGCCCAGGCTAGCCTTCAACAGGTCCTCCTGTAACATTTTAAGACACTACAGCTGTGCAGCAGAACTGGGTGCCCTGCCTGCTGACCAAAGACTAGGGCACCCCGCATGAGAAGCTCTCGCGCCTGCACAGCTAGTGCTAGGGCACCTGCTGAGCTCCAAGCCTCCCGCCTGCTAGGGCTCCTCTTCAAAACCACATGCCTGTGCTTTGACAGCAAGCACCACAGTGTGCCTGTCACCTTCTCCCTCTAACACTGCCAGGCTTTCCCAGCTACACAGCCTCCAGCAGGACTAAATACCCATGAGCAGCAGGGGAGAGACTGCCTTGTGTCTGCTCCAGAAAACTCGGTCCAATAGCTGAGTCCGAACACACTACAGTGACATGGTAGCAACTAGACAGTGCTTTACTCCTCAGATGACCATCAGCCAGAAAACATATTTATTAAATTGGTAGAAATTGTGCATTTGGGCTCTGGGGGATAATACTCCTTGCTGTATAAATATCCTCGTTACAGTTATATTAAATAAAAACTTCTAAAGCAACTCCCGGAAGCAGAGCTCATGGCCTGCCCTTTGAGTCACCAGAGGCAGAATGATTTTGAGTTCTGCTCTGCATGGCAGCGTCATGCCAAAGTCAGACCTTTTTTATATAAAGGGCTTTTTAAAAATTTTCTTTATGTGTATGAGTATTCTGCCTACATGTATGTGTCTGTGCTACATGTGAGTGCAGTACCCACAGAGGTCAAAAGAGGGCAACAGCTCTCCTGGGACTGGAGTTAGAAACAGCTGTGAGTCACCATGTGGGCGCTGGGATTTGGATTCAGGTCCTCTGTGAGATTAGCCTGTGCACCTAATCACCGAGGTGCCTCTTCAGCCCCTGTATGGAGCTGTTTGAAACACAGCCATTTGTTTTTTTTTTTTTTTTTTTTTTTTTTTGAAGCAACAATGTAACTGTAAAATAAAACTGGTATGTAATCAGGAAAAAGGAAATTCTTACCTATCATTAAGATATTTTCTGATAAGGGGTGTTGTTTTAAGTAAAATCTAGCAAACAAAGGCAAGTGGGAAGCTGACAGGAGTTAAAGGAAGTTCCGTTGGCACAGAGTAAAAATACTAAATGTATAGAATAAAGAAAGAATCCAAAAGTTGCAAGGAAAAAAGACCAAGTAACAAATAAAGGCAGACTTTTAGAATAACACCTGCTTCTCAGTGCAGACTCTAAAAGCCAGAAGGGCCTGGACAGACGCTCCACAGACTGAGACACCTTGGAGGCAGAGGTGAGGTGATCTGGCCGGCTAGGTGGGCATCACCGTCCTCCCTCGCCGCCCCATGTGCATCTGTCCTGAAGCTGTGTGCTCAAAGAGGATGACCTTCCCAGAACAGAGGAGGACTGGTCTTTGGTCAAGGGTATATGAGTAGCTGCACTCACAGACACTAGTCCCAGGCTACTATACCCAGCAAAACCTCCGATCACAATAGAGGCAGAAAATAAGACATTCCATGGTTTAAAAAAAAAAAAAAAAAAAAAAAAAAAAAATTAAGCAACTCATCTACAAATCCAGCCCTACAGAAGGCGCTAGAAGGAAAACTTCAACCAAAAGAGGTTAACCACAACCAAGAAAACACAAGGAATAAATAACCCCGAACCAGCAAATCAAAAGGACACGAGTGTGCATGTGCATGAGCATGAACACATGAACACATGCAGTGAAATAACAGGAACCAATAAACACTGCCCATTGATAACTCTCTGCGATAGAATATTATTTTAAGGTGTGTGACTTTTGTTTATGCTGCATTTGTTTAACTCTGTGAAGCTGTGGTTCTTTGCCTGTCTAAAACATCGATGGTCCTAATAAAGAACTGAAGGACCAATAGTGAGGCAGGAGCGAGGAGAGGAGGGCTGGCATGAAGAGAGAATACATAGGAGGAGAATTGAGGGAGGGGAGGAGGAGCTAGAGAACGAGGCGTAGAGAACGAACGAGGAGAGAAGGACGTCTGTGGCCAGCCACACAGCCATCCACAATCCACGGAGCAAGAGTGAAAATAAGATTTACAGAAAGATAAAAACCCAGGGGCAAAAGGTAGTTAGGATAATTAAAGATAAGAAAGCTGGCTAACAACAAGACAAGTTAAGGCCTGTGCAATTTATTTGGGAGCAGGGTGGCAGCCCCCACCTCCAAAAAAACCAAAAAAACAAAAAGTAAAACTTCACACAATCTCTCTCAATACCAGTGGTCTCGTGTCCCCAATTAAACAAACAAACAAAAAACCACACAGACTAACACTATGGATACAGAAACAGGATCCATCCTACTGCTGCATCCAAGAAACACACTTTAGCATCAAGGACAGACATCACCTCAGGATAAAAGGATGACTGATTTTATATTGAACCACAGAGCTTCCATAACAAAAGCAATATGGTACTGACACACAGACCAATGAACAGAAGATCCAGACAGAACACAGCTACAGCTACTTGAGCTTTCATAAAGATGGCAAAATACTCTGAAGACGGCTGAGCTGGGAAAACTGGGTACCCAGAGGAGAAGAAGAAACTAGATCCTTATCTTTCACTGTGCACAAAACCCAACTCCAAATGGATCAAAGACCCCGGCATGAGATCTGAAGCTCTGAAACTGCTGTAACTGAGAGCAGGATAAACCTCAGGAACTGGCACAGGTAAGAGCTCTCTCTCATACTGGGTGACTCGGGAAATATGGCAACAGGTGCCAGTGGGAGCTCATGACGTTAATAAAAGTTTCTGCACTGCAGTGGGAGCAGTTAATGGAGTAAAGAGCGTACAGAATGGGAGAAGATCTGTGCTAGCTACACATCTGATAGAGTATTGGTATCCAGAGTATACGAAGAGCTTAAAAACTAAGTAATAAGAAAATGACACAATCAGAAAGGTGGGCTAAGGGACTGAGCATAGTTCTCAAGAGAAGACATACAAATGGCAACAAATACTTTTGAAGCCTGGTCCACATTCTTGGCTGTCAGGGAAGCAGATCAGATAGAAGTCGTTTGAGATGCCGTCTCACCCTGGTCAGTCTGGCAATCATTAGGAAAACAAATAACAGCAAATGATGTTGAGTATGTGTGGGGGGGGAGCCACTACGGGAAAGGCTGAAAACTACCCCTGGTTATAAACCCCCGGGACCTGACCTCTCTCTAGAGACTCCTCCTCTACTCACAACAGCAGCATGGAAGCAGCCCAGCCCAGATGACCACCACCACATGGGACCCTACACAACAAGATTGCCATGGCCATGAACAAAGGCAGAGTCATGGAAAATGGGTAGGAAGAAAACATTACATGAAGTACACAGACTCAGAAGATAAGCCTGGCAACAGAGACTTTAAGGAAAAATGGGACACCTGGGAAGGGGAAGGAGGGACACTACAATGAAAGATAGGGCAGGGAGCTCATGAGAGAGAATCAACAAAGTATGAACATGCCAATTCCGTTACTCTAGTTAGTAAACAAACAAAAACCCTTTATACCATCAGCATAGCTACATTGGAAAGTCTGACCGTAGCAGATGCTGATGAGTAAGTAAGCAAAGGGACTGGAATCCTGTGGGAGGTAAATGGTACAGCCATCCTGCAACTGTTTGGCAACTCCCTATAAAACAGAGCATGCACTCCCCAAGACCCAGCTACTAGCTTCCTCAGCACTTTCCCGAGAGATGAATACACTTGTCCACAAAGACATTTGCTCAAAAGTGTTCATAGCTGCCTTATTTACACAAACTCTAAATTGGAATGAGCCCAGTACATACAGCAGGAACACGGGTGAGTTCCAGTGGCTCGGTGGAACCATTCAACGGTGAGAAAGGATGAGTGACAAAGTAACCAAGAGCAACCATGAGAAAACATGGTGGAAACCAGGAAGTCAGAGTCCAAACTGTGTGACTCCACACAACCATTCACTCTGACAGAAATGAAAATGGCTTGACTTGGAGGGACATGAAGACGGGCTGGGTTGGCCTGAGGGAACACCCTAGCAAGGCAGGACAGCTCTCCACTGTGGCTGCCACAGGCTACATGAGTGCAGACAGTTGTCAAAGCTCATTCAATTGCATCCTCAAGATTTATGCTTTTTGTTGTAATAAATCTCCAGCAGTGTTTTGTTTTCTTTGGTAGAAATTAACAAGCCGATTCTGGAGATGGCAAAGAGACCTACAATATTCAAGCAGGCTAGAAGAACACAACAGGACAGCCATGCTCCTAGACATGAGGCTCCCACAGCTGTGCGCAGTCCAGAAACAAACCACTTGTCACTTGTCTATGGTCACCTGATTTTTCACACACACACACACACACACACACACACACACACACACACACACACACAGATATGGATATATAAATATAGGGAAAAGTTCAACTGAAGGCTGGCAAGAGGCCTCAGTGGGCAAAGAAGCAAAGAAAATGCCAAGCAAGTACAAGCCCATAGTTCCATTCCCAATACCCACAGGGAAACTGCAACCACTGCCCCCAACACACCCACCTACACACACACACACACACACACACACACACACACACACACACACACACACACACCTCCACACATTCAAACAAGCACATCTGCATGCATATGTACAACACACAGGTAGTGCCACACATTCACACATGTATACCATGTGCACATGCACCACACACGAATGTACATTAATAACCTTGACCTCCACTTCAGTTCACAGACATCCATTCTCCATGGGCCACGCACTTAGATGTGAAAGCCAAGGCTAAAGAGAGGAAGCCTGGGGATAGTTCTTCAAAGGCAGAAGCGGCTATCTCCTTACACTTTCCAAACAGGACACAGAGGGATATAATCTGTAGGGTGGATGACACTTGTCAGCGGTGGAGGGGCTGATGATACTTGAGGCAAGTGTTCCTAACAACACCGAGGGGGGCTGATAGCAAACACTGTGTGCCACCCATCTACTCATCACATTCCAAAGCCGCAAGTCAAGTGTCTGGATGTCACTCTTACAGTGGGGCCGAGGACTTGCCTACCTGGGTACGTTGACTTGGTGGGATGGTGGTTATAATTTATAACGTGATGTAGTTATAATTTATGCACATTTCTGAAAAGAAAATATTCTGTCACCATGTATAAAGCTTAAAATAAAGCTAAAAAAAAAAAAAAAAAATCACCCAGAAAGTAACTGTGGTGAGCACTCACCTGACTTTTTTGACATTTTCAAGGTCTCTGGGTCCCATCCCCAGCACTACAAAGAACATTTAAAATACCACAAAACCCACACCCCATTTTCCTTCCCAGAACCGTCCCCTTTGAAGTTTTCCACAGCTTAAGAGTATCAGGCCCAGCTCTTCAGAACAAAACCCAGCAAAGCTGCACCCTACTTTCTTCTCCTCCCACCACACAGGAGTCCCCGAAGGTCTGTGGGTTCCCCCACCTCCTACCTTGTCTGAGCCTGTCCCTTCCCCTCAGTCTTTTCTCCACACAGCAGCTGTAGTGGGTTTTGAAAAGGAACACCTCCCCACCCCATATATTCAGTGGGATGATGCACACCTGAGCCTGTGATCTACCCTTGCCCAGAGCCTTCTCCCTTTCCTCAGCTGTGCCCAACAGGCTCCTGCCTCGTGGACTTCACACCTGTGGCGCTTTACGCTCAGGGCCTCCTGGCTTTCCCAGGCAGGCCCTGCAGTCTTCTGCTCCACACCACCTTAGAGAGTCCCTCCTCCTAGCCTCCTCCTAAAGAGAACCCTTCAATTGTGAATCTGCACTCCAGCTTTACTTTTCTTCACCAAAGAAACTGCACTGACAAACAGTAATCAATAACCTGACATCTGCAATTGGCACAGCAGCCACACTCCAGGGCAGACCCCATGCTCAGGAAGGGACACTAGGTTAACACAAATCAGACCTGGGGCTTTTTTCATTGGTTTTTAAGTGAGAGAAAGAAAGTGAAGCCAGGTGGGTAGGAAGACAAGGGAGGATCTGGGAGGAGTTGGGGAAGGGGCAGAATGTAGTCATAGTATATCTAATTCTCAAGAATAAAACATTTTAAAAAATAAAATGCAATTTAAAAAATAACTTGCCATCTGAAGCCCATTAAGATGGTGTCTTAGGTTTCTAGTGCTGTGATTAACACCATGCCCACGAACAAATTGGGGAGGAATAGGTTGATCTCAGCTTACCGTTCCAAATCACGGTCAATCGTTGAAGGAAGTCGGAGTGGGAACCTGGAGGCAGAAGCTGAAGCAGAGGCTGGGGGAGCACAGCTTACCGGCTTGCTTACCATAGTTTTCTCAGCCTGCTTTCTTGTACAACCCAGGACCCACAGTGGGCCCCACATCAATCATTAATCAAGAAAATGCCCTACGCATTTGCTTATAGGCCAGCCTTATGGAGGCATATTTTTTTTCAATGACAGACGCCCACCAACATAAAGCACACTGCTGTTCTGTTTCCATCCCTTCCCAGCCACACAGGGCAGGGAGGGACTGCACCACTGAAGACTCTCACAAAGTTGGGAGGCTTCACTGGAAAGTAAAAAAGAAGATACATTGTATCCACCAAGAGATAGTTTGATTACCAAAAAGGTTGACGTAACTAAATAATCACAGATTTACTAACATTTACCTGGGTATTATGTAACAGTTTCCTCTGAGATTGAAACACTCTATCTACCCTAAAGGAACAATCCTTAAGCAGGAACTGAGAGTATTTACTAGGTCCTTCCTTGCCAGAGTAAACATGCAAACTGCCCAGAGTCACTGTCAGGCCAGCACCGCCAAGCTGTAAAGACCTGGAAACCAAATCAGCTCCAGGGAAGGAGAGACCAGCACAGGTTTAGACTAAGGCACCCGAGGAGGGCATGCTCCAACCTGCTGAGCTGGCTGCAGCCTGTGCAGTGTGCTCCAGGTTCCCAGCTTTGTGAGGTGTCACCCATGCAATGCAGGGGTGGGCTTGGGTGATGCAGTGGGCTCTGTGTCGTTTCTGTTCCTGTAAATCACCCCTCACCCATGTTCCTGTAAGTGATCCCAATAAAACTCATGGTTCACCAGGCTGGACTTTGGTTTGTTATGGGTTTATCTGGGGTTGAGTAGATGTGTGGGTTCTATCTCCCCAGGAAAAGTCTTGTCACACAACACAAGATCACTGTCAAATGCTGGTGGCAACTCAACAATGTCACAGCTGCTCCCTGAGAAGTGAACAAGGCATAAGTGGAGGGCAGAGAGGTGCCGCTGACATGTGTCAAGTCTCATGTCCTCACATTTCTATGGTCTGATTTCCACCCTCCATGGTTCCTCTCCATCTCTCAGGGCTGAATTTCAGGTTCTACAGTTACCCAGGATCCTTATAGCATGTCTCAGGCTACAATCTTTTTTTTTGGGGGGGGGGAGAAGGGGGTATTTGAAATAAATTTTAATTCTTAAAGTTTAAATACTGACCAAGAGGAATTTGGTCAGGACCACTCCTAGAATTTCCCAGCTAAGTTGGTTGGTGAGGAGAAATTTGTCCAGGTGTTTTCTTGAAAACCACTGGTCTACATTCTAGGAACAGCCAATCATTTTCAGAGATGCTCTGTGGTTCCCTGGGAGTGGCAAGCCGGTGTTTGTGTGTGTGTGTGTGTGTGTGTGTGTGTGTGTGTGTGTGAGAGAGAGAGAGAGAGAGAGAGAGAGAGAGAGAGAGAGAGAGAGAGAGAGAGAGAGAGAGAGAGAGAGGGGGAGAGAGAGAGAGAGAGAGAGAGAGAGAGAGAGAGAGAGAGAGAGAGAGAGAGAGAGAGAGAGAGAGAGAGAGAGAGAAAGAAAGAGAGGTTTCTTCTCTGTGTCTGGTCCTGCAGGGTTTGTAAGTGCCCCTTTCACATGTAGTCCATTCCTCCTGAAATACAGTAGCCTGTTCCCACGACTGGATCTGATTTAGCAGGACCTATAAAGTATTCTGAGCAAGTGTCTAAATGGAGGCAAGAGCCACAGTAGATTTGGAGAGGCAACAGAGTCCTTTGGGAAGGGCTGGGCGCAGGGTGTCAGGGCAGATGCAGGGTAAGGACACCATGCATAAGAAGGGTAAGGACAGTGGCCCTGAGTGGGCTAGGGAACCATCCACCCATGATGGGGGCAATGGCAATGGGCACATGTTACAAAGCAAGATTGATCCAACACATAGATATACTAAGGATCATGGGAATTAGGCTTCATTCCCAGGGAAGTGGAGTTAAACAAGAAGAGTTGGAATGGACCTGTACAGCCCTGGGTGGGAAGGGGATCAGAGGTACTGATATAAATTCTCTTAATCACTAAATGGATCAATACAGGGATGGCTGGGAGGGCCCGGCAGCAGTAATGGCGGGGAAAGCCTGCACACCCCCAGAGCCTGGCTCCAGGGACTGCTTAGCTCCCATAGGAAGCAGGGCACCCTGGGAAGATGGGTAAGAAGAGCCAGAATGTATGGCCTATCAGAATTCAAGAAAGTGATCAGAGCTTCGCCGAGCCTTTCAAAGGACTCCCCAACTGTAGGCAGGTAATTGTGCCTACTGTGGAGCCTGATGACCCGAGTCCAACTCCCAGGACCCACATAGGAGAGGCCTGACCGAAGCAAGTTGTCTTCTGATCTCCACATGTACAATGTGGCATGAGCATGCTCACACAAATGATGACATGTGATGGTTTTTCAAGAAGCATGCTAGGTACAAGTTATAACCCACTGACTAAAATAAGAAGCTGGGTCTGCAATCATGTACGAACACAAATGGATAAATTCCAGGTCTGGCAGGCAGCAGGACGACATCCATATGGAAAGGTGGCCCTGGGACTTTTAAAGAAGTCTCCTGTGTCACTTTTCTCATGCTCATGGGATTTTCTGGAATACGGGAGTCTACAGCTCCTCAAACATTTGTCTGCCACTTGGGCTAACTCCCCCTCACCCTGTTCCTACTCTACCGACTGTACTCCTGCTAATTACCATCCACACTCCAAGTGGATGAAGCCTTACTGAGTTTCCTGTCACCTTTACATCCCTTAAACCTGTTTCTTGTTTTGCTCTGAGACATGGTGGGTTGGGCTACAGTTTGGGCTTCTCTGGGCTTGTTTTCAAGCTGCTTTGTGGGACCAGCGTAGCCCTCAGGGCACATATTCTCTATCTTTCAACCGGTGGCCTCTCTGGACTCCACCCTGGCTGCTGGGGACATGCCTTCCTGTAGCCGGGAGTCCTGTGGCTCCTTTCCACTTGCTCATGGAAGCCTGTTTCCTCCCTGGCAACCTCCCCTGCAAAGCTTCCAGACACACACCCACAGCACCCCCAGGCTTTGGCCTCACTATAGAGGCCAGCTCTGTGGAGACCCCTGTGCTCACGCCTGGATACACTGTGTAAACTGCAGCAACTGTTTGTTTCTCAAGCACAATGCAGACTGGAAACTTCTGCTTGGCCTACTCTCCCCAGTTTTTTCTGCGATTTACTTAAGGTGGTCTTGAATCTGGGACGAATTTCATCCTGACTAAAGATGAGCACGGGAAACAGATATTTACAATGATTTGAAGTAATGACATAGCCTTGTCACACTGTCAAAGGAATTTATCAATGCAAAGAGAGAAAGAAGAGCTTAACAGAAAAGCCTAGAGGGCAGCATTTCAATGAAGGGACTGAAACACCACCAGAAATCAGAGGACTGCAACCATGCTACTTTGCAGTTAGAGCTCTCGTTGGACACATTAAAAGGGCCACTGACACACAACTGTGCTAGTCTTGCCAAAGACCTACAACCTGCATCTACCACGAGGAAACAACACAGTCCGGAGAACATCACCGTTCTGTCAACAATAAAGCACTCCGTGGAGCTACAGTGATGCTTTACTCATTTTGTTTTTTGGGAGGCTCACCACCCAGCTCCCAAATCAATCATCACACACAGTGGCTTATTCTTAGTTATGAATGCCCTGCCATAGCTTGGCTTGGTTCTTGTCAGCTTTTCTTAAAGTATCCCATCTATCTTTGGCCTTGGTATACCTCTTCTTTCCTCCTTCCTCCGTGTCTGGCTGTGTAGCTGACTGGCTGGCTAGCCTCTGAAGTCCTCCTCCTCCTCCTCCTCCTTCTTTCATTGACCAGTCCCTTCCTCGGTTCTCTTACTTATACTCTCTACCTGCCAGCCCTGCCTATCCTTGCTCCTGCCTCGACATTGGGCATTCAGTGCTTCATTAGACCATCAGGTGTTTTAAACAGCCAAAGAGTCACAGCTTCACAGAGTTAAACAAATGCAACATAAACAAAAGGCACACACCTTAAAATAATACTCCACAACTCAGTGGTTAAGTGCATGCACTACACATACTCACACACAGATACACTTACACATAGATAACACAATAAATCTTGAAAAAAAATTGGAAAGTAATTAGACAACAACTGCCACACAGGTTTATTTATGTGCTGGCGTTTGCCCACTCAACTCTCAAATGTGTGTTCTGAAGAACTACCCGTGTGCCTGAGGAGACTGACCGCTGTATACTGTTGGCACCATACAGCAAAGGAGACTGATGGGCTGGCAAGATGATTCAGCAGGGAAGCCCGGTCACTTGAGTTCAACTCCCAGGTCCCACATAGTGAAAGGAGAAGAGCTGACACCCAAGCTGTCCCCTGATCTCTCCATGCACCCTGTAGCACTCAAATGCATCAGCACACACACACACACACACACACACACACACACACACACACACACACACACACACTAAATACATGTAACTTTTAAAAATTGCCTTTTTACTGATGAACATTCATGCTTCCATTATAATGTCAACTTTTTAGGCTTTTGTTTTTTCTTTTGTTGTGGCTCAAAGTCATGAGTGAAGATTTCTTCAGTGAAGATTACAGGCAGTGGTCATGCCCATATGTTTAAAACTCTTCTCTCTCTTTTCTTTTCTTTCTTTTTTTCTTGAGACAGGGTCTACCTTCTGTAGTCCTGACTGTCCTGGATCTTGCTATGTAGACCAGGCTAGCCTTGAAATTTACAGAGCTCCACTTGCCTCTGCCCCTCACCCCACCAAATTCTGGGATAAAGGTGTGCACCATCATACCTGGCAAACTTTTTATCTCTTTCGTCAACTTTAAAGGATTCCTGAAAGCTTTTAGAGAGTCCCAACTTGGATCCATCTGTCACAAGTCAAAAGGATCCCCCCTTCCTCTCCCTCCAGTTGGGTGTGTGTTCTTTTTGACTTCTGGATGCCCAGGCAGAGAGGTGGACCTGGAAGTATGAAGTAAAGACTCCCACCCCACCCCTGAAGCTTCTTAACTTTATCTTCTGTCCCTAGTCTACATCTGCACCAGCAGCTTTTCACTCAGCTGACAAGACACCATCCTGGAATCAGCTCTGGCCCTGCAACTGCTCCAAAGAAGGCTCACCTCATATCCCGCAGAACCTGTGGACTCTGCACTTGCTGAAGGACAATGTGAGCTGGTCTGGCCAGGTGAAAACTATGGATTCCAGAGGCTGACCCTAAGAGTCTCCTGTGGTGTCCCTTGAAGCCCTCTCCTCAGCACTCTGGTCTCTACTGTCAT
This sequence comes from Cricetiscus sungorus, assembly GCA_030556225.1. Lineage (NCBI taxonomy): Eukaryota > Metazoa > Chordata > Mammalia > Rodentia > Cricetidae > Cricetiscus > Cricetiscus sungorus. Next base: position 36,651,526 of record JANBXA010000044.1, on the reverse strand, counting down.
AATAACACAGTTGCACCGTCTCTTCAGGTTCTTCTAGATGACGTTACGTGACATTCAGAAGACCAGATGCTTCTGATGGAATTTCTTCAGGTTTTTTTTACCATTGCCTGCTGGCTTGAGCCTCTGCTTTGGAACAGCATTTCAGACTCCCCTACTTTCAAGCCCCCAATCAGCAGGAGATATCCAGAGGACTTTGTCTCCCCTTATCATCAACAAAAGACTGGAATTTTAGGTCCAATGCCTTCTCCTAAATGGCAGTGCTGGTGACATTGTCCTAAACAGAAAGAAGGACTTTGGCCAAGGAAACAGAAGGATTGTTAAGTAGGTAAACAGGCAAATAAGGCAGGTTTCTGCTCACCAGAGAAGCAGATCTCCTAGGGTGAACTCCCACAGATGGCCTTGGCAGTCTGATCCCCATTGAGCAGTCTAGCTTAGTAGTTTCTCTGAACTTAGAGTTAGTTATCCAATGCCAAATGGCCAGGCCTGAAACATATACATACAGATGCCATTATACAGACTTAACAGGTTGTATTTATGTATTTAGGGATATGTATGCATGTGTATGTATGTGTGTGTGTGTATAAATGTATATAATGTATACACACATACATGAATACAGCTATGTGACAACAATTAATGAAAAAAAGGACATGAATTTGAAAGAATGAAGAGGAGCATATAGAAGGGTTTGGAGGGCAGAGAAGGGGGGGGATATCAGGTAATTATGTTATTATGTTATCGCAAAAATAAAAGAAATCAAGAAAGTAATAATAAAACAAAACTACAGAGTCTTCATGTCAGACAAAATAAACAGACACACTGTTTTAATTTATGGTCAAGGCGGGGCCTAGGACATTACTAGAATGTAGTGTGTGCCTAGAAATGGAGAGCCGGGCCGATGGGTAAATGCACGCACGCCTCTGGCGTTGTCTCGGTCCCCTGCCCAGGCACACCTGGGAGTAAGCACTTCACAGCGCTTGGTGGCAGCGTTTTTCTCTGGTGGACTCTGTTTTGCTAGAGACAAGGGGAGACTCGAGTGGCTCCTTTAAGGGAGGCTTCCTGACTCAGCATAAGCAGAAAAAACTGCAGGGCATTTTAGGAGGCCCTGATAACCGAATGGTGTGTGTGAGCAGCTGGCAGTGGCAGTGACCACATCTCCGAGCCAGCAGCATGCTGCTTGATGGCAGCATAGACCAAGGCAGTGAGCACAGCTCTCAGTGCTGGCGGTAAATGTACCCCCTGCCATATTGGAAAGCTAGAGGCTAAAACAGCACCACTTCCATTTTAGCAATGCTGTTTATCAGATAAAAGACTTGTGGCTAGAAAAAAAGGTAGAGATATACAGTAAAAACAGATTCATCTGAAGTAAAAAAAAAAAAAAAAAAAAAAAAAAAGGTTTTTACAGTGTGTTTAAAAACACACATAGGCTTGGGAGAGAAAAACAAACAGGATAAAGTGGTTTTTAAAAAAGAAAGGAAGAAAGAAAGAGTAGCTGGGTGCAGTGGCACATGCCTTTAATCTCAGCACTCGCAGGCAGAAGCAGGCAGATCTCTGTGGTTTCGAGGCCAGCCTAGTGTACAGAGCGAGTTCAACAGCAAAGTTACACAGAGAAACCCTGTCTCAAAAGGAAAAAATAAAAATAAAATAAATAAAGTAATAAAAAGACATGTAAAGATGGAAAATACACAGAGTCTGGATACTGTATGCCATTGTGTTGTCTTTGAATTGTTTGACTGCTGAGGAAATAGCAACAGCTGCTATAAGGAATGCTGCTGAATTAATCCAATTTACATATTTTTTAAATGTGTTGACTTCAAAATCTAAGTATAAGGATATGTTACTTTGGAAAAGAGATTTTATTTTTGTTCCCAAAGAAAATGAAAAGCTGTGGATTCCTTCCAGACTAATATGGTTTGATGAAGCCAGACCCCCCTGAAGCAGTGTCCCAGGTGATCCAACATTCAAACAGCTGGGACAAGGCAAGACCACTATAGCTAGGATTCTGGGCCTTCTTAGGATCCCCAAGACAGCACCCCCTAACAGCAGGAAGCAGTGTGGAAAGAACGATGCTCAAATTCCCAAATATTGTTTATAAATGTTTGTTTTATTTCAATGGAGTTGGTTATAAACGGTTAGTGATTACAGTCAATCTCCAAAGAAAAAAGGCAGAAATGATATAGGAATGAATACTTTGCATTGATATGGATTTTCATTTATTGATACAAACTTAAGGCCAATTTTGTTATATGTATATTTCTCCTCTTGTTTAAGTGTTGTGGTTGTATAGCGCATTTTAAAATGTAATGTGCAATTAAGTACAAATTATAGTCACCTATAATAGTCAAAACTTACAGTTAGGTTACTTAGGTTTTCTAAATATATAAAGACATATTTCAAATGGATAGGCATTCTTCAAACCTTTCAAAGACCTACAGAATATGGCATTTAAAATGGTTTAGGGTTTTTCTTGACAGTGAGACATAGTTGCTCCTGGCAACACCACCTGCATCAGAAAGGAAGATGGACATCGAAGAAACTCATTATGGAGTTTGCTTCCAACATGACAAGACTAGCCATTTGGGCAAGAAACTGCTCTTGTCTGGACTATTTGACTTTATGCTGTACAAAATAGACATACAGGACCCACAGGCAAGTGACTGACTGCTGAAACAAGATGGACAGTGCTACAGAGTTCCTGCTTCATAAATGTTCCTGCCAGACATTCTGCAGGACACAGAGAAAAGTGACTGACAAACTGCCAATACAGGTGGACAGTTTAAAGTTTCCTGGTTTGCTGAGGAGTCTCCCAGACACACTATGACTTATGGGCCAAAAATGGAACATTACAGAAGAACTTTGAGTGACTGACCAGACATCGAGTTGTTGATGACAATTCTAGAGTTTATATGTTATCCTTCTGTGGTCTTTGATGGAGTTGAAGACAGATAGTCATGTTTATAATTTTCCTTAGTTATGATAAAAGACAAGTTACATATAAGATTTTAGACTCACAAAGATAGGATAGACAAAATATTTTCTTTAAATCTTGCTAAATATTGTAATTTTAGTTCTTGCTTAATAACTGTTTTGTTATATATTTTACTATTTTAAAGTTAAAGCCCTTCTTTTTATTTAGACATAAAAGAGGAGATGATGGGAGATGTCATTCTGTAAATATGTTTCTCTTATTGGTTAATGAATAAAGCACTATGGCCAATAGGGAAGCAAGCTACGTGGGACTAGGCGAGGTGGAGGATTCTGGAAGACAAAGGACACAGTCGCCATGTGATCCAAGGAGGAGAAGACACATGAGTCTGGTGCTCTCAGTAAGATAAGATCATAGAAATACATATATTAGTAGTTATGGGTTAATACGTAAGACAGAGCTAGCCTATAAGAGATCCTAGTCACCAGCTAACAGCTTACAATTCATATAGTATCTGTGTGTTATTTGGGGCTGACACGGCAGTGGGTCCAGGCTGGCACAGAAAGTGCTCACAACACTCTCCTTCCACAATGTGTGTCTTGTCCTAGGGATTGTACTCAGATTGTCAGATGTGTTTGACAACATTGTTCTGAGGGCTCCTGGTATTATAACAAGACTAACTAGCCCCTTCTGTTAGTAAGTTACTAGCAAGTAACTTTCCTAGTTATCAGTTTGAAGTATTCTGGAGATTTAAATATTCTTTATTTCTTACATAGTTACATTTGTCAATGTTTTCTTCTTTTTTCCCCTTCCTCTGTCTTCTTTGCCTTCAACTTTTGAGGTGAGGCCTCACAACAAAGCCCAGGCTGGCTGGCTGAGAACTCGGCATAACTCAGTCTTATCTCAAATTTGTTATACTCCTATGGTGGTTTAAATTAGATTGGCACCCACGGGCTTATATATTTGCATTCTTACTCCCTAGCTGATAAACTGGGAAGTTTGGCCTTGTTGGAAAAAGTTTGTTGATAAGGGTGGGCTTTGAGGTTTCAAAAGCCCACATCAGGCCCAATCTCAATCTCAATCTCAATCTCAATCTCAATATCTCTCTCTCTCTCTCTCTCTCTCTCTCTCTCTCTCTCTCTCTCTCTCTCTCTCTCTCTCTCTCTCCCTCTCTCTCTCTCCCTTCCTTCCTCCAACTCTGCCTGTTGCCTTTTGTTATTTGGTCACACAATGAACCCTAAGATTGCATTATTCATTGAGAAAACTGTTTCTAGCTGTGGTGTGGCTCAGTCTAGCACACACCTTTAATCAAGAGCTTTCTGCTTGGATATTGTAAACAGGATTAAATAAAGTCAACCATAGGTTAAGAGGTGAAGCAAGCAACCAGTTCACAGGAAGAAACCATAGAGAGTAAGAGGGAGTCGGGAGGGTGGAGAGAGAGACTCACAGGAAGTAGGGGGATGGGACATTCAGTTTGAGGAGTTTTGTTTGAGACAGCATAGGAGAAAGCTTTCTGGGTCATGGGCTGAGGAGGAAGGTCAGCAGGGAGCTTTCTCTGCCTTTCTGAGCTAGCAGATTTTCACCCCAGCATCTTACTCCCAAGACTTTACTGATAAAACTGAACGACTGAGATTTACAGCAGCCTTTGGATCAGGATGTAAGACGCTCAGCTACTGTTTCAGCACCCTTCCCATCAATAAAGGTCTAGCCCTCTAAAAGTCCAAGCAAGCCCCTACTTAAATGCCTTGAGCTGCCCTGGTCATGGTGTTTCTTCAGTAAGACACCCCCTGACTCGGCTTCCCAAAATCTGGGAACACCGGTGTGTACTACCACACTTAGCTCTCGGTATGTCAAACCAAATAAAGGTAGAAAAGCTCTTGATTTTGACCTGGTGGGTTTTTTTGTTTTGTTTTGTTTTGTTTTGTTTTGTTTTGTTTTATATGACTCTAAGCACATGATCAAGAAACTACCATTAAACTACCAGCTTCTACACAGACAAACAGGCAGTGGAGAGAAGAGACATGTCATCTCCCTACCTGATGGCAGACAACACTTGTGCCAATACATCTGATAAGAGGTTAATATAGAGAACATAAAACAAACTCAAACATTTCAGTCAGAATCCATCAAAGGACCTGGACAGACATCTGAAAAGAGGCAGACAGACAGAGAGGGGGCCAGCAGCGACAGGAAAGAACCCTGAGCCGCATCTGCTGCCAGGAAAGGGCAGCTTCACACTGGCACTCCACAGCACACTTGCTCCCGCAGCCAGTGGGACCAGAGAGGGGAAATGAGCTGCCTTGCTGCACAGAATATAACTCAGGGTAACCATCACAGGAAGTGATGGAGATAGGACTACTCATGGCATATCCCATTTCTAAGAACAACCGAAGAAAAGGGAATCAGTACGCAGGCATGCATACTTCCATGTTCAGGGCAGCACTATGGATAATGGACAAGACACTGAATCAAGTTAAGTGTCCGTCAGCCCATGAATGGGTGAAGTGAATACACTACACTCCATGATATACAATATATGCAGCCTCTAAAAAGAAAAGATTTCTGTTATCCGCAGTGACGCGTGTATATCCGTAGTTATGCTGAGTAAAATAAGCTCAGAAGAGAGACAAATATAGATCTTCTTCCTTATCCTGAGTCCTTACCACATCAAGGACTAGAAGAATATCAAGACAGTTTGACTATGATGAATATGCAGGATAAAGAGATGACTCATGTCCGTGGTGCGGAACCTCATTATATTATACAGAACAGCATTCAATCTAAAACTTAGGAATTACTTATTTGTGGAATTTTCCATTTAATATTTGGAATCTGAGCAGAGCAGTGGTGACACACACCTTTAGTCCCAGCGCTGGGGAGGCAGAGGCAGGCAGATCTCTGTGAGTTTGAGGCCAGCCTGGTCTACAGAGTGAGTTCCAGGACAGCCAGAGATACATAATGAGATCCTTTCTGGAAGAAGAAAGAAAGAAAGAAAGAAAGAAAGAAAGAAAGAAAGAAAGAAAGAAAGAAAGAAAGGAAGGAAGGAAGGAAGGAAGGAAGGAAGGAAGGAAGGAAGGAAGGAAGGAAGAAAGAAAGAGAGAGAAAGAAAGAAGGGGGGGGGGACTTTGCTGACCCCAGGCCAATGAAACTAAGCAAGGTGGAAGCTCAAGCTCAGCTGGGTGGTGATCCCTCCCCCCCTGCAGCTGGGTGGTGATCCCTCCCCCCCTGCAGCTGGGTGGTGATCCCTCCCCCCCTGCAGGACATCATTCACACATGAGATCTAAAACATGGCCGTCCACACCCACACCATCTTACAGTCTGCTGACAATCCCAGGTATGATGGCTGTTCTGGGTTGTCATTTTGACTGGTCTGGAATTAACTGACAATTCAAGCCACTGTATTACCTGAAGGGATTTTGTTGTTGTTGTTAATTGGTTTATCTGACATAGGAAAACCTATCTTAAATACACATCACTTGAGGTGGGAAGACCCATCCTTAATCTGAGCCACACCTTCCGGTAGAAGCCTAAATGGAGGAGGCCAGGAAGGGAGCACCTGTTCTTTGCTTGATTGCCCTCTCTGGCGATGGTAAACTCATTCCCTCACTAGCATTAGAGCCTACTTCAGGATTCTGACATACACTAAAGGCCAGCTGAGACATCCCGCCTCATGGATTCTTGGACTTCCCATTGGTAGACAGCCATTGTTGAATTAGCTGGACCACAGCCTGGGGGCTACCCCAATACATCTCCTAGACAGACAGACAGACAGACAGACAGACAGACAGACAGACAGATGATAGATAGATTAGATAGAAAATTAGACAGATTCATTCATTCATTCAATCAGTTCTGTTTCTTTAGAAAACCTTGACTAATATACCAGGAAAAGCCAAAAGGGCAAACTAAGCAGAAAATCACACATCCTTCAAGGTGATCTTTTAAAGTTAGAATTAGTGCAAAATAGAAAATACTTTTAAAAAAATATATGGTGTGTGTGTGCGCGTGCGTGCGTGCGTGCGTGCGTGCGTGCGTGCGTGCGTGTGTGTGTGTGTGTGTGTGTGTGTGTGTGTGTGTAGGTCAGAAGACAACCTCTAGGAGTCAGATCTCTCCTTCCAACGTGTGGTTCATGGGGCTCAAACTCAGGATGACAGGTTTGGTGGCAATCACCTTTACCCACTGAGCCATCACATCCACCCCAGCAATATTTGCCAGCAGCTGGAGAAAGAACGCAGTGAGGGCAGCCAGATACGGCACTTTTGCTTATTCCTGGGTGGGTGCGGAGGCCAGAGGACAATCACAGGTGTGGCACCTCCAGAACTGTCCACCTTGTCTTTGTTGAGTTGAGGTCTGCCTGGCCTGAATCTATATAGACCATATAGACCATGTTGGTCTCCAACTCAGAGTTCTACCTTTGTCTCCTGCATGCTGGGATTAGCAGTGTGCTATCATACCTAGCCTACCTTGTTCTTTCAACCAGAGTCTCTTGGTCTCGGGTTCATTTACTCAGCGAGGCTGGATGGCCACTGAGCCCCAGGGACCCTCCTGCTCCTGCCTCCTCAACACTGGATTACAGCTCACACCACCACAGCTGGCTTTTTATTTCAGTACTGGGGACTGATTTGGGTCCACATGCTTGCACAGCAAGCACTTTGCAAACTGAGACATCTCTCTGGCCCAGCGTTCCTTTTGTTTTTAAATTTCATTTATTTAATTGTGTATGGATACACATGTAAGTGTGCACATGCCACTGCATGTGTGTGGAAATCAGAGGACAATCTGTGGGCACTGGCTCTCTCTCCACCTCATGAATCCCAGGGATTGATGGTCAGTCCTAGTGGTGAGTACCTTTACTGCCCCACCATTTATTAAAATTATGATGGAGGCGTGATTAAGATTGGCCTTCAGATAGACAGATACAGGATGCTTAAAGGTTGTAACACTATTTAGTCTAAAACAACCCACTGCTTTTAGTCATTATAGATGAGTCACAGAAACAAGCCCTTCAAATTTGGAAGGCAAAACTCTGCCATGACATGAAGACACGTCAGAAGTTTGCTATTCACATTACAGCAATACTTGATTATGCCAAATTTTACAGAGCAGGGCATGTTTTCATTGGCCACAACTGTGCATGACCCTTCCCTCCCCACCTGCTCCTGGATTTCCTGCTGTCACAGATTTCCTGGGGCTATCTTGTGCCCTGTGAAGCTGTGGATGATTTACCCATCACTTCCTAGCAACTTTGGGTAACTTGTACACAGTGACACTGGATAGCATTCACTCTGAAATCTCTCTTCTGTCGATCTTTAACCTTACAAGTGAACTATTTTCAAAAAAAAAAACAAAACAAAAAAAAAAAACTAGCAGACAAACCAGAAAACTTTTAAATTATGAATGAAAAGAAAGGGGGGAATTCACGAGTTATCTGCTACTCCAGTCTGTCAAACCCTCCCCCTCCCTCCAGCACCCAGACTGGGGAGTATTCTAGAAGAGTCTATGCAAGTGAAAACCAGAAAATGCAATTACATTTTATTGCAAGAAATTTGGGAAACATATTTTTAACAAAGTTAGCTATTCAAAAAGTGTTGCCTTAGGCTGCCTTTTAATAGCTCCTTTGCACAAGTGTGAAGTTTAATGGAGGTGGCGGCATTTACAAGCAACACCAAAATGGTATCTTAATTACTAGCCGCATTTTCTGAGGCAACAAGAAATTAAATGGAAAGAGAAATTAGTTTTACAAATGGCTTCATATATCTTTATGTTATACCCCCTCCATCAAGCCACAGATGGTTATCTTGAATTTCCTAATATTATAGGCAATTTTCTTTTCCTTGGGCACACCCAAATCCATCACCACTCTCACTGATAATAGCTAAAGCTGTTTTTCATAATGATTTAAAACTCACTGACCACCTGACATGGCCTTTTCCTTGTTAGGTCCCGTGTGGAAGGGAAACTTAAGAGAAGTTCAAACTCCTGGCTCTGTAAGACGCAATGCACTCACCACATGCACGGCTCTGTGCACACCTTGGCTTGATACAGCTAACTCTGGTGCCTGGGCTCTTGCTGGGGTCAAAGGTAAGAGCCAGAGCTGGGGGAGAAGGGCTATTACTGTTGTTGTGTGGTGGGCATGCTCGAAGTCATTCACGTCTTCATTAAGAGAGATGCTAGGAGTCTATAAAACTACATACCTCTTTAAAAGCTGATAGATTTTACTATCACATGGCCACACCTTTACGTTTTGTCTTCTTTTGCAGGCTCCCATCCACGCCACGCATCAAGCTTACCTTAAGCTGAGAAGACTTTATTGTCTCAGAGGACAGATTTCATGGGGAAGGCAGCAGCCAGCAAGGGGGAGGAGGGGGTGCTGCAGAAGGGAGCATAGAGGAGCCTCCTCCAGGTGTTCTTGCCTACAAGGCTGCAGGAACCCTACTGAACTCTATGCTCTCTGCCAACTTCACTATTAATACGTCGTCATTTTTATCAGTTCTTCGAGAATTCTGCACCTGCTTTGGCCATTGTAACCCTGCTCCTCCAACTCCTCCCAGATCCACCCAACTTTCTGTTACAAAAGAACAACACCAAAAATCCTTGAGGATCAGTTTTTGCTGCCCAAACAGTCTTGGATATACAGCCTTCCTCTGGAGTATGGTTAACTTCCACAAGCTATCAACTGACAAGGACGTGTTGGCTAAGCTGCTCCATGGTGGAATTTGTTTGGGCTTGGCTTGTACATGCCTTGCACACACTGTCACTGCTGCTTTGAGTTCATATGTGCAGCTGCCTTGTTGTGTTCAGAAAACACTGTTTCTTATAGTCATACCCTGTATGGTGGTTTGAATAACAACGGCCCCAACAGGCTCATGTATTGGAGTCACCAGGGAACAGCACTATTTAAAAGGATTAGGAAGACTGAGAGCTGTGGTCTTGCAAGTGTGTCACTGGGAGTGGCTTTAGGGATCCAAAAGTCCATGCCAAGCCCAGTTTTATTTTTTCTTTGCCTACACATGGCGATGTAGCTCTCAGCTACTGCTCCAGCATCTGCCTGAATGCTGCCATGATTCCTGCAAGATGATAATGGACTAAACTTCTGAAAATGTAAGCAAGCTGCCAAGTAAATGCTTTCTCTATAATAGTTGTGGCCTACAGCAACGTCTGTGGAGCATTTCCTCAATTAATGACCGATGTGGGAAGGCCCAGCCCATGTAGGCAGTGTCACCCCTTAGCAGGGGACCCTGGAAGGTACAAGAAAGGTAGCTGGACGTGGGCGTGAGAGCAGACCACTAAGCATCCTTCCTCCTTGGTCCTTGCTACAGTTCCTACCCTGACTTGCCTCAATGATGGACTATGACCTGGAAGTATAAGATAAAATAAGCCCTTTATCCAAATGCTTTTAGTTATGATGTTATCACAGCAACAGGAAGCAAACTAGAGGTGACAGAAGCTGTTATGGTAGGTTCCCATGACATTTTCAAAGGTCTTTGGTGTCATTATCCCTCTCCGTAGTCCCTTCTCTATCCTGTCCTCTCTTTCCTCACCCCCAATTTAACCCTTGCTGTGCAACACTCCCCTTTAACCCTATGGGACTCTACCTCCTACTACGGACATACCTGCTCATCCCATGTTCATGCTGTCCAATTTACAATGGTCAGGAAATGGAAACAGCCTAGATGTCCATCAACTGATGAATTCCAAACAAGGCAGGCAACACTCCCACTATCGTGGAGGAAGACCTGTTAGAACACAAACAGAAAGGGTGGGTGAGATATATTTCTGTAGCTGTGACAAAATACCTGACAGGATAATTTAAAATAAGGACTGAGACCACAAACAACAACAAAACAAAACAAAATGATTATACCCAACATGTGCTTGTCAATGATAACTTTAAATTATAATGGTCTTAATTGGCCAATCAAAAGATACAGGCTAGCAAAAGGGACTATGAAACAAAAGTTCATCTTTTTTTTTTTTTTTTTTGTCTACAAGAAACTCACCTTAGCTTTAAAGAGAGGTGCCAACGTAAAATGAAAGAATGGAAAAAGTTATTCCCAGAAGAAGAGACCAGGAAGCAAGCATGTATTCCTATCTTAATATCTGACTTCAAACTAATCAAAAGAGATAAAAAACACTTAATTCTAACCAAGGGAACAATTAACCAAGAAGACATTATACTGCTAAATATATATGCACCAAACTCTAGTGCATCCGATTTAATAAAAAGCATACGAGTAAAATTCAAAACACACTGACACCAACCCAATAGTGGGTGATTTCAGTACCCCACTTTCTCCTAGACAGGTCAACAGGACAATAACAACAAAAATAGAATTAAATGACAGCATACATCAAATGAACCTGACAGGACTCTCTCCTGAACATTCCACCCAAACACCGAAGAATATATATACCCTACCCAGTGGCTCTAAATATACCATAGCCTGGGATACAAAATGAATCTGGACAAGTTTAGAAATTCTGAAATAATCCCATTTATCTTATCTGATGATAATGCTTAAAATCAACAGCAAACAAGTCTCTACTGTATACAAATCATGGAGAATAAACAGGAGTGATGAAGATAGTGGTGGCACACGCCTTTAATCCCAGCATAGGGAGGAGGAGGCAGAGACTGAGGCAGATGAATCTCTGTAAATTCAAGGCCAGCCTGGTCTACCCAGTGAGTTCCAGGATAGCCAGAACTGCACAGAGAAAACCTACCTCAAAAAGAACAAAAACAAAAACAAAGAACAAAAACAAAAACAAAACAAACAAACAAGCAGGAAAAAAAAGGGGGGGGATTTTAAATTCCTGGAACTAAATGAAAATGAAAACAAAACTTCTGGTACATACTAAAAGCAGTCCTTTGAGAGAAATCTACAGTTTTAAGTACTTACACACACACAAAAAAAAACTGAAATACAAACAATCCACTACATGGTAAAAAATAATAATAATAATAACAACAGCAGAAATTAATGAAATAGAAACAGAGAATTAATTTAAAGATTGGTTCTTTGAGAAGATAAACTAGATTGACAGACCTTGGCCCAAGCAACTGAGGAAAAAAAAAAGGACCCAAATTAACAGAATCAGGAATAAACAAGGTAACATTACATCAGATGCCAAAATATTTAGAATATTATCTGGTAATGCTTTAAAACTCTGTACTCTGTTAAGTTGGGAAATCTAAAAGAAGTGGATGAATTTTGAGGTCCATCCAAACCACAGAAGTTCACATAAGAAGAGATCAGTAACCTAACCAGATCCATAAGAAACTAGGAGATTGAGGCAATTATAAAAACTCTTTAGACTAAATGGATGAATTCACAGTGAAATTCTACCAGAATTCAACATATGTAACTCAATAAATATAAAAAAATCATATAAATACACTTAAAATTAAAAACAGCATGATTATCTCAAGAGATGCAGAAAAAGCCTATTGACAAAATCCAACATGCTTTCATGATAAAGGTCCTTGAGAGTGTGTAGGGCTGGGGGGAGCACAACTCAACATAATAAATACTGTCTGTGACAAACCCACAGCCAACATCATCCTAAGTAGAGAAGAGCTCAGAGCAACACCATTGTAATCAGGAAGGAGACAAGGCCGTCCACTGTCCCCACTCCTTAAATATTAAAATCAGGAAGGAGACCAGGCTGTCCACTATCCCCACTCCTTAAATACGAAGCTTTAAGCACTAGCTGGGGCAGTAAGGGAAGAGGAAGACACCAAAGTGATAAAAATAGGAAAGAAGTCAACATTTCATCAAAAAACCTCCAGAAACAACCAACAATTTCAACAAATTGGCAGGATACAAAATCACCTTATAAAGGCAGGTGTGGTGGTGCACGCCTTTAATCCCTGAATTTGGGAGGTAGAGGCAGGACAATCTCTAAATTCAAAGCCAGCCTGGTCTACAGAGTAAGTTCAAGGACAGCCAGGGCTTGTCTTGGAAAAAAAAAAACAAAAAAGAAATCAACTTACAAAAGCCAGTAGCCTTCCTCTACACCAACAATAAACATATTGAGAAAAAGATCATGGTCACAGAAAATAAAATATTTTTGAATAGACATCTTTTAAATACCACTATAATAAAAAGTTTAAATCTCTGAAGAGATCTAGGAAGATGCTAGAAAATGGAAGATATCCCATGCTCATGGGATAATAGAATAAATGCTGTGAAAATGACTATTCTACAAAAGCAATTTACATATTCAATATAATCCAAATAAAAACACCCACAACAGTCTTCACAGAAGTAGAAAAAAAAATCCCAAAATTATAATAAAAACACAAAGGTCCCAGCCAGCCTAAAGGATTACCATTCCAGACTTCGGGATATATCACAGAGCCTTATGGCCTTGACACAGAGACACAAGAGCAATGGAACAAAACCCAAGAGAGCCAAACATGAGTACACCTAAGTATAGCTATTTGATACTTGACGAGCATGCCAAATACACACACTGATGAGATGACAGCATCTTCAACAAATGTTGCTGAGGAAACCGGTGTCCACACACTGAAGAATGAAATAGACCTGTGTGTATCATCTTCCACAAAAAATAGCTCCAAAGGCATCAAAGACCTCAGTGAGAAACCCCAAACCCTGAAACTGCTAGAAGAAAACATAGGCAGTAGTACCCTACAGGACACAGCTGTAGGAAAGGACTTTCTGCATAGGATTACATTTGCCCAGGGATTAAACTCACAATTAACAAGTGATACTTCACTCTAAAAAGCTTCAGTATAACTAAAAAACACTTAATTAGGTGAAGTGGAAAGCCAGAGTGGGAGATAATCTTTGCTGGCTACATATCCGATGGAGAATCAATATCCAGGGTATATAAATAGCCTTTTTAAATTTTTCTTTAAGAAAATTTTCAAGAAAACAAACAATTCAATAAGAAAAAAAAAAAGAGTTCTCAAAAGAAAAAAAAAAATGGCTAGGAAATACCTCAGTTAAGTGACCATTATCCCTAACAATTAGGGAAATGCAAATGAAAATAACTCTTGGGATTTCATCTCACCCCCAGTCAGAATGGCAAAATGACCAAACAACTGACAACAATGCTGTGAGTTCTGGGTGCAGGGAGCCCTCCACTCACGGTTGGTGGGAAGGTGCAGCTACTCTGCAAGTCAGTGTGGAGAACCCTCAAAAATCTACTATATCACTCCGCCGTCCTACTTCTTGGCATACACCAAAGGGACTGAGCATCCTAGTCCACAGACACTTGCTTAGCCGTGTTCTCCGCTGCCCTCTCCCTTTAGTCACAATAGCCAGGAAATGGAAACAACCTAAACGTCCTTCAACTGACAAATGGATGGTGTAAGTGTGGTACGGACACATAGTGGAACAATGTTCAGAAGAAAAGGGAGAATCATGAAACTTGCAGGACACATAGTGGAACAATGTTCAGAAGAAAAGGAAGAATCATGAAACTTGCAGGTAAATGGGTGGGCTTGGTAACCATATTGTGACCCAGACCCTGAAACAAACACCACGTGTTCCTTCTCACCTGTGGCTCCCAGAGTCATATCTTCAGATAAATAAATAACCTGGAGTAACCACAGACTGGGAAGTGAAAAGGGACCATGGGAAAGGGAGGGAGCTCTAGAGAGGGACTAGGAGAATACAGCTGATATGGGGGGGGGTATATGGAAAAAAACAGGGAGAAGGCTTTAATTGGTGAGAGGAGACAATACAGGAAAGGGAAGGAAGGGGACAACGAAATCACTAAGGATGTTTGAAAAAGACATAGAGAATTATATTTACCTAAAGTTACATATAAAACATACATGTGGCTTAAATGAAATTACCTCAGTTAGGGTGATACTACTCTCCATACACACAAGAGCCAAAGACTGTCTAATAAAACCCCCAGTACAGGACATGAGAAACATCTTTTGTTTGTCAGGGGAGTCCAAGAGGCTCCCAAAACAATATGGACTATTGCTATTGCCTTTGGTTGCCACCTAGAAGTTGAAGGTAAGCCTCTATTGCAGAAGACATCATGCCCTTTGGACAAAATACTTGAGCTGGAACTGACCCAAAAGCTTCCTCTCGGAGCACTAGTTTTCACAGCAGTGGAACGTGGCATGCAAGCTGATAAGGGAGTAAGGCAATCAACAGATCTAACCCAGCTGTGACATCTATGAACCACAACAATAACCAACATGGCAAGATATCCCTAAAGGTACAACAATATCTTTGCAGTAACTGTGATGGCTATTTTTGGTTGCAACTTGACTACATCTACCAAGTGACAAGGAAAGGTGCTAGCTTTGAGTGGGGCATGGGACAGAAGACTCTTCAACAGACCCAGGCTGTTCTACCACTTAGACTGTACTATTCAGCAGACCTGATGGTACTTAAGGTGTTAGTGGCAGACAGGGATGCTATCAGGTTCCTATAGGTGAATCATGGAGGAGATCCTTGGGATTTAGAAGCAAGGATTTGCCATGCTGCAGATAACAACTATTCTCCCTTACAGGGACAGCTCTTGGCTTGCTACTTGACCTTTAAGAGAAACTGAATGTTTGACAGTAAGCCAAGTTGTCATGTGACCTGAGCTGTCCATATGATCTAGGCATTATCTGAACCACAAAGCCATAGAATAAGATGTACATGGCACCAATCCACTATCAAATGGAAGAGGTGGTATCTATGTGGTCATGCCTGAGCAGATCCTGAAGGCAAAAGCAAGTTATGTGAAGAAGTTGCCTAACATGCTTATGGTTTCCACTATTGTGATGTGGGATGTCCTTCTGTATGATGTGTGTGTGTGTGTGTGTGTGTGTGTGTGTGTGTATTATACATATACATATGTATATATATACATATGTGTATATATATTATTGGTTGGTGAATAAACGATGATTGGCCAGTAACCAGGCAGAAAGTATAGGGAGGGATACAAGAAGGCTAGGAATGCTGGGAAGAGCAGGACACAGAGAGAGAGAGAGAGCTACCAGAGAGATGCCATATAGCCATCAAAGGAGTAACATGCTGGAGCATTATGGGTAAGCCACAGCCTTGCAGAAATACACAATTTAATAGAAATGGGTTAATAATTAAGAGAGAGCTAGCCAATAAGAAGACTTAGCCATCGGTCCAACAGTTTATACTTAATATAAGCCTTAGTGTGTTTATTTGGGGCTAAGGGCTGCAGGACCATTCATCATGCTGCTGCCAAGAGCACACCTGTAGCCTCAAGGGGTGTGCTGTGCCTCATGATGTGACGGGTTGATGGAGGAAGAGAATGCAGGGGAGTCTGGTTTACTGATGGTTCTACACGTTTTGCAGGCACCACACACAAGCGGACAGCTGTAGCATTACAACCACTGGGACAACCCTGAAAGATGCTGGTGAAGGAAAATCTTCATGGGGGTAGAATTTTGAGCAGTTACGTGTGGTTGTACACTTTGCTTAGAAGGAGGAATGACTACATCTGTGGTTCTTTATTGATTCATAGTCTGTAGGTAGCCAGTGAATTGGCTGGATGGTTAGGGATCTGGAAATAGCATGACTGAAAAACTGGCAAGAGAGACATCGGGGGAAGAAACGTGTGGACAGATCTCTTAGGATAGGCACAGGATGTGAAGATACCTACCTATATCCTGTGTAAATGATTTCCAAGAGGTGACTTCAACAATCAAGTAGACAGGATGCCCCACTCTCTGGACAGTCAGCCTCTTTCCCCAGCCTTCCCTGTCATTGCCCAGTGGGATACAAACAAAGTGGCCACGGTAGCAGTGAAGGTCACCAACGGGCTTGACAACATGGACTTCCACTCACCAAGGCTGATTGCTGAGTGCCAGATCTGCAACGGTATGGCACTATTCTCCAGGGCTACCACTTAAGTGACCTGGTGGCAGGTCGACTATATTGGACAACTTCCTCCACGGAAAGGACAATGCTTTGTCCTTACCAGACCAGATATTCATTCTGATTATGGGTCTGCCGTTCTGTGTGTAATGCTTCTGCCAAAACTGCCATCCATGGAATTACAGAATGTCTTACCCACCATCACCATCATGGTATTTCACGAAGCACTGCTTCTGATCAAGGAACTCACTTCACAGCCAAGGAAGTTTAACAATGGTCTTGGAGAAAAATAGAATGGATGGCCTCTTGAAGACACAAGTACAATGCCAAGGGGGCCAGCAGCCTGCAGGGTTAGGGCAGGGTTCTCCAGAAGGCAACATATGCTTTGAATCAACATCCAATGTATGGTATGGTTTCTCTCATAGCAAGGATCCATATGTCCAGGAATCAGGGGATGGAAAAGAGATTGGATTCACTCACTATCATGCCTAGTGACCCACTAGGAAAATTTTTGCTTCATGTTCTTGAG
This sequence comes from Cricetiscus sungorus, assembly GCA_030556225.1. NCBI lineage: Eukaryota > Metazoa > Chordata > Mammalia > Rodentia > Cricetidae > Cricetiscus > Cricetiscus sungorus. The sequence goes on along the minus strand of JANBXA010000044.1, from coordinate 36,634,233 downwards.
ACCTTAAGTTCTGCCGGCCTAGAAGATTTGGTTCCAGAGATGGGAGCATTCCTGTCAGGAGACACAAGAAACATTCCACTGAATTGGAAGTTCAGACTTCCTCCTGCTCACTTTGGGGTCCTAACGCCCTTTAACCAACAGGCTAAGAAAGGAATAACACCATTAGGAGGGGTTATTGATCCATATTACCAAGGAGAAATTGGATTGTGTCTCCACAATGGAGGTAAGAAGGATTATGTCTGGAGTGCAGGAGAGCCTTTAGGGCATCTCTTGGTGCTGTCTAGTTCTGTGATTAATGTCAAAGGGAAACTACAACAGTCTAATCCAGTCAGGGTGACAAAAGGCAGAGAGAGACCCTTCAGGAATGGGCATGGACCACTCCTGTAGGAAAAGAGCTGAGACCTGCTGAGGGGCTTGCTGAGGGTAGAGGAAATTCAGAATGGGTAGTAGAGGTAGTCGTAAATATCAGCTGAGGTCATGTGACCAGCTGCAGAAATGAAGATTATAACTGACAAGAGTGTTTCTGTCATATTTGTGAATATTGTATTTGTGTGGATATTTGTGTTCTTTCCTTAATTTCCTTGTCATGCAATGTAACATCAATGGACATAATATCAAGTGGTTATTACACTAAGTTTTGAGATACTAAGAAATATCCCTCAAAGGACACTGCCACCTATTCTAAAACACACAATGCATTTGTGGTTGTATGTGGATAGTTATATTGTGGTAGGCATAATTATGACCTGGCTATTTTCATTTGGAAATTAAGCACGGCAGAAGGAGATGTTATTGTATGTCAAGCTGACAAGGGGTGAACTTGTGATGGCTATTTTTGGTTATCAATTGTACTACACCTGGAATTAACTACAGCCCAAGTCACGTGGCACACCTGTGAAGGATTTTAGTTAACTGGATCATTTAGTTAACTGTGCTTTGCCTGTGTGCTCTGGCTCTCACTTCAATGGCAGCAGAGCCTGTTTCTTTGGGATTCTGACATATACTGAAGGCCAGTTGAGACATTCAGTCTTGTGGTCTGAAAGACTGGGAACTTTCCACTGGGAGACAGCCATTGTTGAACTAGCTAGCCAGTAAGTCACTCTAATAAATCCAACACATATATATATTCTATCTGTTATGATAAGAGCTTGAGGGGAACACTGGCAAATCCCAGGGTGGGTGAGGTTGACTGATGTGGAGGGACAAACATGCCAGGCAGATAGAGCTTAGTGAGAAGTTTTATTAGGAAGGGAAGAGAAGGGAGAAGGAAAGAGAAAAGTGGTAAAGAGACACAGAGACAGAGAGAAGACAGAAAAGTCCTGTCTGCCCCAGGTGAGCAGCGGGAAAGAGAGGGGCAGGAAAGAGAGCGTAAGTGGGCAGAGGTTTCTTTTAAAAGGGTCCTTCGTGCCTGCATGAAGACCAGGGTATTGCCTGAGTGCATAATGCCTGAATCCTTACACTATCAGTTCTGTTCCTCTAGAAAATCCCAACTAACACAGTAACCAACAGCTGTCTAATTGGATGAAAGGCCTAATTCCCAGGAAGGAAATCATGCCTGTGACTGGAGACATACCCAACTCATGTGACTAGTGAAGCCATGGATATTGGAGAACCTACAACTGCCACTTTACTAAACCACCATAATACCTGATAAATACTTGTCCTTATACCTACACAGAAGTGTATATTTTACCCCTCATTAAAGATTTTTTTTGAAGCAGTAGGAGACCACAAGTGGTCAAAACGCAGAGAACACTGGTCATGGGTGCCCAGGCCCAGCTGATACATCTACAACACAATTCTTGTACTTAATACTCAGGAAACACGATAGACGGGGAGGTGGAAAGACATAAGAGCCAGAGGACCAGAAAGTAGGCCATGAGATTGTGCCTTCTAAATCTCAACAACATGGCTCCCTAAACAAGACTGGAACAATTCCAACCACAACTGACATTCTAAGGTTATGGGTAAAATCTCACCCTCCACACCTAGGGCAAGATCTATGGGCAATTAACAACTGCACTCCACAGGACCAAGAGGGGAATTGGTCTTCTCTAGGCATGAGCCCCAACTGACTATCCAAATACCGAGTGGCCAACCCTAGAAACTTAAACATGCAAGCGTTGCATTTATATGTTTGTTCATATATGTGTGCAATCACAATGGTTTAAGAGAGAAAGCCAGCTGGGCAGTGGCGGCACACGCCTTTAATCCCAGCACTCAGGAGGCAGAGGCAGGCAAATCTCTGTGAATTCAAGACCAGTCTGGTCTACAAGAGCTAGTTCCAGGACAGGCTCCAAAGCCACAGAGAAAGCCTGTCTTGAAAAACCAAGAGAGAGAGACAGAGACAGAGACAGAACAGAACAGAGAGAAAGCCCTGGCTTTGAGGGTGGAGAGTGTGGTCGGACGTGGGAAAGGTTTAAGAGGGTGGGGAGAAATGATGTTACTGTATTTTAACTAAGAATACACAAAAATATTATTTAATAACAAGAAAATTTATGTGTGTGCTTATATGTGCAGCACCTTCGTGCACATGGTCTCAAAGAACAGACCCTGGAGCTGTTTACTGTTTACAGGTGGCTGGTTGTGAGTCACCAGGGTGCTGGTCTTCTGGGCGAGCACGTCTCTCCATTTTACTGTTGCCCGTCAGGGGAAGCTTTTATATGGTTCCCATTTTAAAAACATCTATTTCCATGTGATATGCTTACATGCGTGCTTCATCTGATATTTTTTGTTGTTGTTTCAGTGTTGAATACATGTTAGGCAAGCACTCTATACACTAAGCTACATCCCTTACTCCTTTCCTATCTTTTATTCTATAAAGCAAACCTGTTGTGGTGGCAATCGCCTATCTTTGGTTGTGTAAATTGGGTCGCTGCAAAATTCTTTACCTGAGGTCTTTTCAAGGACTCTGGCCCAGGTCTTCAAAGTCCAACCCAGTTTCTCAAATCGGTACAACTGACCTGTGCTCTGATACTTAACAAAATTAAATGCTTGGGGCTATTTCCAGTCTTCATGGAAATACTCTCAAGATCGTTCGTAAAGGGAAAAATATGGTTTGACAGAGTACAGGATGAGCAAGGTGCCTGAGCTAAAATGTGCGCTGACATAAAATTATGCCTATTAAGTCTGCAGGTCACTGGTTTCCTGAAGTCCCACCAAAAGGTCCCCGGATCCCAAGTTATGAATCTCAGCGAGTGGAGGTAGGCAAAAGGAAAGGCTATATCCAAGTTGCAGTATTCAAGAGCCTGTTCAAAATCGTTCGTCAGAGTTGTGCTACATCAACTAGTGTGCATTTAGGAACCTTCGCGTTAGTCTCAGTAAAATCTAACTTTCATTCTTACTGTAATGAGCTCTCTGCCCTGGAAACACATAACGACGAAACCAATGCCTAAGGCTGCTAGAATTCGTCTAACCCAACTGGGTGTCTGCCTTGCAAAAGTTGCATTTGTCGAATATTAAATGCTTGGGCGGGGCTAAGCTATTAAAAACACTGTCTGCTCTAGCAGCGACCCAGGTCTGGTTCCCAGCACCCACCTGGCATACATAACACAACTGTCTGCAAATCCACTTCCACGTGACCCAGTGCCCTCTCATGGCCTCAATCGGCCTCGGATGCGCGCACGTAGAGCAGACATGTATGCAGGCAGAACAGCCATACAATATTTTTAAAAAGTTTTTCTTTCTTCTTGAAGTTAGCCCAACAAGGGGCGAACACATGTGGCTTAAAGACACTGGTCTGGGTTTCCCGAACACCCTCCTGCTAAATCTGAGGCGTCGTCGGCTTCCACACCTGTGCGAAGTCTCTAACGTGCACGACGGAACGCAAGCCAGGTGTCTGTCTTTCTGTCAGGAAGGAAGGAAGACGGACTTCCTCCGGGAGCAGCGGGGGAACGCAATAGGAGTAGCAGCACAACGCCGTCTAGGGCTCCGACTGGAGAACTCACTCGAAGGCGTCCGCTGCAAACGAGGCCGCTCAGGGAGGGACGTCGGGCGGCACTCAGCCTGCCCCAGCCCCGGCGCTCGCCGAGCGCGCGCAGGCGCCGCCCAAGCCTCACGTGCGCGCCAACGGGCCGCGCAGCCGCAGTGGCGGCCTCGCGCGCCGAGGGCGGGGCGTGGACTAGGCGGAGCCAGCGCCCCCGGGCGCGCTGACGCAATGGCCCGCGGCGGAAGGGTGCGGACGCGCATGCGCCGCCGGGGCTCGGACCATGGGGAGGCCGGGCCGCGCATGCGCGCTGAGAGGCCCGGCGGTGGCGGCGGCGCGGCGGCGGCGGCGGCGGCGGCAGCTGTGAGGGGGATCCCGGAAGATGGTGCTGATTAAGGAATTGTGAGTGGGTCGGGGGGCTGGACTGAGGCTCCGGGACGCGGGCCGGGGGACTGTCGGTTGGCTCGGTGTGGGGGCCGCCGCGAGCCCCTTACCGGAGCCCCGAGGCCCTGGGCGGAGACGCCGCCCTCCCTAGTCCGCGCCGGGCTCGGCGGCTCGGCCGGAGCTCCCGTGGGAGCCGGGAGTGCCCGGCGAGGGGGTCGCCCGGCGGGGGCAGTGGACCTGACCCCTGGGACATCCCCCTGCCGTCGATCGCTGGCCCCGCACCTCCGAGATGAGGCGACACCGACCCCACCTGCTTCCCCGGGGTCCGATGCGGCGTTAAACACATGGTGTGGCCGATGAAGACGTCCCCGGGTGCATCGGACCGGCCCCGTGGTTTTGTTGAAAAGTTGTGGCTCCCCCCCCCCACACACACACTCTTTAGAGCCGTGAACATGACAGGAAACTGTGGTGGCAGGGAATGTTCGGCTGTCACACCTGAATCAGGGTTCCTTGTGCAATTAGGGATTTCAAGTGTGACCCATTTTGTTGTTGCTCTTCTCCCCCACCCCTACTTTCATTTCAAAAAAAAATTTCTAAGGACCCTAGTTTAGCTATGTAGACAGCTTGTCTGTATTGATGTCAACCGTGTTAAAAAAAAAAAACAAAAAAAGAACACAGTGCTTTTACTTAACACTACCCAGATTCTATTTTCTGCTCGTACCTAAATTTTCTCTTGCCCTCCCCAGCATCACAAGGCACCCTTGCTGTTCCTTTGTTGCTCTGCATATAGTCTTCGCTCAGGGCCCGTCTGTTTCCTTCCCTTTCTGCTGCCTTGAATGCCTTTCCCTCAAATCAGCAGCTCACCTTCTTGGAGTTTGTATTGTTTGTCTTGCTCTGTGTTCTCTCCGCATTGCACGGTATACTCACTGATACCTCCAGCTCTTAGAAACAGTCTTTAGTACTTGGAAGATATTCAGGAAACACTTGGTAGTTTTGGGGTTTTTTTTCTTTCTTTTTTTTTTAAGATTTATTTTTATGTGTGTTAGTGTTTGCCTGCATGTGTGCATATGCATTTGTTCGGAGGTAAGATGAGGACATTGAGAGGGGCTGTGAGCCACCATGTGGGTGCTGGAAACTGAACTCCAGTTACTCTGAAAGAGCAGCAAGCCCTCTTACTTGGAAAGAGTCAGCTCCCTTTAGGGTCCTGCTGCCGGAACTCAGGCTGAACTGGGAGGCAAATGACTTTTCCTGCTGAACCATCTCTGGCCGGAAAAATTACTACTTTTTGTTAGTGACGGGAACCTGAAAAAAAAAAAAGGCATACTTTTGCATTCTGCACAGAGCAAAGATTTGCATTAAAGAGTATTCATGGTATTGAACTTTGAGCTTGTATGAAAACTTTCTTCCAAGTAATTTAAACAATGCATCTTAGAAGCATCACCTCATTTATTCTGGTGGCAGATATTAATGACAGAAAGATTTGAGACAGACAGACATTGTCTTGCCCCAAGACACATAGCAGGAGAGAGTCAGCATTGATTGAAACCTGGGTTGTTTTCTATGTATTAGTTACTTGTTTTCAAAATGAGAAGTAACTGTTGGGTTAGTTCTTTGACAGTTAGGTGAGTTGTCTGCAGGCAGAGTAGTCCCAAGTGGGAATTTATGCACTATGCATTTAGCAAATCTAACATTTGTTTGGTGTGTGTGTGTGTGTGTGTGTGTGTGTGTGTGTGTGTGTGTGTGTGTGTGTGTGTGTGTGTGTGTGTGTCTGTCTGTCTGTCTGTCTGAGTACAGATGCCCATGGAGGCCAGACGCATTGAATCCAGGTAGAGCTGGAGTTAGAGGTGGTTGTGAGTCGCCTGATGTAGTCCTGTAATGAACTCAGGCCCCTCTGCAAGAGCAGTCACTCTGAGCCATCTCTCCAGCCCCATCTTGCGAAACTTTACTTTGTAAACATTTAAAGCACTAGGTTGGCAATTGCTGATATTTACCCAATAGCTAATTATTTTTCTGGAAGTATTGTATGTTAACGTTTTTGATGTTTATTCTTGGTGGAGGGCTCTCATAGTTTTGTTTTCCACCCCCCTCCTTGACTTTAAAGATAAAGATAGTTTCCTGTTAATGTGTTATATGCCCAGCACAGTGGAAGTACCCAGTGCTATTAAATGAAGAAGTGACTGTCCCACAGTCAACTCCATTCGGTTGGCTTTTGGTCACAGTGACTAGGTGGCTCCCATGTGAAGACGTTGGTAGAGTAAAATGCTGCTACAGATGTCATCTTAAAGCAGCTATGTGTACGTTTTTAATAAAACAAGAATAGCAGATCTTTGTGAGTTCCAGGGCAGCCAGGTAGACAGGTAGACCCTGTTTCAGACAAAATAAGACAGGAAATGGCTTTTGGGGAAGACTGAGCAATGGATGAAGCTGCCAAAAAGTCTTGGTTTTGGTTTTAAAGCACTTGTCACTGGTTTTGTTTGGAAAAAACACTTTGAGGCTTTTTGAGAGAGGTTTATGAAGTTGATTTAGCATTCTAAATGTCACAGCCACTTTCATCTTCTGAAAGACATTTCTCTGAAAATGCTATTAGATGAAAGTGGGCATCTGCTAGTGTTAAAATTCTTCCACCGTGATTCTTTGGGGTTTTTTTTGTAAAGCTTCGGTGAAGACTTCCTCCCTTTAGCCTTTTCCTCTCTAGAGTGCTACATCTTGGATCTACCCTTTAATAACAATAACTCTTGAAGAGCCCCTCAGAAGACCTCCTTACCTTATTCTCCATGTCCCCAGCCAACTGCAGATGATCTCTGGAGATCAGACATAGCTATGTCACTCTTGGGAAAATCCTCCAGCATTTCCATTACTCCATTAATGAACTTAATATTCCATCCTATGTCACGGGCCCTGAATAATGAATCCCATTCTCCGTCTTTCTCATTCCCCTTTCTCTAGATTGTGTCCTGAGTCTTGAGACAGAAAGTTAGTGCGCACTGCAGGGCGAGACGTGGGTGCTTGTTTATGGGGGAGGGACTTAACAGCAAGTTGATTTTCCACCAAGGGGCAGAAGTTTGGGGTTTTCCAGGCTTTTGGGTGTTTGGGGTTTTCAGATCACTGTTACACAGGGAGACAGTGACCTGTAGTGGCCAGAGGAAATAAGAGGAAACGTGTTTTATAGAAATAAGGGATTTCCTAGTCAAAACTCTGGAGGTAAAAAGTGGTTGTCGCCTTGTACTGTGTTGTGATAAAATGGAACTGTAAAGAAAACCTTTGTGATGTCCAGTAGCACATTCCTGGACAGGATTGGACAGATTGACCTTACACTGGCCCTGCCTTGGGAGAGGGAATGGTATTTGTAAGGTGTGAGGCCATCTCTTTAGCAGACGTGTCTACTTGTTCCAAAGCCACCTTCACTTTTGTCTCACTAAACTTGAACAATTAGGTTGTGGACGGACTTTTCTGGAAACATTTATTCATGGACTTCAAAGCACATCTGTATCAAAAATAAAATATGCACAGGGTTAGAGCACTGTGGCTAAAAGCACTGGCTGTCCTCTCAGAAGATCCACGTTGGGTGGCTTGTGTGACTCCTGTGCCAGGTGACCCCATGCCCTCTTCTGGCTTTTGCGGGTACTCTCTCATACACATAAAAATAAACCTTTAAAACGTATAGCACATGTGTGGTGAATTGAAACTATACTAAAAATTGCATGAGAGTGTCCTAACAGAGAATTTACAATGAACTTGTTCATGCTTGCTTACCCTGCACAAGATTTATACCTCTACATCTGGGGTCCTGTGGCAGTGAGGCTGGTAACCCTCCCAAGTTCAACAATGGCCATGTTAGTCTTGAAGTTGAGACTCTTAGGGTCCTAGGCTTATAAACACCCTCTCTGTAAACGACATTCTTGTCTACTGTGTCACTAGTTTTAAAGTTCCAAGCCAGGCGGTGGTGGTGCACGCCTTTAATCCCAGCAGTGAGGAGGCAGAGACAGTTAGATCTCTGAGTTTGAGGACAGCCTGGTTTACAGAGTGAGTTCCAGGACAGCCAGGGTCACATAGAGAAACCCCCCAGCTTGAAAAAAAAAAAAAAAACAAAGGGAAAAAATTGTTGAAATTACATTGAATCTAGAGATCTGTGTTTTAAAGACATATCAATATGTAACGTATATTCTTTCCTTTTTCTTTTTAGTCGTGTGGTTTTGCCGTGTTCTGTTCAGGAGGTAAGGCTGTGTTTTTTGTTTTTGGGCTTCTTGGTTCTGAGCATCCTATTGGTATGATTTATTGATATGTTAGTCTATGCTGTTTTTGTAATATGCATTTGCTTTTGTCTCCCTTTTGGTGCAGTCCTGGGATCTGGACCCAGGTCCTCAAGCAGTCTACCAATGAGCTATATCCTCTGCCTTCATACAGAATGAATCATGGGTTACAGATAATTGTAGATAAACTTCTGTTACGTCGTCCCATTTGGGAAAATCTGTAGAAAATAGTTTAGCTGGTGTAGAAATCCCTTTCAACAGTGTCCCAGAAAAATGAGGTTGCAGGCTCAGTTTAACTACTTCCTACTTGAGAGAGCCTGCTGCCAACTCCCGGACACTGGCCTTTCTACAGACCTTGCTTTTCCGTACCACTCCTCCTTGCCTGTGGTAACACTTGAGCTTTTCTGGTGGTAGCTCTGCCTGCCAACCTCCCCCTCCCCCAAGATGATCTCCTGTTCCACTGTAACAGGTCACCGAGTTAAACATTCCCAGCACATCCGTTTGTGCTAATAATGCTGTGATTTCATGACCTTACACAGCTGGCCTCATTGCAACGTGCACCATAGTCACAGCTGTGCACTGAGGTGGTATTCCAGGTGTGATGTACTGTCAGTCAACATCCAGATGATGGTCGTGATGGTAGGGTGGCAGGTCTCCACCCTGCAGTACAGCTAGCTACCTGTCAGACAGAGCAGAGAGGCTCAGCCCCCCGTAGATCCAAAGCAGAGAGCTGCAAGCTGGACAAAACAAACCAATAAGCTAAGAAGTGACAGGTGACAGAAGGCAGGAAAAAGCAGAACTGAGGAAAAGTAGCGGTTCTCCTTCCGTCTGCACGCGGCACAGCTGTGTGGTGACTTGAGGGGGCTGGGGTTTCATCACATCGCTCAGAGCACTGGGTGCATCAGGCCTTGCTCTGTTTGTCCAATTGATTAATTGAGCTCAGGGGTGGAAGGTGACATTTTTGTAGGATGTATTTTTGTTTTGTTTTGTTTTTGAGGAGGGATAGCCATTTGAAACAACTTGTTGAAACCTGGAGTCTTGACATTGTCACCCCAGATATTTTCAGCTTTTTGTTACACTCAGATTTAACAAGACAGCCCCTCCCTCCTCCCACCTGCCCATGTAAGCCTCCATTCCCAGAGTCTGAGTTACTCTGTTTTGGTTTTTAGAGACAGGGTTTCTCTTGTGTAGCCCTGCCTGTCCTGGAACTCACTCTGTAGACCAGGCTGGCCTCAAATTCAGGGATCCAACTGTCTGTGTCTTCCAAGTGCAGGGATTAAAAGTGTGGGCCACCACACCTGACCCTGAGTTGTTTTTCAGATAATACCAGTGAGAAAACCTAGCAGCATGCCTCGAGTTATCAATTCATTAACCTTATTTCTTCATGACTTTTGGTATACAAAGTTTGTCCTCTGTTATAAAGAGGTTTTAATCCTTTTTGAAATCTGACATGTTGAAAGTAAGTTTTGAAGGGCATAAGGAGTGTGACATTAGCATTAGACTAACCCAAGCAATATGTCAGAAAATGGAGGAAACAGCCTCCCCTGCAGTCTAGATTCTTTTTGTTTGTTTTGGTTTTTCAAGACAGGGTTTCTCTGTGTAGCAGCCTTCCTTGACCTGGAACTCTTTGTAAACCTGGCTGGCCAGAAACCCACAGAGATCAGACTGCCTCGGCCTTCCAAGTGCTGGGAATTAAAGGCGTGGCTTATCACGCCCGGCTCAGTACAGAGTCTTAAGTAAATACTTGGGAGCACCTAAGGAATTTCTTGAGTTCCGGCCTTTCAGGCCCTTTCAAATCAAACTGAGTAATTTAGGGTGGGGGCAGGGCTACTAAGTTGGCCAGCTCAACCCTGACTCCCATGAGCACTTTGCAAGGGAGTATTTCCTGGGTGCTTGGTGATCCTTTTATTCTCCAAAGTGTAATCATAGCTTTGAATTATGAGTTCTTAGGGGTAAAATGTGTACCTTTTCTTTAAAATGAAGAAAAATGCCGCTTCAAGCTGTCTTAGTCAAATTTGAAGAGATTGGCAGTAGTCCCATGGGTTAGCCCCTGGGACAAGAGAGATCTCAAGAGCCTCACTCAGTTTTACCCCTGATGGTGGCTGTCAGTGCTGTCAGTGCACAGTCTGATACCGCTAACTCAAGGGAATTACCTTGCCTGCCTCTGAGAGCGCTGGCTGCCTGTGAACTAGGAATGACTGGGCACACCAGCCTTTCATGCCAATGCTTACATGCATATGTATCCAGAACGTTTGCGCTCGTGGGAGAATTTTGTTGAATAGTTCTCATCTTGGATGCCCAGTACTGGCACTTGCTTCATCAGTCACAGAAGAGACCCCAGAGCTGTGTTCATTACCAAGAATGGAGAGTTAGATGGTAGCTCAGTCTTAAGGTTACACACCTAAGACATGAGAGGAGTAAAAATTTCTCACAGGGTGCAGATTCATGGTTCTAAAGTCGAGCTAAGAGCTGGCATTTTCTTGGTGCATGTTATTATGTAAGTAAGATGTTAGTAACTATTTTGACTGGTAAGCAAGGGAAATGATGCAGGCACCTGGCATTTGTCACTTGGGTTCTGTGTTCATGTAGAGCACGCACTGAGTGGTTTGCTTAGACTTGTCTCTATCATCTTTATTAAAGTTTTATTGTAAGGAAAGTTCGGTAGCTCGTCATGAGTTTTTTACTAAAAACTCTGCTCTTTGGAATTCCAGTATCAGGTGGGACAGCTTTACTCTGTTGCAGAAGCCAGTAAGAATGAAACTGGTGGTGGAGAAGGGATCGAAGTCTTGAAGAACGAACCTTATGAGAAGGATGGAGAGAAGGGACAGTACACCCACAAAATTTACCACCTGAAGAGGCAAGTGGGGTTTCCACCTGTGACCTGCAGAGCCTGCCTGGCCCCTTATGAGTAGGCCTGCTCAGCTATAATGTGCGGGGACCACGTGTTGTGCTTCAGTTTATTGTGGGCCCCCTCACGTTTATACTCAAAGTGACATGTCTGCATGTAACAGCAGTTCAAACAGTAGAGAGGACTGTAAAATGACACGTTCATCTTTAACCTGAAGAGAGATGGTTAGCAGTCAGGAGCACTGGCTGCTCTTATCATCGAGGACCCTGGCTTGGCTCTCAGAACTCACATGGTGGCTCATAGCCATCCATCGGCACTTTAGTTCCAGGAGATCCAGCACCATGGGTATCATGAACATGTGTAGTTCATATACACACGCGCAGGCAAACCATTCATATACGTAGGTGAAAATACATAATTCATCTTCGCTCCTTGCCATCAGTGTCTGTAAAAACAGAAACACTTGAAACACTTATCCTGGTTCATCCATGTTTTTGTCTGATATCTATAAGAGTCTTTTTTTTTTTTTTAATGTGTATGGGTGTGTAGGCTCTGGAGCAAGTGTGTGTGCCAGTGTTTGTGGAGAGGCCAGAGTACAGTTCAGTATTACACTCAGGGATGGTGGCCCCATTGAGATTGTGTGTGTGTGTGTGTGTGTGTGTGTGTGTGTGTGTGTGTGTGTGTGTGTGTGTGAGACAAGAGTGGAGTTGCCTGTGGGGACCAGAGGAGGGGGGTGTGTGTGTGTGTGTGTGTGTGTGTGTGTGTGTGTGTGTGTGTGTGTGTGTCAGTTCCACGAAGAGTTAGAGGTTCCTTATTGAAAGCACTGGACTCTTTCTGGGAGTGCTAAAATAAGCCAAAGGGTTTAATGTGTAAAACTTTGTATTGGTCTGTGATATCATTATATAGATTACTATTCCAAAAGTGATAACATAACATGAGCTTGTTCCATTGCTGTGACAAAACCCCATGATCAGAAACAACTAGGTGAGGAAAGGGTTCGTTTCCTTTGGCTAACAAGGCACAGTACATGATTGAGTCGAGTCAAGGCAGCAACTGAAGCAGAGCATGGAGGAGTGCCACTCACCAGCCTGTCCCCCGGCTCGCTCAGACTGCATACTTTAGCACCCAGGACCACCTACCCAGCCAGGCGTGGCATCTACCCCCAGTGGGCTGGAGGCCCTCCCTCATCAGGCGTTAATCAAGAAGATGACGCCCTTACAGGCTTGTCTACAGGCAATCTGGTGGAAGGAAGCCTTTTCTCAGAAAAGTTCTTCCCAGCTGACTAGCTTGTGTCAAGTTGACACAAAACCAATCAGGACATATCTTGAAATAAATATTAGAAAAATGGCACCTTGTTATGTAGAAAAGGTTTATTACCAGGCCATTAAGAATTCATGCAGTGTTCCATGTTTTTAAAACCTAATCAGATAAAAAGCCTAGAAAGTCATTAAAGTGTTAGGAATGTTTATCACTTCCTGCTGGGATATGGGTGATTTCATTTTTATGGGAAAGAAGACTATTAAATACCATTTTTGAAACATCTGATTTAGGTAACTCTCCAGCCATAAATAATGGCTCTTAGTTGAAGAGAGCTATAAATATGGTCACTGTGAGTGATGTTATTGCTCCAGAGCTTATTTGGGCATGATAGGACTTTCAGGCTTGGTAGTACAGGGTCTCTGGAGGCTGCCTTCCCCTGTTCTTGGTCTCCTGGATCAGCATTTTCAGTACTGAAGGAACCAGAGTCATTCCATAGCACCTTTTCTGTGTACCAGTCCCCAGACAGGCACGTTACGAGTTTTGTACCAGGGGACACAGGAATGCACACTTGCCCAGTACCACCAAAATATAAAACATACCCCCCCAAAAAGAAAAGAAAGAGCAGTAACCCCTTATATAGCTAAACTTAATCATTTTTTAGCATTATTTTGATACAAGATTATTTGGGGAATTGAAACAGTTAGTGCTACTTAGCTCATCAGATTTAGAATGTGATAGCATTTTTTTTTTGATAGAAACAAAAATGATGGTGCAGCTGAAAACACATCCAATATCTTTCTCCTCACAGCAAAGTTCCTGCATTTGTAAGGATGATTGCTCCCGAGGGCTCCTTGGTGTTTCATGAGAAAGCCTGGAATGCTTACCCCTACTGTAGAACAAGTAAGCTGGTCCCCACAGCACTGCACCCTGCTGCCCTTATGAGCACCCCAGTCTCGAGGGTTAGACCAGGCAAAGCCACCTCTGGGGTCACAGGCAGCCACTGCTTCAGTTCTTGGGTGATGGCCAGGGGCCACTGGCTCCACTCCCCCCCTCAGAGCTGTGTTGTACCCCTTAGTTCATTCCCAGATGACAGCTGTATGGAAGGAAGCCCTGCTGACTGCTGCCTTTGGGGTGGACAAGTAAACATGGAAACCGTTGAGGTTGTGTGCGCCCAGAGACGCCACTCTCGGAGGGTGTTACAGATTGGCTTTCCAAACCAGCTTCATGAATGAGGCTACACTTTTGTGATAGTCTTCTTAGCATTATTTTAAATTAAGGTAGATTATTCTTCATATTGCCTTTGAACTCCATAGTCTTAATTGAGCATCTGTTGGTGTGACTTACGTAGAGACCATTTTGAAGACGTAAGCCAAGTGTTATGTGTTTGGGATAGCTTAGTTAGTCCACCCAACAGAAATGTGGGGACAGGCTGTTTTGACTCCATCTAATTGAAGTTTCTCCTGTTTTTGCTGCCCCCGTCGCCTCTCTGCCTCAGTTGTAACGGTGAGTAGCACACGCTGTTCTTCAGACTTTGCTTTTGTACCCTGATGATTCCCAACTGCTACTGGCTTTTTGCTTGAGCTCCCATGGCTTCGTGGCCCGTCGTGTGTCCTCTCCCTGCCTCACATGTCCCAGGCTTGCTTCACTCTCCTCAGTGGTTCTCCTTTGCTTTGCTACTTGGAATGTCCGAATATTCGGCAAACCTGGCTTCTTCTGCATCTGTGGGAGTGCTTGGATTATGTAAAGGAAGTATTGCCCTACCCAACAAGCCTCTCAAAATCGGGAGCTGGGGGTTCAGCTGGGCCAGTAAGAGAATGGGTTGCTCTTCCTAAGGACCCAGGTTCAGTTCCTAGCACCCAGGGGATCTGGTGACCTCTGCAGGTACCAGACGCACATGTGGTCCACATACATAGATGTAGGCAAAACACTCATATACATAAAATAGAAATAAATCTAAACTAAATGGGGAGTCCATGGCTCTGGATTTGGAAAGAGATCCACACTGGGGTGCTGTGCAGGGAAGGACTCCCACAGAACTGTGACGGGTGCATCACTTTCTTGTTGTGTTCTCTGCAGAATGAATATATGAAAGATGACTTCTTCATCAAAATCGAAACGTGGCACAAACCTGACTTAGGAACATTAGAGAATGTAAGTTTCCACTCTACACTAAGGGGTATGTCGGGGCATGGCTGCTTCCCAGAGTGCTTGGTCCTCGTGTGCAGGGCCCTGGGTTTGGTTACCAGCACCATCGGGCGGTACCGGCTCTGCGCTTGAGTGAGGAGGCTGTGGGAATGGGAATTACTGGAACACGGCTGTGTCGTTGGGGTGGGTGAGCAAGCCAGACACAAATGTGCTTCTTCTATCAGTCCCTGCCTTGGTGCTTAAGGGGACTCTTCCAAGATTGCTCTTCTTACTGGCAGCTCTCTTACTTGGAGCGAGGAGAACGTGCTTGACGGCACTCACAGATGATGCCACGGCCGATTCTCACCTGGTGGTTTTGGATGTTTTCCCTCCGCTCACCATAGCAGTTGTTCTTAGCAGAATTGATTACTCTGCTGGTGACGCCCACTTCACTTTTCTGGGCCACGGGCTGATGTCAGAGAAGGGCAGGAGTGAGGAGGTGCTTGGTTTGCAAAGATGTTGACAAGATCCTGACAGACATTATAAGCACTTAAGGACCGTTCATACCTGAGCTTCAAGGACACCTTGCGGGGATGCTGGAAAGTAGCCGCCAAGGCATGCTCAGGGGCTGGACAAGGCGTCTGGCCCCGTGGGTCTCAGAAAGCATCTGTAGCTCTGGAGCATTGGCATCTAGAAGTCATTAGAAATGTGTGTGCTCAGGCCGTTAGCGCCTGCCTTCCGCACACACACACCCACACATGGAGGAGTGTGAGTTAGTGGGAGAGCCGAGCTCTAGTCCTAACTACTGTGGCCATGCGGTCCCATTTTTGGTGCTCATTCATAGAACTTAAATTTTAATTTGTGTACTTGTCCATTGATCCTGTGACAAGCTGTTTTTGATTGAGTTTCCCTAAAATAAAGGGTCTAAATGAAGTGATACGTAGTGATGGTTTCATGCTCTGTGAGTTACCCTGCCTTTCCCACCTTTCACCTGGGCTTAATGTCGCTGTAAAACAGTTCACAAGGCTTGAGAAATGAGTAAGAAGTGTCAAGAAGTTCACAAACTGAAAACAAGCTGCAGGTAGTTAGATCATTCTCTGTTTTAAAAATGATGTTTGTTTGTTTGTTTGTTTGTTTTTGGTGGGGGTGGGTACACATGGGTGCATGTGCCAGAGGAGGTCACAAGATTCCACGTCCCTTGCTGCTGCAGTTGCAGGCAGTTGTGATCCAACCAACATGGCTGCTGGGAACCGAACTCCGACCCTATACAAGAGCAGCTTGTGCTTCTAACCACTAAGCCATCTCTCTAGCCCAGTGGTTCTCAACCTCTGGGTGGAGACCTGCCCTCAAGGTTGAAAGACCCTTTCACAGGGTTTTGGTAAGACCGTTAGAGAGCACAGAATCTTAACAATACGATTCGTAACAGTAGCAAAATTACAGTTAGGAAGTAGCAGCCAAAATGATTTTATGCTTGGGGTCACCACAGCACGAAGCATTGAAAGCCACTGCTG
Organism: Cricetiscus sungorus; assembly: GCA_030556225.1. Classification (NCBI taxonomy): domain Eukaryota; kingdom Metazoa; phylum Chordata; class Mammalia; order Rodentia; family Cricetidae; genus Cricetiscus; species Cricetiscus sungorus. Next base: position 36,617,931 of record JANBXA010000044.1, on the reverse strand, counting down.
TGGCCCCTAGAGCAGCTTGTTGAAGTGCGCTTGTCACGTTTACCTTTGCCGGCATAGAATTAAGGGTTCCGAGCACTATGCTTATAACTCTTGCATTAAACAGGCAAGATACATTCTGTTACACAAATCGCCTGTTAGTGTACTATGAAATCGCCCTGGCAGATTTCTCATGGGGAAGTGATACAGAGAGTAAAAGCTGTCCAGATCTCAAGATTACCAGCTGCTGCCTACTGAAATAGTAACTTCATCCCCGTACTGTATCCTGAGGGACGCACACTAAGATGACATATAGAAATGTAGCACTTTTACTGAAAAAGAACACACTAAAGTTTTCTGTTTCTCACAGGTTCATGGCTTAGATCCAAACACGTGGAAAACTGTTGAAATTGTACACATAGACATTGCAGACAGAAGTCAAGTCGAACCAGCAGTGAGTACTACCTGATGGCATCTTAATGTGTCCCCTTCACATCTCATGGAGTTATTTTCTGCCTTTTGCATATTGTGCATTTCTACCCGGAAATGATCCTGGCGCCCAGGTCTGGTCTGAGCACCAGGGGCCCTGGAAGAAGAAAGTGGTCGTTTTCTTTGCTATAGGCAGGCTCCTTTGAGAAAGGGAAGTGCGCTTCCCATATGTCGGGGAGTGTTTATTTGAGAAACATTTCCAAAAGTACTGTTTTCTGCTTTAAAGGCACATGGGTCTTCTGTATCTTTATACTAAGTGTGAGTAAGAAAGCAAAGGTTTTCCTTCTATGACTCTTCATTAGCTCAGTTAAGGCTATAGAAACATTTGATGTATGACCTTTTAACCAGCTAGCATGCTGTTTTGATTTTGTTTTTTAAAGCTTCTTAAGTTTTGTATGTGTGTTTAATGCAATTGCACAGCACACATGGAGGTCAGAGGACAACTTTCCTGAGCTGGTTGTCTCCTCACACCTTCACATGTGTTGCCAATGGGGTCAAACGCAGGTCATCAGGCCTGGGTGGTAAGGACCTTTACCCACAGAGCCACCTTCACCGAGTCACCTTGCTAGCTCGTGTTGGTTCTTACTAAATGTAAGTACCTACACCTGCCTCTTCTGACTCAGTCTCCCCTCCCGTGCCAGGTGAAGACCTCATTTCTTCTGGTTTCCTGAGGTAAATACTAACTCAGGCAGTAGTATACAGGTACTGTATTGCAACTGTGCACATTTTATAGGTCATCGTCGTCTTCTCTGCTGGGACTTCCCTGGCATGGTTTGTTCATGGACAGGGCATAGTGTTCCCTACCCTTCTGCTTTTAGTGCATAGTCTCTGAATTTGAGCAGTGTCTGTTGTGAGCTCAACAGAACAGAAATAACTCAGATGCAAACTGTCTGCTTTACTGGTAAATCTACAACAGAGGTCTCTGGCCATTATCAGAAACACCTGGGGCTGAAGGTGATAGTGGCTAGCCTGGACGCACACCGCTCTTTTAGGGCCCTCCTTGCTTAGAAACATCATTGTTGGACTGGGGAGATGGTTTAGTGAGTATGGTCCTAGTGACAGACTGATACTTGATATTGACTTCTGACCTCTGCACATGCGCACAAGTGCACGTGTGCACCATCATACACACACACACACACACACACACACACACACACACACACACACACACACACACAAATAGATTGGGAAACCAAGTAGTGGGGTGATCCTGGGTTTTGTTTGAAATTATGTAAAGGAAACTGTTTTAATCTGTTCGAGTGGGGAGTCATTGTATTGGTGTCTGCTCTTTTTGTTGGGGGCGTCTTTTAGCCATTACTTGCTCTATGTAAAAGAATGGTGAGAAGAAGAGAAGTGACTACGACGAAAGAGGCAGTTAGTCAGCAGGTTGGCTGGGTACCTAGTGATCTGGTCACAGACAAGATGGAAGAGCAGCGTGGCAAGCCAGGATCGGTGCTCTGGGAACAGCTTGATACACTGGTGATCGGAGTGATGATCAACAGAACAGAATGGTGACACCAACCAAACCTGGACCTTATGGTTCAGTAGAGTGTGGGACATGCCCGGCTTTGCTGGGAGCATGAAGTTTTTGTTGTTGTCCTGAAAGTGTGGCCACGGCAGCCTTCTGCTGTGCTACCGTGCAGCTGAGAAGACACTGTATTTGCAAAGGGTACGCAGGTGGTTCTGTGGGGATGGTGTTTGGGCTGGATGGTAATGGGAAGAATTGAGCGGACCTGGGCATTGTGATTTGGTAGGGATGTTGTGGCCAAGAGCACGTACTCTGAAAACAGGTTTTAGATTCAGATTCTGAGGCTCGGCCATCTGCTGCCTTTCTGATCTTGTACAAACTCTCAAGACCTCTGTGTGCACAGCTAGTTAGTCTTGTGCAAAACAAAGCTGACTGCCACACAGCACTAATTATGGGTACCCGGTAGCAGCTAGGTTAGCATGTGCAGGCCTCACTGTCATTGGTGCTGTGGTAAGCAGCTGCACTATGCAGGTGCCTGCCCCTGTGTCACTGGACACTATGTGAGTGCTCACCTGGAGTGTTTTATTTTATTGTGTGTCTGTGTGCGTGTGCAAAGATTTTTCATTTATGTATATGTGTGTGCCTGTATTCACACATGTGCATGTGGGTGCCTTGGAAGGCCAGAAGAGACTGTCGGGTACTCTGGATCTGGAGTTCCAGTGTGTGAGCTGCCTGGTGTGGAAGATTCTGGTTTTCTGCAAGAGAAGCAAGCACTTTTTAACTGCTGAGACATCTCCCCCGCCCAATTTTCTGTGGTTTTGCTTTCTAGGGTTCATAACTCCTCTTTGCAAATTACTCTTCAGATATGAGTAAATGCAAACTTAAAATATATTGATTTTGTAGTACTATTTTTTTTGTTGTTGTTGTGATAAAATGCACATAGCATAAAAGTTAACGTTTGAATCAGTTCTCTAAAACTGTACAATGCAGTGGCAATATTGTGTGTGTATTCATAGTTATACAGCCATCACAGTCTAGTTCTGGGGTCCTTTTTGTTACCCCAGTCACCAGTCTCATAGTCCCCACTCCCCACTGCTTCTTCACCCCAGCTCTTTGTGGCCACTGGGATTTGCCTGATGGGTATTTCCTGCAGCACATGGCCTGCTGGGACTGGGTGCTGCTTAGACTGCGTCGTACTGTCGTGGTTTCAAGTCTTATTTGTATTGTAGCATATGCTAGTGCTCACCTCTTTAGGCTTGACAGTACCACACTGAGTGACACCACATTCTGCTCAAGCTTGCATCAGGGTTGGCCATTGTGGCATCACAGTGGGCATTAGGGTCTGAACACTTCCTGGTTGTGCTGCAAGCACCTCTCCACCTCACAGCAGGCTCACAACAAAACTTTAAAATGGTTGAGTTTATTTTCTTCCCGCTGTTCACTTCATAAGAAATTAAACAATTGCACTAGCAATTTTGAGAAAATAGGTAGCCAAGGCCTGTCAGACTCAGGACAAATGGAAGTAGTTGAGAGTGGAGAAACAAGAATTTGAAAGGAAGCTTGAGTCTTTTCACTCCATCTGGTGGCATTCTCTGTCACTGCAGGTGGGTTTGGTCCAAACATTTCTGTCCAGAGTGCCCCTGCTTGCTTTAGGGCTCCCCCTCTGCTGGGCTCTTAAGTGGCTCGAGGTTCACTCTCCTTGACTTGCTGTGTTTGCTCATTCTTTGGAGCTGTATTTCACTGTGTTTTTGGAAGGACTATGATTTGACCCATGGTGCATCAGCATTCTTGGCTGAATGCTTTGACATGTCTGTATAATTGAAGTGACGTTGTCAGAATGACCCTAGAAGCAAAGATTTGTTGTAAGAATCTGTCAGTGTGACTTAGGTTCAGAGCATAGTTGCTATAGGAACCACGTGCATGTAAATATGTGGGTGTTTTGTTGATGCCTTTTGGAACAGTTTTAAGACTTGATTTAGATAAATTATTTTTAAAGAAACCACTAGGTTGTCTGATATTTCTATATAAATATCTCACTCAGTTTCTTTTGCACATTAGATTGTATTCACCTTGCAAAACTGACTTCCTGTTTGAGAGAAAAAGGCATTGAAGTGGAGTGCCAGTAAGGGCTTGTGCCCTCCAAGGAGGGAGAGTCCTCCTCTCTGGAGTTGAGCAGTCACAGAGCACATGCATACTGTGCCATGCCAGCAGAGTACCTCTGTCCCCTCACACTCCATATCCAAGCCCCTGTGTTCCCGCTCACATTCCCTGCCTCTTTTTCCTTGGTGTGTCAGCACCCTTGAGCCAGGGCAGCACTGCACTCGTTTGCATTTCATCAGCCTAGAAAGAGGCATACTTCTTGATGTGGGGCGAACTTTCCAGGGGAGCTTTGCTGGGTTTTTTGGTTGTTTTCTGTAGTAGTCGTTTGCTGGCTCTGTTGCTGCTGGTGATTCTGTCAGGAGGCTGGGGGATCAGAGCTGCTTGAACCCAGGAGTTTGAGACCAGCATGGGCAGCACAGGGAGACCCCCATCTCAGAACAACAAGATAAAAAGAAGAAAGAAGATACTCAGGGAGGCTGGGTTTTATTGTGCAGGCAGTAATGGACACAGTGCTGCTGTAACCGTTTCCTGATCCTGCACCATGGAAACACTGTGCTGCTGCCCGTACTGCAAGGATTCTGAGCTGCTGTTTGTGATCTGTTTTTGTTCAGGGCAGAAAGTCTTATTAGACTGTAAAGAGTCAGCATGTGCAGCATAAAACATCCAAATGTAAGTTTAAAGATTTCCCTCTTCCTTCTCAGGCTGTTGATACATAACCACAGCGAATGTTTGGGCTTCTTTAGCTGCCCTGATGAGATGCCCATGCATAGCCTCAGCTCATTTCCAGGATGTATACAAACACAGCACTTGACATCTGCTTCTGCTTTGTTTCCTAAGGTATAGCATTTGAATGTGGCCCCTTTAATCATGCCCAGCACTCTGTCTAAGTAGCTTTCCATGATTTGTATACAAAAGTCACTTCCCAGGAGAGGAAGGCTCATGAGCTTGAAGTGTGCACACCACAAACAGCAGAGACCTTCAGTTTGGAAGTAATTTGAAAGAAACGGGCACAGTTTTGAAAAGAGAAATTGGAACCACATTTAAAGGTATTTATTTATGTGTAATGAGAAAGAGTTTGTCAGCCTTTCTGTGTGTGTGACTTTATAACTTCCAGGATGGGTTTCTTTCTTCTGTAGTAGTGAAAATGAAAAGAAAGGAAGGAAGAAAGAAAGAAAGAAAAAGAAAGAAAGGAGATAATTTAAAAATTGAAATGTGAAGTAATGCATATTAGTATGCTTTTAAAGAAGTTAGTAATTAGCCTATCTTAGTGATTGGGAAGGTTTAAAATGCAGCAGGTTCAAAGAGAATAACGTTTCAACATGACTAATATTTTTATTTGTGGTCAAAGTTTTTTTTTTTTCCTCAAATGAGGCATTTCAGAACCAAAAATGACACAGTTTTAGGGACGTGGCGATAGATCACTGAAGGTGGTATTCCTCGACAGGAAGAGGCACCTGTTTCTGCCCTCCTGCAGTGGGGAGCTTGGAACAGCTGTTGTTGGGGTTCCTCAGAGCTGTGCTGCTTGAAGTTTGCTGGGCTTTGCTAGTGCTGCTCCCCATTTCCTCCTCATCTGCTTGTGTGTCTGTCAGATAGTCAGGTGGCCTTCCTTTTTCCTGTCTGCCCTCCCTGCAGGCTCACAGTGTGGCCTTGGAGCTAGGACTACTATGCATCGTGTCCCTAGTACTTTCTCCACTGCCTGCAGGGGCCTTGATGCTGGACTCCAGACCACTGTACGTTCTTGTAAGCACCTTTTTGTACACAAAGTCTGGCAACAAACCTGGGCGTCCTCTTAGTGTTACCGTGTCCTCCTTAGGAGGACACATGTCCCCTCAAGCAAGGGAAGTGTGTTGTTGATGACACTCCCCTTCCCTTGAAATATAGGGCTCACTGCTCCGCCTTCTTGTGGAGAATCCCATGAGGCACAGAATGCCCAGCTTTCCCAGTGACTCTGCTCCTGTTCGCTTGTGGAAAATATGTTCTAGCACGTGGGTAAGACTAAAGGGTAGGAATCTGGAAGCAAAAAGAGTCTCAGTTGGAGGTCAAGACCCATCCTTTACTTAACCTTTATTTGCACTGTTGAGTAATTTTCAGCCCGAGGAAGGGCTGTCATTTCCTCAGCCTTGGCCAGTGGTCCTTCCAGGGTTGGGTGTGGGAAGTAGCAGACCTTAAGGCAGGCTGGTAACTTCACTTTCTAGAGCTGATTGGTAGAGCACTATTTACCTAGGGCAAAGGAGCAGTTGCTAATTTGTCAGTTCATCTTCCCTGGTTCTCAGAAACCGGCTTTTTGGAAAGGCCTGGGCATCATCTTTTCTTTAGATATTGAGTTCTGTTAGACTGTGTTTAGACATTATGTATGTGTAGTCTTGGTAGCATATGCTTTACTTCACTGTTTCTAGAGGGAAACAAAAACAATTTCTAAGCAATAGAATGTATTGCTTAGAATGTATTTCCTAAACAGTCTGTACTAGGGTATGCCCCCCCTTAAAATCAGATAGAATAGAATCTGGTTGGAAAAGGTTAATAAATATTAATTCAAACCTTGTGGGGTCATTATTATTTGTCAGCTTTGGGGCTGACATTTTCTGCGGGTTTAGCTTATCCGCAGTTCCAGGTTAACCAGTGGTGGGTGGCACCCTGATGGCCAGGTCAAACCATCGGTCCACATAGCTGTGATTTGGCTGTGTGAGTGTGAGGGTGGGGGGCAGCTTGTGGCTGATCACTGATATGTGTGAGAGTGTGAAGGGGAAGCTTGTGGCTAATCACTGGTGTGTGTGTGTGTGTGTGAGTATGAGTGAGTGAGTGAGAGAGGTGGGGGAGGGAGAGTGTGTGTGAGTGAGTGGGGGGAGGAAGGGAGAGAGTGGGGGGAGAGCTTGTGGCTGATCACTATGGGGAAGCTTGTCACTGATCACTGGTGGGGGGCAGCTGGTGGCTGATAATTGATTTGTATGAGTGTTTGTGTGCGCGTGTGTATGAGAAACTTTCAGAAACCGTGCTCCTGGTGCACGTATGAAGGTGGGAGGACCATGACCCAGCAGCCTGTGATGGGTGCAGGGAATAGTGGCTCTGAGAGTGGAGGATAAGAGAGTTTCAAGTCAGAGGAGACTGGTCTTGCTTGTGTGCGTGCTCTCTCACTAGCCTTTGCTGCAGTGAAGCAAGCCCTTGACAGACTCTCTTTGTAGTGAGCAGTAAAGGATCCCCTCCCCCTGCTCCACCATCTTCAAAGAGGATATAAATAAATGTAAGCATGGTTACCATTAAAAATAAATGTGAAAATATTTTCCCACTTTAGTCTGCTGCCTTACATGGTCAAGTACTTCCAGAGCAGATTTAGAGAGCGGCTTTTGGAGGTGGGGTTGGCAGCAGCGCCCTCTTGTGGGGAAATAACATACTGCTTTTCTGTTAAAAATCAGGGTGTAAAACCTCTTCACAGAAAGTGCTTTCTGACTGGGCCCTGATTCTGGAAGGAAAATAGTGGGGGGGGGGGTGGATTCTGAGCCAGAAAATGTTTCTGAGTGGTTCCCTGTTAAAATCTTTTTTTCAGAAGTGTAAATTATCTGTCTGTCTGTCTGTCTATCTGAGGAGACTTACTCTAGAGCCCTAGCTGGCCCAGAACTTGCTGTGTAGACCAGACTGGCCCGGCCTCAGAGTCCCGGGATTGGCAGTGTTGATGGACTTAGAGGCTGCTCCTTAGGCTGAGCAGGAGCAGAGGTCTTTCAGCCTGTAGTTGAGGGCAGCAGCCTAATTCCTGAAAACACCAGCAGGGGTGACACAGCCCACGTAGGGCACACCCAGCCCAGCAAAGAGTAGGCCCCATTTAGTTGATGGCATTTGCTTGTGTGTCTTCCTCAGTGACGGGCCGTCAGTTATGGGAAACAGAAGTATTTTAAACACTGCCAGTCTCAGGTGCATTCGGATTTGAAGTGAATGTTTGAGGAGCACCTTTGCTGATGTTGGCATCTAGAGCCTTAAACGCCTACTTTAACGTTATTATGTGTGTATGGAGAGGTCAGGGGTGGGGGCATGTGGAGCACATGTTTGTGAGGGGGTCTGTCCTCACAAACAGGACAGTGTAGAGTCCATTCTTCTCTGGTCCTTTACTTGGGTCACCAGCTTACGTGGCAAACATCGTGGTCTGCTGAGCCATTTTGCCAGCCCAATGCCCTCATTTATTGTTGGGTGTGTTTGGGGAATTTGTTTGTTTCGATTTTTCAAAATAAGGTTTCTCTGTGTGTTCCTGGCTGTCCTGGAACTCACTCTGAAGACCAGGCTGCCCCCGAACTCACAGAGATCCACCTGCCTTCCTCCTATGTGCTGGGATTAAAGGCGCACGCACCCCTCCCCCCTCTTCCCCTGTATTTTTGTTTGTTTGCTTTGTTTTGTCTTTTGGGTTTGCCGTTGTTGTTTTGAGAGAGTATCTCACTGTGAAGGCTAAGCTAGTATCCAACTCAGAGTCGTCTGCCTCTGCCTCCTGAGTACTAAGGTTAAAGGTGTACACCATGACACCAGGGCAACAGTCTCTTCATTTTTAAGGATTATGATAAATATATTAACACATAGTAAGGGCAGTGTTAAAATAATAAATAACATGGTATTCTGTACATAAACATGCCCAAAACAGTAAACTCAGCCCCCTTGGGAAGGGCTGGAGAGGGCACCTGTTGTCCTTGCTCTGCTGTTAGGTGTACAGTTTACATTTCACAGTAAACGTTTTCCCAGAGCTGAAATTCTGACAGTGCCATTTCTTCGGGAGTCTGCCCTCATAAAAACTTCCTGCAAAGGAAGGGTAGGTAGCATTAGAAAGCAGGAAGAAGCTGCTGGCCTGTGGGTTCTCTAACCTAGCACTGCCTGTGGTGTGACCTACCCCAATGGCTATAGGTGGGTAGGCTGTGGTCCATACCCACAGTCCATCTGGGATCATCTCCACTCCTGGATGGTCCCTGTAGAATTAGAAAGCGCTGTGTCCGTGCTTCCAGACTTCGCTCTGATTGCATGGCTTTGCTCTCCATACAGGTGTTTGTAAATTCAGGTTTTAGGATTCATTGGAAGGCAAGACTGGTGGAGGGACCACATTATAGAATATTTTTAATGCAGTTTTGTTCCTCTGAGGTACATTCAGTAACAGAAACTAGGCCAACAAGTTATTGACAATTAGTGGTCCTTTGGGACTCTGCTTTAATGAATAGATAAGAATGATTTGTAATTAGCATAATAATTATATGCAAATGAAGGCTTCTGAATTGCTCTAAAACACTTCTGAACTGTTTAAACAGCCCTCCTGAGATCTTGTTACTCTATTAATTTGTGTAGCAAATCTTTTTTTCATAGATCATGCAAAGATAAACTTCAGCCCGGCCCCTATGCCAGTGATTATGAATTCCAAGGTGGTAGGACCTGAATTAATGAGATTTGCTTATACTGTATTAATGGTACTCTGTGGGAACCTGCAAGGGTGAGGAGTCACTGGGGAGATGTAATTAAAAACAGAAAAGAAAGCTGCTGATTGGAAAATAACTGTTGAAATCAGTTTCTTAAACAAGTTAGTAAATGTTATTTCTTTCTCTGTTATTTGCCATGGTAACATTCAACGAAAATACTTTTTTAGGCAGGCTGGCCTGGAGTATGGCTTGTATTCTGTCAGGCTCCACACATACAGTCAGCATAGGGACTAGAGACACTTGCTTCCCTTCTTTCTAAGGGCTGTGACCTTTAAGACGGGGTAGAGTGGTGCCGATAGAATGAGTGCTTGCTATTCCTCTTTGCATTTCATTTAGCCTCTCCTAAGCTTTGCTGAGATGAGCAGTAGTACCCATGCATTTTAAACTTAGTGATTATCTCTGTGCTGTTTGAATAGACACCTAATTAATCATCATATGCTAAAGGAGAACATTTGATAACAGGCTGCAAGATCCTAACCTTTACTTTGTGAAACTCCCTGTGGGCAGAGGGTTATTTATATGGGCTGGGCCTGGTCTTCATGAGCAGGTGTCAGGGAGTTCCAAGGCTGGTGCATTTGAGTAGCTGTTCTGTCTCTGCTTACCCTCACCTGTGCTAACCAGGCGCACTTGAAGCGGTTTCTGGTGTCTGGGGCTCATCTTGATTTTCTACAAGCTGTCAAGAAACTCACCTTCTACTCCCTCCCCCATTCATATTCATTCGTTAAATCTGGGCTCAAGGACATATTTAGGTTTTATACTTAAGTTTTGGGGGACAGCCACTATGCTAAAAGATTCATAAAACTAATATTCTTTGTCTTCAAAAATTAATCTGGTTTCTATCGAGAGTTTCTGTTGCAAGTGGCAGTCAGTAACAGATGTGTGCCCGAGAGGTTGTGCAGCTTTCCTATTCCAGGGCAGAACAGTTCCTTATACGAATTTAATGACTGCGTTCTGCGACTCCAGCATGGAGACATTAATCCACTTATTTACCATATCATACTTTATTTTGTTCTCCAAGGGAATCTTGACTTCCATTCGCCTTCATTTTTACTTAAATAAGAGTTTCAGTGGCATAGTGTTGGTTAGCACTAATCCAAATGTGTCTTACACTGGTGCCATTGTGTTTTTGTGTCATTTGGAGGAGCACCATTGTTGGAGGAGCAAGTACTATCTCTCAGAAGGCACACCTAGCTAGATAATGATGGTTTCACTAGGCCCTTATCCTGACCAGGCCTCTGGGCATTGTCTAGATAATTAAAATTAGATCACAAAAAAAAAATGTTGAGCACAATGCACCTTAGTATAGTAAGATTTTGCTCCTTTTAAACCTGCCTTTAAACCTTTTTTTTTTTTTTAAGTGTTTTTCCTGGGCCTAGTGAATTTGTTGTTTTGTTTTTTTTTTCCCAAGGATTATAGAAAGTGCATAGCAGATTCAGCCTTCAGAATACCCAGGAGCTGAAGACTCAAGTAGGCTGCAGCTGTCTTCACCCACAGTATTCTGAAAGAACTAATGAGATGAGGAGCCTGCAGCCGGTGGCAAGCACAATAAACCATGAGCCAGGGGCTTCTCTTCATCAGAGCCTCCCTTTCCCCCTGGGGTCCCAGAGGAGACAGAATACTAACAAAGCCAGCAGGCTGTCTCATTCCACACTATTGCTCATTTGCAGCTGTAATTGGTAGCTGAGGTTGCATTCTGTATGCTGGAACTGTCATACATGAAGGAATATATTTGTTCATTGTGATATGGATATAAATCGACCGGTTTCCAGATCCAGAGACCAAATCAGATACCCAACAATAAAACTCAGCAAGAAGATACTATTCAAAAAAGAAATTAATGTTTATTATAGAAATACAAAATTGGGGTTGTGAAGAGGACATCCGCTTCCTGCCTTTTCATATCATGCCCCTTAATCCAACTGATTAAACATTTACAGATTCAAACCGGCAAATGCACAGTGACTAGATTTTGACGAGGTGCATTATTCTCACCTGTCAGGGTCAAGGTGCTATTGTTAATAATTGGGTTATGTTACATTTTCAGTGCAATGTCTTTAATGTTTGCTGGTCCGCACTTAAGAGAAAATCAAAGAGGAGGAGGTTTCATTCTATGCACTCACCTCAGCACGATCCACTGGGACACCCCTGGTGCTAGGAGTGGCTTCTTGGGTTGTTAAATGTTTACTTCCTGGGACTGCTGACACCTATGGTTGCCCTGTGTGGTACCGTTATGTGAGCCAGGGCAGAGATCAGTAGGGCTGGCGAGATGGCTCAGTCTTCCTGAAGACCGGGGTTCAATTCCCATCACCCACATAGTGGTTCACAACCTTCTGTAATTCCAGTTTTGGGGGGATCCACTGCCACCTTCTCGCCTCTGAGGACAATGTATGCCTGTGGGGTCCACAGATGAACAGAGTCTGGGTGAAGTCAGGGAATAGGGAGGCAGCCCTGTCAGTTCCTCGCTGGATGGTGAGCCTTGCGTTGATGATGGAGGCTTGCAGGTGCGCCTTCTGAAATGCTTTCAGATCTAGAGTGAGGCCCTCACGGGGTTTCCAGTGTCTGTAGTTTGTGCATCTACTTCAAATGGGTTCTGTAGCTGCATGATGTGTCTGCCTGGCATGGAGCTGGGGTAGAAGAAAGCAAGGTATCTCTCTCTTCTGACCCTTCTCTGGTTGATGCCTTTGCTGGTCCTCGTGTATGGACTGCCTTTATTCAATGCCATTGGTCTCACTGTGCAGGCTTTGTTGTGTGTTTACATACTCTTCCCTTGGATGTGGGCAGGTTTTAAAGTTCAGAGCACTTCCACAGTTTTCCATACTCAGTTCTCACTAAAATCCTGTTCCCCTCTTTTCTTTCACAGTTTAATGCATCCAGAATCAAAGTTTGTCATGTGCTGTGACATATAGTAGCCTTCTGTGTCTTTATTATTAATGGCACATAAAACAGTGGTACGACTTATAGCTCTCAGCTACTTATGTGCGGAAATGTAGTGTTTACCATTCCCTTACAGTTCAGGTTTTGTAAAAAGAAAAGAAAAACATGACTGGTATGGCCATGGTCGCATCACACCCCAGTCCATAAGTCCATGGATCTTTCTACTTTTGTTTTTGTTTTGTGAGATAGGGTTTCTCTGTCCTGAAACTCTCTCTGTGGACCAGACTGTCCTGGAACTCACAAAGATCTCTGCCTCTGCCTCTGAGTGCGCCACCACTGCCTGGCTTCTTTCGATTTTTAATATGAAGGTCACTTGTCTTGGAAGGGTGTGTTCTTGACTGGTTTTGTTTGGTTTTAACTGACTGCATGTTCTCTCTTCTCCCTTGTTTGTTACTGCATACTTCTTGGAGTCCTGGCGCCTGTTTTGCTTTGCTTTGTCTTGTATGCCTCTTTCAGCTAGGCTGACGTTAGGAACTAGCCCGCATCCTGACCTTCATCACCCTGTGGTGGCTGTTACAGGGACTCTGTTACAAGTGGTTGTTTGAGGGGACGACGACACTTTCATGTTTGGGGGAGAAGTGGGCTTTAATGTTGAGCCTCTGCTCTAGAAGAGAATGGTTTGGAGGCTCACAGGTATGTCTTTTGTTTGGGTAGCTTTTGCTTGTGAGTGCAAGTTTTGGGATCTCTTGTTCAGTCGACTCTTTCCTGGGTCTGAGGAAGCATGCCAGTCTTTTTATGATACGGATGTGAACTGGAGTCTGGTGGGAACTAACTCATCCCAGCTATCAGAGATGGAAGTCAGTGCTGTTGTGCCCAAACAGGTGGTGACTCTGGTTCTGGTTGTCCTGCCTGGGGGCAGCTGGGCCTTGTGTGTCCTTTCTTCGTAATGCTGACTGGCCTCGTGTCCTGGCCACATCACATTGACTATTTCAAATCATTGAGACCTAGTGAAGCCAGCCGTGTTCACGTGTTTAATAGTTTCAGCTCCTGAGACGGTGCTGAGATGGCCTTCCAGTTCATGGCCACATGTTTACCCAGCACGCTTCTTAAAGGCTTAGCTTTTCCCTGATCCTCACTCTTTCTTTCTCACATGGTTCATTTATAACCCTCCCTAGGAATTGTTAGCACGCCATATGCATTTACTAACTGGTCATTTCTAAGTGGCCATTGCCAGTGTATCTTCTTCGCTTTGGGGAAGTTTGTGTTGTACTTGGAGCATGCTCCATGCATGCTTTGCTTGACCGACTCTTACCTAAGACTACAGTTTCCAGCTAGGGTTTCCTCTCAGCCTTGTCTGCTCCTCTCCCCCACCCCCCACCGCAGTGTCTGAGCCCTTCTGCAGCCCCTGCAGAGTCTGTGCCTCCACAAACCCTGGGCCTCGGGAGCCGTCCTGGAAGAGGCGCGGCCTCCAGGCTTTAGACTGACCCCTGGGCCTATGTTGTGACAGTTAGTGAAGTTCCTGCCATTTGTATACTCCAAAAATAAATTACTTCTATGGAGAGAGCGGAGGAAGGAGAGAGATGAAGAGGGCGGAGAGGGACAGGCACTTTAGATAAGTAAATTGCTTTAACTCATTTCCTGCAATGTGTCAGGCAGGATGAATCAAAGGAAATCATTTATGTGCATGAGTTGTAGATTTTGGGGTCACCTGTGGCTTGCCTCAGATGTCCGTCCCTGCTGCTCATGTCGGCGAGGGACCTGGAGGACACTGATCCGGCAGGGGAGGAGGGAAACGCAGCAGCAGGACCTGCTCTTTGCTAGTGCAGGACTGGCTCACGGTGGCAGAAGCAGCCCGGAGTCACTCACCATGTGCAGGTGTTGTCAACAGTGAGGTGAGCATGCTTTAGTTGTTGAGCATGGGCCCATGACTGTCGGCCCTAAAACCACTAAATGCTCCAGCCAGCATCTAGTCTTGGTGGGCTGCTGTCACTCAGCACTGCTGATTACATAGTTGAGATAAGAGTTTAGAAAGTAATGGGATGCAAGCTGCAGGTGCTGTGTGTGGACCATCTCCCCTGTGTAGAAGCACAGGGAGCTGCAGCTGCAGAAAGCCGCCTGGCGAGGTTAAAGAACGGTCTCTGGTTTTCTTCTTCATCTCTGGCTCTGTTTTGCTTTACAGGACTACAAACCTGATGAAGACCCTGCATTATTCCATTCAATCAAGACCAACAGAGGCCCCCTGGGACCTAACTGGAAGGTATTGGCTGCCGACCTTGCTGACAAGTGGCGTCTTGGCAACATAACACTTGACAGGTCCCGAGTCTTAAAGAGGTGGCAGTGCTTAAGTGAAAAATAAAAACTGCACAGAGGGTTTTATTTGCGGTAAGGATTTAGGGCCATTTGCAGTTAGCCTGTGAATGTGTGCTGCATTAACAAACAGAACAGAGCCATGCCATGCTGAGGAACCTGAAGAGAGGCAAATGGTTTGCTCTTGGGGGACCTCGACATCCCCTGGCTCCAGATAATACAGAAATCCATGTGAAGTGAAGGTTTGTAGTGGGGTCTAGTCAGCATCAACCCAGGTGTTTCCCTGACCTTTGTGATAGCTATGTTTCTGGAGGGCAGGACACCAGAGCACTCTTTGTGGCAAGTATTTGCAGTCAGGTAGAGCACACCTTCACTCCATTCACGAAGCAGGAAAAGCAATTCCAATATGGCAGGGTTTGTAGCGTACTACACCAAGTGTAAGCCCTTAAACAGGGCTTACAGGTTATTCTGATTAGTTTGACAGACTAGGAGAGACACATAGAAACACAAACCTGACCTGAGCAGGTTTTTCACCTGTGGGATTTTCTTTCTGCCAAGCTCTAACAGGCTAGTTACAACTGGAGGGACAGTGCAGTGCTGGCTGCCCCTGTGGGTGACCCCTGGACAGCCCTGTTAGAACTGCCAGTATAGCTGTGTTGTAAATGGTTACATATCAGTCAGCTGAAAGGGAGGAGGGGACTGACTTTGTCTCATGTGAAGTGAGTCATTGCTGGTCGTGCTTATTGACGGCTTTAATCCCAGGCCTCAGACAGCGGCAAGCAGGTCTCTTGTGAGTTCCAGGACAGCCAGAGCTACACAATGAGACCCTATCTTACAAAGGAAATAAAAAATCGTAATTTGTTTTATTTTTCACATTTGTTTCCAGGGTAGAGTTCAAAACTCTTCCACATAATATATGACTAGAGACTTAATACCTAGGAAGTGATAAATGTCCCGTGAGCATTGTCTGAGTCCCCTGAGTTTACTCAGTGTCCCCACCTTTTCCAGGTTTATAGCCACATCCTCTAGACACCCCTAGTTCAGACTGATGGCTCTCCCAGGTGTATCCCTGCTGAGGCGGCTCTGTTGTCTCTGGTGCTGTTTAGCGTTGCTTTTACAGAGGATGAAGAGGCAGGGGGCTCATGGCAAAATCCTGAGTTCTTTCACCCAGTTACTGGTGTTTGGAGAATAGGATGTGTGTGTGTGTTTGGTTGGTTGGGTGGGTGGGTGGTTGGTTTTTTGAAACAGGGTTTCTCTTTATTGCTTTGCAGCCAGGATGGCCTCAAACACACAGAGATCCGACTGCCTCTGCCTCCTGAATGCTGGAATTAAAGGCGTGCACCACCAACACCTGGCTGGAGTATAGATTTTACACAACTGTTGCATGGTGGCCCTGTTTTGCTTAAGTGCAGAGCTTTCCCCGTGGGAACTCCTGGGTGGTTTTCCTACCAGCCCCAGAATTAGTTGATGTTGTTTACTTTTGCTTGGCTTTTCTGCTTCTTGGGAAGTTAGAATGTGTGTAACTAACATTGCTTGTTCTTGCTTTGTTACTGAGATGTAATGTTTACCCATAGTTCTTTACCTCTGGTTGATGATGGTTTAAAATTCTAGAGTAGCTTGAGTTTGTTCGGTGGCAGGGTTTCATGGTGGAGCATATGCTACCTGGGGGTCACCCTACAGCCCAGGCAACCCTCGAATGCTTAGTGATTCCCCTCCTCAGCCTCATAATGCTGAGGTGACAGGCATGCCATAATGGGCTGCTGTGCCTGGAAATGAAGCCCCAGGGTGACTTCATGTCGTCCGAGCAGAAAGCTCCTCCAGTCCACTTGCGTATTGATCGCTTGTTCACTTTATCCACGTGGTGGTAGATGTGGGTGCTTTAAAAAGCAAGCAGCTGCTAACTGAGCTGCCATGACCTTGAGAGTAGGGGGGTAATGAGGAGAACAAGCCAAACCCATTTACTGGTGTGCAAGGGCATAAAGATTACATTTGTGACAATAGCTGAGCACACTCGTGTATCGTGTATTAGGCACGTGCTCTGTTACCAAGTTACACCCCAGTGGACGCTTTGCTGCTTTCTTTACCTGATGGGGAGTGCTGCCTGTTGTGTTTACTGGCTGTATTCAAGTGAGGGGAGAAGGTTCCTGCAGCCCCAGGTGCTATAGAGGGTCACATTGCACCTTCCAAACTTTACTGTGGGGCAGGTACAGCTGCTTTGTTTGAGTGAGAAATGTGTCCAGAGAAACCCAAACAAGACTTGTAGGAGAGAGACACTGGTGTCTGCACATTCACAGGCCTGAATCTGGTGCTGCTCACAGGTGTAAGGTGTGATGGGGCAGGCCCTCAGTCTTTGTCATACTGCACGGTAGCAGTTGAACTCTGTGCTTAGACAGTTCTGCACAGTGGTCAGGACATCTGTAGTGACAAGCACGAAAGGAGACCCATGCCGATACTGTGATTTAGGTAACGGAAGCCTTAGCCTCAGTCTCCATACTTCTAAAATGTGATCGTTAATACCAACCTCAAAAATCATTGGGAAGATTGAATGACATGAGTAAGTGCTGGGCACAAGAAGTGTGTCGGAAGGTTCTTGAGCCTGCCCTTCTGTGGAGCAGCCCTGCACTCTAGTGGCAGGATTCAGTTGCCTTGGGTCAGCAACCTGTGCCCTTTGCTTATGCTTACAGTGTTGAACCAGTGCTTGGTGTGGGTCAGAGCCACAGAGATCAGAGGGCCTTCCCCAGCCCGGTGGTGTTGCCGCTCAGGAGACATTTTCATTTCCCAAGCGTGCCATGGGCACAGGCTGTTATTTTTTCTCCTTTATGGTAGGACACGTATTTTTACTTAAAAACAAACAAAACCAGGAATCCACGATAGCCCTAGAGACACAGCCTTAGTTGTGTGCTCATTTTCCCTCTGAAGAAGGAAATAAAAGATCTGAGCACATGAATTATACTTTGTTACTTAGAGTTCAACATGAAGGGACTTTGTGCATGCTAATAGAGCAATTTATAACCTGATTAAGAATTTTGCTTCAAGGCAGAGTTGCTGACGAACATTTCTCTGTGGCTCAGTGTGCATGCACACGCATGCATATGTATGTGTAGATTCCGGTTTCTGCCTGGAGGCTGTGTCTGTGTGTCTGTGTGTCTTAGGGCACTGGCCCAGCCACTTACTTCTCTTACGGCTTCCAATAGTATTTTACATGTGTGTTCCCCCTAGCTTTCCAGTTTGCCACTTCTGAACCAGGGAGTGTCAGCTTCAGGAATTGAAGGTTATGCTGTCATTCTAGCCCAATGAGAGGCCTCGTACCTTTCTTCTTTTAAGGCAGACGCTCTTGAGTGTTAAGCTTCTGTATCTACAAATGGATGATAGGTAATAGCTAGGAGGCTCTGCCTCTCAGCGCCAGACATCGGAGCAGGTGATGATAGGGTCAGGTAAAGGAGTTGACCCAGAAATTGTTCCTCAAAGTGCCGGCAGACTCCTGCGTGGTCACTGCTCAGTCACACTCTAGAATAGCCCTCGTGGCCATTCTGAGTCCTCCCAACTAGAGAAGTACACTGCAATTTGTAGAGTTTGTTTCCTCCCTGTCCTCATGATTGCTGGCTCTTTGTACCCCGTTTGTGTGAAAAAATGACAGCAGTCTTGTGACAGGAATGTAAGCTTTTGTGCCAGGGATGGGAACAGTGGACCTGGAGTATGGCAATGGAAGTCTGGTTCCAGGTGGAGACTAGTAAGAAAGGGGACCTAGGGCTTCCTCCTGTGGCTCCTTTCGTGGCTCTCCTAACGGAAAGTGCTGCCTGCCATGCTCTCAGATCCTGACTTTGACTTGCCTGGGGCCCCAAGTAGCCAAAAAAGCGTGCTTCCTCCTGTAGTCTCCCATTTGAAACTGTTTGAAACTGGAACATGCAGAACTCAAACTGGCTTCTGGTTAGCCCACATTGTGGGATCTGAGCAATAAAGAAGTTGACTGACACAGCAGGTTTTCAGAGATTACACAGTTTGGTGACTTCACTTTTAGCTTAAAGTTTTTAAAGATGCATTTAGCACTTAGTATATATTATGCTTGTAGAACTTCTCCTAAACGAGCAAGCCCATGTTTTAAAAAAACTGGGTGCCCTGGGCTGTCTGCTAGCCTTCACCTTGGTTTGGCTGTAAAATGCCTCTAAGACAGAGCTGCAGGATTCAGGCCTCTGGAACGTATATTGTGTGGTTTGGGAAGTGACTTGGCAGACCAGGCCTCTGTCCAGGCTCTTCTTGAGTCCAGTGAAGCAAGACCCTGCAGCTGTACTTGCACACGCTAGTTTCCATCCTGATGAGGAAGGGTGTGAACTGCACCAGGGTATGTAAGGGAGCGTGCGCTGTGCTGATCTCTTCCCTGTTTTGAGTTTATTTTTTCTATTTTTATGAAATCACCTATGATTAGTTCAACCCTTGGAACTTTTTTGGGCTTAGAAGTCTCCCACCATGAACCCCTCCCCTGTAGAGGCATGTAGAGACATGTAGAGGCATGTGGCGCAGTTGGTGCCTCAGGTCAGAGTGGCCTACTTGTTTTGTGTGAAGCCACCATGGTGTGTGGCACGTGGCAGTGCCTGGAGTAGATGTTCCCTCGGTGGGTGCTTAGTGCAGGCTCGGTGAATGGCCATACCAGTGAGCTGGGGCCCCGGCATGTAGAAAAACTCAGCATCCAGCCCAGGTCCGTCCAGAAGACTCAGAGCGAGCAAAAGCTGTCAGGAGAAGTGAAGATGGTACACGTTGAAGAATAGGGTTTTGCTTGAGATGGTGGTGCACATGTTTGGCTTGTGTCCTGTGATCCTGTGTTAACGTTTGCTGGTGCACACGCTGGCAGCCTTTGCGGCGCGTTTATTTTTAACTTTCTCAGTGAGGTTTCAGTTGGAAACTTTTTAACACTGAAGATTCAGCCGCCAAAACCGAGTGTTCCGATTGCCTGCCGCAAAACTGAATTGCTGCGGGAGTGCGAGTCGCACAGAAGACTGCTCTGCTCCTGCTGCAGAGCTCGACTCCTCGAATGCAGCTCACCCTACCCCACCCTAGTCCCACGGGGCAAGCTCTGAAGCTAGTGAGACTGAGAGAGGCTGAGAGGATCGATCGGGCCAGCAGAGTGCCCTCAGACACCTTTGTCTTCATTCTCCCGCGTTGTATGTATTTGTTTGTCACAGGTTCAAGACGTTTGTTCTTGGAGCCAATGTTGGCTGATTGCTCACCACACAGCTCCACATGCTGTAAGTCATTCGGCCGTGATGTGTGGTTGCTGTGTAACTGCTTCCCTGAAGGTCTCGCCGCATGCCTCAGAGTAACCCAATACGTGCTCTTAAATTGAAAACATGATTTGACTTGGGAAGCTTCGTTTATAGTTAGTAACATGAAATGTATGGAATTCTGTGACTACACAAACTATTTAAATGCAATTTTGAAAACGTTTTCAGCTAACTAGCACATGCTACATTATGGATGAAATTTAAATTAGTCGGGGAAAAACGTGGAGCTCTTTAGTTAGCTTGGGACTCCTCTTACACAACTTCTGGTTGCTTTTTTGTTGGCCAACCAGTGTTCCCCTTCTTTTTAAAAAAATGTCTTTTTAAATTTTAATCTACATAGAATTCACTTACTGGCAGAATAATGGTATTGTGAAGTAGCAGAATCAGCCTTAGCTACCTTGATGCAGGTAATGAAATCTTCAGCTTTGGGCTGGATTGGAGCAAGCAGTGTAAAGACCTTCAAGAGGCATTTGTTTTCAAAGCAATAAAGAGGGAAAAATTCAGACATTTCAGTATCGTTTATGAAGAACCAAAAAGCTGTGGCCCACAGCAGTTCAGCTCCCAGGGACCTAAAAAGCTAGAAGTTGTCTCTGTCACTGTGGGAATTTTCACACTTTTGAAAACTATGTTTCTTTATTTCTAAATCAGGGGCTGGAGAGATGGCTTCTGGGTTAAGAGCACTAGTATTTGCAGAGGACCTGGGTTTGGTTCCCAGTACCCACATGTTGGCTCATGACCAGTTCCCCAGTTCCAGGGGATCTGATTTCTTCTTCTGACCTCTGCAATCACCAGGCATACATGTAGTACGTACGTACGTACGTACGTACGTACATACATACATACATACATACATACATACATACATGCAGACACAACACTCATGCAGATAAAATAATAAATCTGCCTGCCCCTTCCTCCTGAGTGCTGGCACTAAAGGCTGGTGCTACCACCTCCTTCCTGTAAAGCCCTGTTCTTAATCACTAGTTTAAAGCCGAGGTTAAGGGATGACTACCTATCAGAGATTTAAACAGGAATGACACCTAAAATACCGTGAATATATTAATTACTGAAGGAAAACATGTAGCTTATATATTGTGTCCTTACTGCTTTCCCGGTGACTTCAGTGAGATGTTCCTATCTACCAAGAAGACTAAGCCAGGAAGTCGAGGTAGATTTGAGTGGGTTTTCATATTCTTTCCTCATAGGGTGGCTTTTCCTCTTTTAATAACTGCTTGTAAATTGGATGGAAAACAAGAAGATTGAAAATAATTATACATTTGAGGTATGGACGGACAGTTTCAAGAACTAGGTGGTTTTTTTTTTTTGTCCCATTTATTTTTTTAAATAATTTTTATACAGCCCAGTGCAAGCTCTATAAATTGCTGTGTTAATTGGTTTAAGTAGCTTGCCGGCATCACTTACTAGGTAGTATGAGGGAAGCAGCCTGGTTCATTGTGGAGTCACTGAGTACTCTAAGCCTGCAGTCCAGCCTGTGGAGGGCACCCGTGTTGCATTTAGCTCACTCTTCTAGTTAGAACTGGGTTTCCCTTTGCTTTTAAAATTGTGGGAGAATTCTGAAGGGTGTTTGTTGCAACGGGTGAGGTTTTGTGGAGATTAAAGTGTGCAGCTTAAGTTCTAAAGATGCTGTTTGTAGCTTGGCGTTACCAGGACTTGTCCAAGCTGAAAAGTGCTTCTAGTTGTCAGTGTTGTGGGCCTAGAGGGCTGGACTATAGAACAATTTACCTCGAGTGTGTGGACAGGGCCACGTGTAGATACAGGGGCCTGACAAGCCTCTGGATGTGAAGGGTATGTTTGGAGCAAAGCGTGCTCAGCCTTGGTTCATCTCATGGAGCGTGGAGTGATCTGATAGTGTCTAGAGGGGTGGGGCCAGGAAGGTGAGGGTTCTGCACCAGAGGAACCACAGCCAGGTCCTCCGTGCTTTGACCTGGTGCCAGCTGGACCTGCCTGACACTTGATCCACATTCTTCTCACACGCAGCAGCCCTCCTGGGCCAAAGGCCCCAGCATGGCTCATTGCTTATTGAAGAGGTGGTCTATGGAAGGCTCACATTACCATCCTCTAGAAAACTCCAGAGGCAGGGTGCCCAGCTTAGAGCCAGGCTTGCAGTCAAAGAAAGGGAGGTCCATGTCATGTCACTTACCTGGCCTGGTAGGAAAGAAGATATTCTCGAGATACCTGTATCTGGCTTAGTCTGACTTTGGGTTATTGAAACAGTGGACTCGGCAGTAGGGATTTATTTCCCCAGGACTCCTGCTAGGAGAAGGAAAAGCGCCTGTCTGTCAAACAGGAGCTTGTCTTTCCAGAAAGAGATCGCACACAGTTCTAAAGGTTTGTCCCCCACTTTACCGGGTGAAACTGAAGACCAGAGTGAGTTCTGGGACAACCAGAACTGTTACACAGAGAAACCTTGTCTAACAAAAACCAAACACACACACACACACACACACACACACACACACACACACACACACACACACACACACACGGGATGGAGAGAGGGCTGTTCTACCAGAGGCCCTGAGTCCAGTTCCCAGGAACCACGGTGGCTTACAGGCAGCTGTGATGGGATCTGATGCCCTCTTCTAGAATAAAGGTATACAAGCGGGTAGAGCACCATACACATAAAATCAACAAATCTTTAAAAACTTTTTTAAGCAAGAAAATATACAAATGTTCTCCAAGTTAGTTTTATGTATCTGACTTGACAGCACCTAACACAGGGTGATGTGTAAATGGTCCCCATGTAATAATTGCTGAAGCCGGTTTTCAAAGTGAGGTGTACAGTATATTTACACACACACACAGATGCTAGCCCCTCCCCAAAGCCATGTTTGGTTAAAGCAGAGTTGCATACGATAGGTGGTAGCTAGCAGCTGGATACCCAGGCAAACATCTCATCACCCTCCCCAACCTTGCTCCATGTGTGTGTGTGTGTGGGAGAGAGATGAGAGAGTGAAGCCCAGCGGGGGTAATTCTTTAACAGAGGGGCACAGCTGAACTCCCCAAGGTAGCAGTTACATGGCTCAGAGGACAGTTCTCTTCGCAGCATCCCCATTTACCCAAGCGTCACTTGAATCACATTTACCCAAGCGAGACTTATTTACCATCTCCGTCACTTGAATGCCAGAGTGTGAGTCTCAGTGGAATTGAAGCTGCGGGCACAGGCCATGGCTCTTCTAGCATGCATTTGCATTGCTGGCTATGGCCCTCTGCTCTCACAAACTGCTGTTCCACCACAGAAAATACAGAAAACGGTGAAACTCCACCGTGCTGTTAAAAGAACTTAACGTCGTTTAAGGCTTGCTATTGATAAGAACGCTACCATATGTGAGAACTCCCAGAAGCCAGGCGGTGTTGGTGCACACCTTTAATCCCAGCAGGTACTTGGGAAGCAGAGCCAGGCAGATCTCTGTGCGTTTGAGGCTAGCCTAGTTAGTCTACAATGTGAGTGCCAAGACAGCCGGTGCCACACAGAAACCAAAAACTACAGTGATGCCAGCTGATGAGACCACGTAGCTGGGAAGTAACTTGGTATGTGGAGGGAGAGGAATACTGCTCTTTCGCTGAAATGATTCCAAATTTCTGAATTCAACACACGAGACTGGTTTTTCTTGTGCCTGTGGTGTTTTATATAGCAGTCGTTTTTGATCAGAACCTAAATACGGAAGTCAGAGCTTTTCAATTTTCTCACCCAGAAGGAGCTGGCAAACACCTCTGACTGTCCTAAGATGTGTGCCTATAAGCTGGTGACCATCAAGTTCAAGTGGTGGGGGCTGCAGAGCAAAGTGGAGAACTTCATTCAGAAGGTGAGTCCACTCACATCACAGAGACCCTGTGTGGGAGACTTGAGAAAAGGCGGCTGCTGGAAAATGGTCCCAGTGAGGAGGATTTTATCCTTTGTGACATGAAACCTACTTTCCCCGTGTGTCTGTCTGATCCCCTGAAGACATCAAATCCAAAAGAGGGCACCGGTTACCCTGAACTGTAGTTGTAGTTGCTGGAAACCAAGCCTAGGTCCTCTGGAGGAGCCACCACCTCTCCAGCCCTAAGGGACTTTGTCAGGAGAATTGTAGCACTGTATTTGTTCAGTGTGCGTTCCTCATTTTTCACAGATGGTTTTTCTGGCACTTGAGTACAAAGCCCCTCCCATGGCTAGCCTGTCCTTGATGAGACCTGGTACCCTGGCCACCTCTGGCACTCGTGTTGTCTTGTCTGAAAGTGTCTCTGTAAAGGTCTTGCCAAGAAGTAGATAGACCCAAATCGGTGACATGGTCTGAGGACGAAGATAAATAACTTAAGCAGTTAGATGCAGATGGGGGATCACGGTGTGTTTACATTTATGCACAGCGTTGTCCAACACCACATAGATCAACAAAACACACCTGGTTATAAATACGTGGGGAGTTCCTATAGGGTCCCCCACCCCCATCATCATTATAAAGATGTCTTTGGGGACTAGAGAGACAGCTCAGTGGTTAAAGGGCACTGGCTATCCCGGAGGACCAGGGTTTGATTCCCAGCACCCACATGCTATCTTACAACCATCTGTAACCCTAGTTATAGGAGATCCACACCACTTTCTGGCCTCCAAGGGCACTGCAAGCCTGAGGTAGGTGCATAGACATGCATGCACACACATAAAAAGAAATCCTAGGGAATAAAAAAGACATCCTGTTGCCCACTGGATTCACATAGTGGTTCTTGTGCCTATTGATAGCCAGCTTCTGTACCTGCTGGCCTTGTCCCCCGGACGTTGTAGTAATAGGTTGACAGTCCAGTGTAGATAAAGTGAATTCAGCCCTATGTGTAAACATCAAGTTTTCTGTTCATGGGGGAAGCTTGAAAATTGTTCCCAGAGTGTTGGTTGTTGCATGCACTCTGCTCTCTTTTTTGGGGAAAGTTGAATACAACTTAAAATCATTGAGTTTTTTAAGCCTGTGTTGTATATACGTGGTTTTCATATCTATGTCTGTGTGTGCAGACACATGGGCAGTGATGCAGAACACAAAAGAATTAATGCAGGCCCTAGTGCTTTTCATCATTGTGTCCCACGCACAGGGCTCTCCTTCAGTGCAGCGTGTGCTTTGATACAGAGGTGGAGACTGGGGCTAGTTGCAGTGTAGAAGGATCTAGTTGACCTTTGGCCCTTGGCATTGGCAGCAGGTGTCAGTACATGGGGCCCAGCAGGAGCATGTGGATTTCAGTTAAGCATGCCATGCACTCTTGGCTTCTGCCAGACCACTCACCCTCTTGCCAGTAGAGACTCTTCCCCATTCGAGGGGAACTTTGAAAATAAGTTTTGAGTAGTTATGTTTGTTTGTTGTGTGTGGTTGTGTGTGCCAGCTGCATGGGTGTGGAGGTCAGAGGACAGTTTGTGCGAGTTGGTTCTTGCCTTCCACCATGTGCATCCAGATACAGAACTGAAGTCATCAGTCATGCTTTGAGGCGAGCACCATCGCCCGCCGAGCCTCCTTGTCACCCCTTCACAGGGAGTTGATTTTCCTGCGTAGGATTGTGATAGGCAGAGTTGATGTTGGTGTAAAGAACTCGTCTATTTACTTATTTGTTAATTTTTTGGGACAGTCTGTACATAGCCCTGGCTATTGTGGAGTTCATTATGTAGACCAGGCTGGCCTTGAACTCTTGAGGTCTGCCTTTGCCTCCTAAGTGCTAGGGTTGAAGGCGTGTGTCACCACACAGAGCCTAGTTTCTGCTATTGTATGAAGTGGTCTTTTCAAACTAAGTGCAAGTTCATTTTATGGGCTGTTTGGAACATGTGAAGTCAATGTATCACTGAGTGGATATCTTTGCTACTTTGTTTTAAAAGCAAGAAAAGCGGATATTTACAAACTTACATCGCCAGCTCTTTTGTTGGATTGACAAGTGGATCGACCTTACAATGGAAGACATCAGGAGAATGGAAGACGAGACTCAGAAAGAACTAGAGACAGTAAGACTTGCTGTGGCCGTTCCGTTTCCCTTCCTAACCCTGTGCATGCTTAGCAAGTGTGAACCTGGAGTTGGAGAGAGTGTTGGGAAGCCATTTCTCACCACGTGTATTTTTATCAAAATGGAACCTCTTGGACACTAGTACTCTCCACTCTCCTGAAGGTGGATAGAGCTTTCTTAACCTAGAATGTGCTCCTTGTAAGAAAGCATCCTGGTGTTCTGCGCTGGGTCTGGGGCGTCTGTCCTCTGTGACAGTACCTGTCTCAGCCTGCTCAGCAGTCAGCTCAGCTCCCTCTGAGGGCAAGATGAGGCTGGTGAGGCCTCCAGGTCCAGCGGTGCCACCTGCCCTCTCCCAGCCAGCAGTGAGCTCTTCTTCCTTGGAAAGTCATTGGCAAGTGGCCAGGGTAGCTTCAGGGCTAAACTTTCCCTAGCTCCTGCCCACAGCCAGTGGGTGTCTGCACTCTTCCAAGGCCGTCCACACAAATCCTTCCTCTCACAAGGATTTGGTTTTGATTTTGTTTTTCTTGAGTCTTGCTTTTCTTCATTCCCAAAGTGGGAAGTAAATTCAAGGGATGTCCAGGACCCTCAGTGCTCCCTGAGTCCTGCCAGAGGACCTGGCTCTGCAAGCCCTGTAGGTGTGGTGTCTGATGGCCTATGTGAGGCCAGAGCTGCACAGAGTCATGGGGAGTGGTAGGAAGTCAGACTCTGATGAGGAAGGAAGGAATGCTGTCTCTGCTGTAGCACATGCAGTTGGTTACTCGGGGTGATCAGGGCAGGCCTGCTTCTAATTAACCTCCTACAAATCTTCAGAAGGGGTTGGTGTATGAATGTTTTAGCCTATCTTATATTTAAACTATAGACAGACATCACCTTATAAATGGATTTTGTTCCAGATTCTTTTTAGGCTGATTGGATTTGGAATGTCCTTTCCCAGAGAGACAGCGTTATAAGGGGGTTGGTTTTTCTCTTACTACAGCCGAGACTCTGAGTTCTGGGCCTTTGGAGTAGGGTGGAGGAATGATGGAAGGGTCTCCCTCTCCCCTCTGTTCTGAGGCTGGCCATGGGTATTTAATCCAGCAAGCAGAGGTTGCACTTTCACACCTCGTAGCCCCTGTGCTCACTTCTTCTCAAGGAGCAGCCTTGGTGCCACCCCTCCTGGCACAGACCTGCCATGCCCTCCCTCGTAGTTCTCCGGGTCCCAGAGCACTTCCTCCTTCTACCAGCATGTCTGCAACAGCTGCTCAAGCTGTGGCACGGCTGCTTCCAGCCAGGGTTTCCCAGAACCTGACTCAGGAAGAGCTCTTGCCCTGGTTGTGCCTTTTGTGCTGAGCTGTCAGTTGAGGAGCACTGACCACAGGTGATCAGGCAGTGAACTTGGGCCCCTGCACCCAACGCCTTGGACAGGATGTGGCTGAGGTCTCCTATCCCCCACTTTCAAAGTTCTTAGCCTGCAGATAGCTGAGCACACCATGAGAGCCCCTTGCCTGGCTCCCCGCTGTGGCAGTAGGGCAGAAGATCAGCAGCGGCTCTGCTGGCTGTTTGGAAGTCGTGCTGTAACTGCTCAGGGCTCAGACTGAACGAGGTCCCCGTGAACTTGCTTCTCTCTGTCCTAGGTTCACCTATGAACACTTGGGAAGTGTTTTAGGCAGACCTCCTCATGCCACGCTGACCATCCTCACTTCGGCTGCTCCGTGTTAAGTCACAGGAGTATTTTAGCCCTGTAGTGGTGCTAATGGTCCCATCAGTTGGGTAGTATGAATCCTCAGACCTGCTGCAGCATCAGGCCGGTGGCTGGGAGCACCAGGCAAGAAGCTCCTTCCCATGAGGGAGTCTGAACTTTGTGCAGGAATTTCTGCTCATGCCTAGTCAAGGGCTCTCAACACAGATATTTTAAGAATCGGTTTTCTTTTTATCAAATCTCTTTTAGGCTTGAGAATGCCTGGCACCTTAAGTTGGGAATAGAAAGGACATGCACACACATGCACATGTGTGTGGCTCTCAATTTGCAGAGCTGTAAGGATTAGCCAGGTGGTGGGAGAGAACTGGCCAGATCCTGGGGTAGACGGGGGAGGGTGCTTTTAGAAATACAGTATTTGTTTTCTGTCTGTTTCTGGTTTTCTTCTTTGAGTCTTTTGGTTTTGTTGTTGTGTTGTGTTGTTTTGGTTTGGTTTTGGTTTTTTGTTTGTTTGTTTCTTCTGTCTGTAACTGTTAGAAATGTCTGCTCCTTTGCTGGTTCTTTCTGCCATGTGCTGCTCCTCTGTGTGTCTCTTCCTTTGATGTTTGTTCCTTTTAGTAAACCTGAAAGCACTGAGAAACTAAACTGCTCTCAAAATCAGAACAGCCGAGGGAGGCAGCAGCAGCTTCCAAGCTTCCTGTCTGGTCCAGAGACATCAGATTCCCCCACCCCAAGCATTCTCTCAAAGCATATTGAAGCTTCCCTTGCAATTGTGTCCCTGAGAATTTGCTACCAGACTGGAGGCCTTTGTTTAGATGCTGATACAGTAAGGAAAGCCCCTTGCAAGTTTGTCGAAGCCAGGACCAGTTGAAGGCCTGGGAACTTCATCCCTTCTGGGGATACATGAGAAATAGACAGTCTCTATATAATCATTGCTAGACCTTTTTTCTCCACTTGCTTACTAACCCCTTACATATAATCATTTTAGCAGCTCATGATTTTATTTTACATTTAGATGCGTAAGAAGGGTTCCGTCCGAGGCACGTCGGCCGCCGATGCCTAGATGAGTCCCCTGTAGGTCAGAGACATATTCAAACTGTGTAAGTGATGACCTGGGTAAAAAGATGTCTAAAACTTGCACCTTCTGGTGATGGGGAGTTAGCTGCTGAGCCTGCCCCAGGCTCTGCCTGTGTTGACGGGATTCTACTTGTAGAACGGAAGAGGTGCCTGTGGTAGGAACAGTGAGCATGTACGTCTGTGGATCGTTTGTGGGCCAGGTTGAATGTCACAGTCTCCATCCCACTGTCTGTGTAGTTGCTTATTTAATGGCACTATCCTGGAAGCTGGTTGACCCATTAGTGGAAGCATCCCTCACTACAGCCTTTTATGGTTCCCAAGGAAACCCAGATCCCTCCTGCCACACCGTCAGGCCAAGTTGAGCAGCTCACTGTAGATAAAATTTGTTCTGTGTGCCACAGTGTCCCTGTTTACTCTGTAGTTAACTTTGTAAGTCTAACATTTTTCTGTGGTGTTCACTACCAAAGCCTATGTGCCCACATGACATTTCCACAGATGTGGCAGAAAGCATCCAAATCCACCCCACAGGCATAGCCTACTGTTCTGTGCCAGTGTCCGTGGGGACAGGAGTGGGGCCGTGTGCCCAGCCCTCGCTGAGCCTCCTTGCTCCATTAACGGAAGGAAACTATCTTTCCCACATCAACTAAGTGAGTGGTGGTGCTTGGTCGTGAAATGGAGGCGCCGTGCTGTGCCCAACAAGGACTGAGCAACACCTCTGAGGTCCCCACAGCTCTCGTTTCATGTTCATCCAAAACAAAACACATTTTTTTTTCAGTTATTGTCACTTTAAGTACTAACTTTCTGTGATTTGTTCCTGCTTTGAATTTACTTTTCTCTGTGATAGAATAAAATGTTTTGCCTTTAGCCTGGCCAGGCCAGTCGTTTTAAACAGAAAGTTTTGGGGTGCAGTAGTTTGGGGAATATTTTCAGCCTAATTTTTTCCATATTGAATATATCAGGAGAGCCTGTGGCCTAACTTGCTGTGTGCTTCTTTACTTTGTTACAGCTACGGAGTCAAGGCCAAGTGAGGGGAACAAGTGCAGCCTGTGATGAGTGACGATACGACCAGTGTCCCTCAGTGTTGACGTTTCCAGCGTGTGCCTGTGATGACTCAAGTGCACTCTCTCTCTCTCTCTCTCACTCACACACACACACACACACACACACACACGCACGCACGCACGCACGCACGCACACACGCACACACGTGCGCGTGCGCATGCCTGTAGCTGTATGTAAAGCACATATGGCTACAGGCCTAGATACACACACAAGTGTATATATGTACATGCAAAACATTGAAGGGATCAGTACAGTTTCTCCAAAGTACTGTACCTATCTTCAGCAAAAATACTAAAGAAAATATTTTCCATATATATACCTGGAACAGA
This sequence comes from Cricetiscus sungorus, assembly GCA_030556225.1. NCBI lineage: Eukaryota > Metazoa > Chordata > Mammalia > Rodentia > Cricetidae > Cricetiscus > Cricetiscus sungorus. Next base: position 36,587,890 of record JANBXA010000044.1, on the reverse strand, counting down.
TTTTAATAATCATCATCCTGATGCCCTTGGTGGGTAAATGGACTGCCGTGTGGTGCCGTGTGGTGCCGGCTGGCGTGCTTCATGAATGCCAGGTGTGGACCAGTGTGTGTAGCCTTTGGTTATGTTTCTGTTTTTGTTTGTTTGTTTTTTTAATTTTTAAGTCACCTCACATACTTTTTTGTTTTCATCCCATCAGCAACAGACTCCTACAGAAAGATGTCTTCAAATTTTTAGATACTCCAGTGAATCTGGAAAGTAAACTCTGGGTGTATTTATAACTATTTATTTCTGGGTGGACACTATCTTTCAGCCAAATCCAACAATATCTGTCAAGTAAGTAGTAAAATTAAAGCTCTTTGCTAGTTTGCCCGAGGGGGGGGGAAATCCTTTTTTTAAAATTGCCACTTTTTATTGGATTTTTGTATTTTGAATTTCAAGTATTTTTCTACATCAAATCTAGAAAACAAAAAAAGTGATGACGGTTTGTGATTTATAATAAACACTAGACAATATTCAGACTCTGGTTAAGCAAACTAGGCGATAAAGGAAGTACACCCTCTAGGTATTGTAGGTTGTGCAGAGGACTTCTGTGGAGTTTGTTTCCGGGATTCCAGTGTGGAGTCTATGCAGACCATCTGTATTGCTCTGCACTCACAGGGTGGGAAAGTAGTGACATTTATTTAGCTCTTTTCCTGTTGCAGTCCAAGCCAGGGGAACATGCTGATGGTGAGCTAGGAACAGTTTGGATGTGGCACGGGGCTGTCACCGTCCTAAGACCCAGCTAGATCCTGAGCATTCCTGCTGACATTGCTTCCTCTTTCTCCTTCCTCCTCTTTCTCCTCTTTTTCTTATTTTTTAAGGGAAGGAACAATAGCTAGGTGAGTGGGTTTTTGTTTTGTTTTGTTTTGTTTTGTTTTTTTAAATCAATGTTTCTGTCAGATGCTGTTTTCCCTTGTCAGTCCTGGAAGCCTGACCAGAATCATATTGTTGAAGCCTTCAGGTCACACACTGTCTTTTTAACCTCCACACACCCAAAACACACCACCCCATAGTCCTCCATCCCCCCAGAACATACCACCCCATAGTCCTTCTCTCTCCCCCCGCCAGAACACACCACCCCATAGTCCTCCATCCCCCATGCAGTCAGCCCATCAGTAACCCCTTTGCTGACAGCCTTGCCCTCCATGCCCCTCTTCCCATGGGAGCAATGACAGCTTCCCACTGCATTGCAACAGCGCCTGTCATCCTCAGCAGCAAACCCTGGGTTCCATGTGTCCTCTACTCAGTATAAATGGGTACTGTTGGGAGAATCAGTGGAGAATTCACCAGAAGGGTCACCGCTAACGCCCGGCACTGGAGGACCCAGTCTCCGCCCAGTGAAACTTAACTCATAGACATCTGTAGTCTCATTGGGGGCTTGGGTGCACAAGGGAATGAGCCTGATGTGGGCTCTAATGTCTTTCTAACAACTGTGGAGATTGAGGGATGTGTGGTGAATGTAAAATTACCCCCCATTGACTTGGCAGTCTCTTGTGTAAATTACAGTAAAACAAAGTAAGCAAAATTGAAACAAAAATAAATTTGATCACAAAATGCCACCTGTGTGCATTTTGGCTGTTTCCCTGGTGTCATTTCTTGCTTGGAGCAGTGAGGAACACTCAGACACTAAGGCTTCTCGAGGGTTCTCTGGGTTTCATCAACCCCACTCTGAGAAAAAGAGGTCCCATGAGGTGGCTTGTTCTTGACATGGCCTGTGTTTTTAAGTCCTCTGTCAGGTTTTGCTGCGATGTCTTGACTGTCTCAAGATCGCGGCTCTGTGATGCTTTGTTTAGAACTTGGTCATTTCTACTGTGCTGTTTTTGAGACAAGGCCTACTGCCTGGGCGGATTTAGTGAGCAGTGTGTTTCCAGGGTGTTTGAGGTCCCTTTCTCATTTTTGGTTTTTCTAGACAGGGTTTCTCTATATAACGTCCCTGGCTGTCCTGGCACTCACTCTATGTAGACCAGTCTGCCTCCGGAGTGCTGGGTTGGATTAGAGGTGTGCGCCACCATCACCTGGATGAGATTCCTGTCTTGCTGTTGTTTCAGATGCAGGGTGACCTTGTTTCTTGAATCTATCAGCCTGAGGGTGCACAGGCACCTGGTGCTCAGCATAGGTTCTGAGGCACGTAAGGGCAGATGTGCAGTCCAGTATGGGAGACAGACATAGGCAGGGTGGGCACAGCACTAGCTGGTGTGACAGTCTTCAGGAGTGCTGTTTCAGGGCAGATGTGACACACTAGGCGAGTAAGAAATGGACGAAAGTCCTTGCAGTCCCAGGAGCCCTGGGACCTCCCAGAGTCTTCTGCTCTGCTGTGGAGGGCACAGGCCCAGGCAGGTGATGGGAGCCCTCTCCCCTGTCCTGCTTTGCTGTTCCGCTCACTTTCCATGCTGCCTCGGTGTGTGTCCTGGGCTACACAGACCTCCTGTCCCCTCAACCCGATGGTGTTGGAAGTGTTCCATCCCAGCCCCGGCAGACGTGTCTCAGGAGGTAAGAGGCATTCAGCGTCTGTCATGAGCACCCTGGAACTCCCCAACCATCCTCTCAGAGAACATGCTGTGACCTTGCTCTCAGGTCAGGTCAGTGGAGGCACCAGGAGCCAGGAGGTGACTCAGTGTCTGTGGGATTGCTGTGGAAACCAAGTCCCAGCCCATCTTCTCTACGGGATGCTTTGCACAGACCCTCCCACACACTCCAGTCATGACACCTGACTTCACATCCTCCTGAGCATGTGACATCGGGGAAGTGGGAAAGGTAGATAGATGGTCCTGCCCCTTCCCATGGTAGTTATAGCCATTTATAACCAACTCCATTTTAATGAAAACAAACATTATAAACAATATTTAGGAATTTGGACGTTGTTCTTTCCAAACTGCTTCCTGCTGGTAGGGGGCGCTGTCATGGGGATTCCTAGGAAGACTCAGAAATCTTGGCTGTAGTCTGCAAGGCTGGCTTGTCCCAACTGTTTTGAATGTTGGATCACCTGGGATGCTGTTTCAGGGGGTCTGGCTTGATCAAACCATATTAGTCTGGAAGGAATCCACAGCTTTTCATTTTCTGTGGAAACAAAATTAGAAACTCTTTTCTCCAGTAACTTGGCCTTGAACTTAAATTTTGGAGTTGAAGTATTCTTAAAATATATAAATTGAATTAATCCAGCAGCATTTCTTTTAATGGTTGTTGTTATTTTCTCAGCAGTCAAACAATACAAAGACAATATAATACCGTACAGTATCCAGATTCTCTCCATCTTTACGTGGCCTTTTTATTACTCTTTTTTTTTTATTTTTACATATTTTGAGACAGGGTTTCTCTGTGTAACTTTTATCTGTCCTGGAATTCACTCTGCATACCAGGTTCACTTTGAAATCACAGAGACCTGATTGCCTCTGCCTCCCGAATGCTGGGATTAAAGGTGTGTGCCACCACACCCAGCTACACTCTGTCTTTTTAAAACAATTTTATTCATTTTTTTTCTCCCAAGCCTACATATATTTTAGAACACAGTGTAAACCTTTAGCACTTTTTCTTAATGTGAATCTGTCTTTATTTTAAATCTTTATCTTTTTTTGGCCATGAGTCTTTTATCTGCCAAACAACAACATTGCTAAAATGAAAGCCACAGTTGTTTTAGCTGTGGTCTATCCAAGATGGCGGCGGCTACCTTTACTGCCAGAACTGAGAGCTGTGCTCACTGCTCACTGAGCTGCCATCCAGAAGCATGCTGCCGGCTTGGAGATGTGGTCACTGCGATCGCCAGCTCTCGTACACACCATTAAGCTGTTAGCAGAGCTCTTTAAAATCCATGTGGTTTTTTGCTGCTTATGCTGAGTCAGGAAACCTCCCTTAAAGGAGCTGCGCAAAAATGTCTGCCTGTCTCTAGCAAAACAGACTCCAACTGAGAAAAATGCTGTTAGCAAGAAGCCTTGCTTGTCTTTGTTCTTTTGTTTCTAAAATCCTTTTTTTAAGCTTTTATCAAGTTTTAAGTGAAAGTTCTCAATCCCACTTCTGACACCATTTGTTACAAGCAGGTTTTTCCCTGTCGGCCCGGGCCCACCACCACACCTGCCCCCAATAACATGCAGAGACTCTGTATTTGATATAATGCTGTTGGCCAATTACTTGTTTCTTATCAGCTAGCTCTGTCTTAATTATTAACCCGTTTCTACTAATCTAAGTAGTTCCACATGGTCTCATCTTACCTGCCAGAGGGGCTGGCGTTCTACCTCTCCGGGCTCTCCATGTTGACTCCTCCTTCCTACTTTCTCTCTCCTTCTCTCCTAGCCCCGCCTATCTTCCTTTCCTATTGGCCAACAATGCTTTATTCATTAACCAATACAAGAAACATATTTACAGAATGACATCTCCCATCAAGTTGCCTTTTAATCTATCTTTTAATTTATCTGATGTCGCCATGGTGTAGGGCTTCACTGGAGAGGCATTCAGAACCAGCCTCCATCTGACGAAATGAGCCTCCCTCACCCTGAAAGGCAGGCTCACCCTCCCAGAGGCTGAAGTTTCACACAAATAGCCTTCATGACTACCTTGTGCGTTGAACTGATGGGCTAAGTCCTGAGTTCACATGTGACAGGGTTAAGAATGTCTCCTTTCCAGTCAAGGTCCATCTGGCTGTCCAAAAGCCAGCCGGTCTCCCGTGTCCTGAGTGAACGTACCATGCTAGAGGAACAGCCAGCTCGTGGCATCATCATGCTAGAGGCTAACTTGGATTGGTCTTGGTGCACCCCTCTTCAAAAGCAGGAAAAAAGCCCTGTTCCCTCCCAGAAATCCCTGTCCTCTATCAGGGACCAGCTCCTGGAAAGCCTGGGCCTAGTGCCGCTCCATCAGGAAGCTGCTGGTGGGGTGACCCCTACCACAGCTCAGCTCCTGGCTGGCCATCACTGTTGACTGATGGATGGCACCCTTAAATCTCATAAATCTCATATCTCACACCTATGTTAACGTGGGCTCTCCTCAGGGGAAGGTGTCGTGCTGTGCCTCAAAGTCACCTCTTGTAATGGAAATTTCGACCATGCCTGCCAGTCCAGGGACCAGACACCTTAGTCTTGGAGTCTAGGAGAGGAGAAAGAAACAAGATCTAGTCTCTTCCCTCAGCCCAGCAACACAAGGGCAGCAGCTCTGGCAGCCGTCCAGCTAGCTGAGTCTACCCTTTCCCCTTCCTTCCTGTTTGCCGAGGCCAGAGGCTTTAGCATCCATCTCACTAATGGCCACCCTAGGCAGGAAGGCTAGCTGGTCCCCCAGGCTCAGAATGTTCCGGACGTGAGCCAGCCCCTGCTGCCCTTTGTCCCTCAGTCCATCAGTCCAAGCCGTGTTCTAGCCACCCTCATCTCAGGGAGGGTATCACGAACATCACATGAAAGCATAACCTCACCAGATATGGTGGCACACACCTTTAAACCTAGCACTAAGGGGGAATTCTGTACCAGCCAGCCCTACACACTAAAACACTGCTCTCCTGCGCCCTCCTCCCCCCACCCTGCCACCTTTAAAGGCTAGTGCAGTATGTGAGGCTTTGACACCAGAATGGCTCCCTGCATCCCTCAATGCTAATAGCATCATTTTAGCACCATTGTCTCTCTAACCCACCCAGAGGTGCTGTGCCCACTTCCCTCCCAAGGTGTGCTAGTAGTCTCTCTCTCTGCTCCCATGTGCCCTTGCAGGAGAGGACCTGTGAAAGGCCCCAGGTCAGCTGTCGTCCATTGAGGCTGTTTATTTCAGAACTGGGGCTGGCAAGCTCTCTGTAAAGGGCCCGATGTTCATTGAGATTTTGAGGCTATATAGACTTGTACCACTGCCCTGTGCTGCCCCTGTAGCAGACGAGTAGCCTTAAGCATCCAGGGTGAGGGGTGTGACATCTTGCTAGTAATTCTCTAGGGCATCATGGCACTTGAAAAACAATGCTAATGTCCACCAGCACTGCCATCCACATAGTCCTGACATCACCTTTGCAGCTAGCTTACGGTCACCTCTGAGCAAGGGTCCCGTAGGTCACCTGCTTCTCCAGACAACAGTTCCCAGATACAGAACTCCAAGCCTGCGGCAACAGCCTCAATGCTCAGCAATGTTTTGTTTCACTGTCTGTTTCTTTGGTCAGTTGTTTGGTTTTTCGAGGCAGAGTTTCTGTGTATATCCTTGGCCGGCCTCGAACTCACGGAGACCCGAGGCCTGCCTCTGCCCCCAACCCTGCATGCTGGGATTAAAGGCGTGGGCCACCAACATCTTGAGAGCATTTGCTCATAATGTCCTCTGAGGCAGAGCTGGACCTCCCCATGGTGGCACAGAAACCCGCAGGCATATTCTGTAAGTAGACAGGGCGGCAGGTATGGGAGGTATGTGATGAATGCCTGAGCCCCTCACCCTGCATGGCCTCTGGCAGAGTGTGAGCAGCCAGGTCTATTCTAAGAACAGGAAAGGGGGGTGGGGGTAACATTCTGCCCCGCTGAGCCACCCCCACCCCCAACCAAGTGACACCTTGTCCCTCCCACCCCAGCTGGTTTTGTGTTGGTGCTGTGGAGTGTCCAGGGACCTGTTGTGTGTCCTTTCTAAGTGAGCTTGGCAGGAGTTGGGGTGGGGGTGGGGGGCTGGCCTGTGGACACCTGGAGGCAGCAACGGTGACGATGTGGACAGAGCTGAACTTTACCTAGGCGTGATAGCTGAACCTGTAACGCACAAGGCTTGAAAGTGCTACCTCGCCACGTGCCTGGCCAGCGTTGCCCTCTCTGGCTGGGGACAATGTCGGTCTGGCATCTAGTCCAGCATGAACTCAGTGCCCTGCCATGTGGGGTCCAGAAATCTAATGGGATTCCAGTCTTCCTCTTAGCCCCTCTTGGAGTGACTGGCTCAGCTTTTCCACCTGTGAAACCCAGGCCAGGACCTGTGCGTGTTAGTGCAGCCATTGCTGGACTCCTCCACTGCCCTGGACTACACACCCCACTCTAGGCCTCCCTCCCACCCCCACCCTCCGTCCCCCCCACCCCCGCAACACTGTCACGATGCACATGGCGGCCACCATCCCAGGATGCTGGGATGAGCCCGTGACCCCATGCTTGCTCAGTGAGTGGGATTGCTGTTGCTGTCTCCTGTCCTGTTAGTGAGCACTGTTAAGTGTGCTGGATTCCATGGTGTCATGGAATGGACCTGGCTGCTCACACTGCTGGGTCAGAGGCTTCAGCACTTAGCGCACGCATCCCATGCCTGCCCCTCTACTTAACTGAACAATAGGCCCAGACTGAAGCCTTGGCCCTCTGAGCCTTGGTGCCCTGCCAGTAGGAGTCTGAGTAGTCAGCACCAACAAGGAACATGGCTCTGTGACAGGGAACATATGAAAACAACCCTTTGTTTGTGCCCTGGTTGGGCTCTTAGCTAGAGTCGCCAGCCATCCCACTTTACCCAGGACAAAGGATTCTCTGGGAGGCCAGACTTGGGGGCTAAAGCCAGGACAGTCCTGGGCAAACAGGGACCATGGGTCACCCTGTTATAAGACCCAAACACCAGCATTCTTGAGTCCAGCAGCTTTTATTTAAAGGCAGATGTAGACACTGAGCCAACATTCTACAGGACACAAGCAATGCTGTATAACCCGACTGCCCCCAGCTCCAAGGGGGCACAGATTGCAAAGTAGGAGAAGGGAGTATAAATCCAGTCTCAGAGGAGGTCTCTGAAAACACTTAGCTAGGCCAGGGAGCGCCAGAATTGTTCATTCCTCGTGGTGCACCGTCCCCTCCACCCGGCCCTCCCCCCTCCCCAGGCTACCCTGGACAGTTAGAGTGAGTCCAAGCTCGCTGAGCTTCCGCAGCCAAGGACCCCTTCCCTAAAGAGTGCAGGGCCCCCAAGGCAGACATACCTGACGTGTTCCCGCCCCTTTCACTCCTGCCACTCACCCCTAGGCTCCACCCACATTGGTCTCATTCCAGATTCTGAGGCCAGAGAGCCCATAGGTCTGTTTTGAATGAATGGAACATAGAACCTCTGGTGCTATTAACCATTTCCTGCCCCCCTGCCTGCCGCGTGACCTGGCGAGAGCCGCTGGGCTCTCTTCCCATTTTGCAAGGAAACATTTCTGCTCCATGACTGCGTGTGCCCTCGTTTCTCTCCCGTTATCTTAATGAATTAACCGGGTGCCCGTTGCTCCCCGCCCCCCCAACCCCCACGGTTTATGAGCTGCATAAGCAGTCACTGCGATCTTAGTCAGCCCCACACGGTTGTTGTACCGGTTCCTATTACAGTAATTGGCATGAACTTTATTCTTTTGCGGAGAGATTCTCTGGCCCGCTGAGACTGCATAACCATCTGCCATAAATTGAGACTAGTACGGCTTATTTTGGTGAATGCAAAATTGGATCCCATTCTTTACTCTGTGGCTTGATTCAACTTCCAGATGGTTAATCCACATGAAGTAATAGGAATGCGCCCCGGCTCTGCTTAGCCGAAGATGGAGACGTAATATTTATTTGCTGATGTGGAGGCCTCCAAACGCTGCCCTGTCGGGATGTCAACATATAACATATAACAACACAGAAATGTCAGCTTGTTCCGAAGGAACGACAGTCTCCCCTGAGTTGCCACGGGAGGTGTGTGGGGGGGGACCCCTGGGTGCCTCCTCCCCACCCCCAGTCTGTCCTTGACCTAATCTCAAGAGGTTTTGTTCTCTCCCCCGGGCTGCCTCTTATCAGCTAGGTCTGCCCGTGTAGCTGGCTTCACATCTGCTTTGACTTTAGTGCCTGTGACATTTTCATTAATACTTCTCCAAGGTTGGGCCTTTATTCCAAATACCCTGCCGCTCACAGAAGCCGAGGCTCAGCTGTGCCCAGCTGGGGGGCTGCTAGGAAACTTGGCCCCGAAATACCAACAAGTCTGCCGTCCCCACCCAGACGAGATCGACACTTTTTAATTGTTACTGGTCGTGTTCACCTGCTATGCCGGAGGGCGCAGAGGTGGATCTCGGGGGCTGGGGGAGTGGCTTTCCCTCTGCGGAATATGGGCTGCCTCTGGGCTTAGCGGTGCTTGCAGAGCCCTGCCCCCTAAACTCCTCTTGGGCCTGGGCCTCAGCATGTGGTGCAGGAATGTCTGAAGCCTGCTTCTCACCACCTGGGAGTGCTAAAGCTGCCTCACCGAAGGGGTCCTCCAACCCAGTTTACCAAGGGCTAATCTGGTTTAGCCCCCGCCTCCTGTGCACCGCGCAGAGCTGCCCACCCTAAGGGCCTGTCTGTCCTAGGTCCGGAAGAGAAGACCTCCAGGCCCGGTTCTGAAAGTCCTGTGTTGCGGTATGTTCTCTGGGTGGTTCCGATGGGCTCTTGAATTTTGGAACCACATCAAGGCCCAGTCTGCCATTTGACTATGTGCCTTTGGGTATAGAGGGCATTTTGCATGGATTTAACCCACGATGCCAGCACCGAAGTCTTTCCTGCCTCGCTTCTCATCTCGCCTGCCTACCTCTTGCCACTCCAAAGACTGACAGACGGAAGGACCAAACCCAAGCAAGTACTCTGGTCAGGGATGTGGCCTACACCTACCCTTCACCTTCCTTCTCAAAGGTCTGGGGTAGACCTGATTAGCAATTACACCCAGGGGACTCTAGCCACATGGGAATGAGATGTAGCCTTAAAAGCGGGTGGTGGAAGCCAAGTGTGGTGGTGCACACCTTTAATCCCAACAGGCAGGAGGCAGAGGCAGGCTGGTCAGCCAGATCAAATACTGAGGCCCTTTCTCAAATAACCAAAAGAGAGGGATATGTGTGAAATAAAAAAACACAAATCCCCCCAAAACTCGGAAGTTTCCAGATGGAACAACAACAACAAAAGCACAGATCTGGGGCTCCACAGCAATGGGGTCTGATGGGCCCCTGCAGCTGTCGCAGAGGAAGCCGCGTGCACACAGACTCTAGCGTGCAATTTCCAGCCATTCCAGGCCGCTGTGCGCCTTTTACTGCAGCCCTTGCCGTGTCTGCCCAGGCTGCCTATACCAGGCAGAAGGAAGGACTTTAAGTGGGCCCTTGAAATCGCATTGTTGGCAAGAAAACGGCAACCACCACGGAGTACCCAAAAGGAGCCCAGGGTCCATCCGGCAGGATGGGAGCCACCGGCTTGACACGCGGGGCTTTAGTGGCGGGCAGCGTGTTTGTTCAGGTGGGCTAAAGCTCCAGGGGCACGCTGCCGCGGAGGAAGGCGAAAGTGGAGCCCAGTCAGAGCGCAAGGCTCAGTGAAGACCCCCTGCTGCGCCAGAAACACCTTTCGCGCTTGCATTGGATGCACCAGTGCCCCCTGTGGTCCACACCTGCAGGAAACTCTAGCGACACTGCCCTTCTCACTGCCTGGCCACTGCTCCTCTGTCCATCAGAGCCCTCCGGACTCTAAAGTAGCACAGGCTACACCCCTATGCTCAGTGCTCTCACGCAAAACAGGGTTCTTGGTGGCTCTCCAGGCTCCCTGCTCTCAATCCTGCCCACCCCCACGCACCCACCCCCACCCAGTTCCATTCCAGCTACACTGCCTCCTGCTGGCTAGTTCGTGACCCGCCAAGCAAGTCCCTTCAGCGATGGCTGATCCCGTTCCCTGGAAAGATCAACATCCCCTCAAGGGGAGGGACCTCTCCATTGACTCACTGGGTTCAACGGCCCCTCTTCATATGTCTTCCCGAATCGCCATTTGGGCCCTCTTACAGCCAGCCATAGCTTTTTTTCTGCAGCATTTACAACAAGCTGGGGAGAGAAAGGGTGAGGGGGGCATTTCCCACTGGACCAGAAGATTCAGGGGATCCCTGCCCTCGTAGCTGTTCCGTATTGGATGAGCAACCACTCTCTTCAGTCTTAGGATGGGCAGGCAGTTCTCAAGGAGACCCACAGTAGCACAGAGATCACATACAACTGAACGGGGCTGCCCAAACGTAATAATGGCCATCCGTGTTGCTCTGCCCAGAGCAGCCATTCTGGAGCATTGTGTGTAATTGGAGCACAATTAAGCATCTGGCAGTGTTTCCCTGGGCCGAGATCTGATTCCGAGCTCACTTGACATGAGCTCTGGTTTCTTTTTGTTAGAACAACAAATCTGGATACCCCTCCAAGGCAGACCCTGTGGTCAGGACTGCAGGAGAATGCCAGGGAATGAGACTTACACCAAAGGAATTTCATCTCCAGACAGTGGGCTGTATATTCAGGGGCAATCTCTTGGACTTTGCATAACGTGATAGAAGATTCCCACCATGAGATGAGAGGCGTGTCCCACTCAGCTGAAGCAGGAAGCTGCCCAGCCTGGGCTGCCAGAGAGGACCAAGGCAAGGTAACACCAGATGAAATCATCTAAGGCAAACCTCATCACACTTTCCTCCCAGCCAGCACTCACTGACCTCACTTGTCCTTCCAGACCTGCCAGGCCCTTTGTAGAGAGAGCTTCCTCCATGGCCATCTTTCCCAAACAAAAGCCAGTGATCGGTCAGCTACCCGTGAGAATGAAGCTCAAAAATGAGAGAAGGTAGCAGGGATAATGCCATCCATGTTCTTGAGAACCATCTGCCTGTCGCCGTGGACTACTTGTGCATAGAGCATGGCAGGTGGGCAGGGGAGGGCAGGGGAGGGAACAGGCTAGAGTAGAGGGCTGTCAGATGACAGCATAACTGAAGAAGTTAGTTCAGTCGGGTACCTGGTGATAAAAAGAGTGAGGGTCCCATGAGCCATAACCTGCCTCCACAATGGGTGCTAAAAACAATAAGGCAGGGGACTGGGGAGACGCCTCAGGGATTAATAGTGCTGCTCTTCCAGGGGACCCATGTTCCAAAGAGCCTGAGCTCAGTTACCACACCAAGCAGCTCACAACTGCCTGAAACTCCAGCCGGCTTTCACAGACAGACATATGAATGAAAATAAAATCTTAAAAAGAAAAAAAAAAAAAGTGACCCAAAACAAAACAAACAAATGAGAAAAAACAAAAAAAACAAAAAACTCAAAAACAGATTCTCAGAACTTCTGCACCCATCCGGTGCTGGAAATGATATCTGGACCAGAAGTGCTTCAGTTTTTTCAGTGTTGGGGTATTCACACAGCCAACATCCTCAATCTGGAAATCTCAGATCCAAAATACCAGGAACCTAGAACTCTTTCTGCCCAGAGCGGTGTTGTGTCTCCTAGATACTTAAGTGTTTGCAGAGTTTGGATCAACCCGAGCATGTTCAGAGAGTGGGCTTTCAAATTAAAGGTACTTGGCCAAGAAGAGATAAAAATCTGCATTCCATCATATTTCCCCCCTCTCCCAAGATCCTAGAACGTACTCTAGCTGGTCTGGAGCTCCCTGTACTGTTTTGGCTTTTTGTTTTGGTTTTTCTCTCTGTTCTCCAGTTTCGACATCTCTTCCCAAGGCTTTTTTCCATTCATAGGCAGCCCCCCCCCCTTTCCGTCTTCCCCGGTCTTTCCTGTTTCCTCTGCGAGCACTGCTGTGTTAGGTGGAGATACTGAGTAAGGCTTAAGAGTCATTGCTGTCCCTACCAAAGCAGGGCAAGTCGGAAGCAAGGCCGGTGTCGCAGCCCAGGGGCTTTGCAATAAGCACTTCACAAATATCTTGGGCCCACTCGTTGGAGGGGGCCTAAAGAAGGGGGATGGAAGCAGGCTTGGAAGAGCTTTTTAGAAAAGAAAATGGAAGGCAGTGTTCCATTGCAGAGGGGGCTCCCTGCCTGTCTGTAGCCCTGCAGGGTCCATTCAAGAAGGCTGGGGGAGGAGGGCCCCAGCTGGGAGTCCACAGGCTGAGACAATTAGGGGATAATTGGGGCTGAATCATCTTGGTGGAGGGTGTCGGGTGGGTGTGGGCCCTACAGTGATTGCTCCAGACCAGCACTGGCTGAGTTCCGTGTGTGGCTCAGACTCCCGTAACCTGGCATTCATTCGCAGCCTTGACACCAAGGCTAAACACAGCACAGGACTCAGGAATGCCTTGATCCACTACTGGGGCTCAGTGGGAAGCACTTGCCTGGTACACATGAGCCCTCGTCTCCATCCACATGCTGTGGGCATAGCAAGAATAGTGTCTTAACCTGGAGCAGTGCCACAGCCCGGCAAGGAACAGTACCACGGCCCGTCTATCCAGAGTACTCTTTCAGTATCTCCAAAGTCACGATGGTTTTTGCAACTGATAATGTCTTGGCTGCGGTGTGCTCTTATGGTGACAGAGAAATAGCAGACTGACGACCACTCAACTCGTGTCTGCTATCATCCGTAAACCTTGCCGTTGAATCCCCTCAACAACCCCGTGCGTTTGGACAGAAAGCCCAGTCCCAAGAGTCAGCCCTGTGTCCAGCAGGTGGGGACTCCTGGTGACGCAGTGGACATAGGCACACGGACTCTGAAAAGGCAGTTTTCAGCTTGGCACCCAATGCTTGCCCCTTGGCCATGGGTAGGTAGGTGGGTAGAAGGAATCCACGAGTAGGCAGACAAACATCCAGCCATCGTTGCCCCACCCACACCCCTGCCATCCCTGTGGCAGCCACCCATACACACTCTTATTCTCTCCGGCTGTGTAACATGAACCCTATCCTCTCCAGGAGCTACCATCAGATGGAGAGAGACGGATGTTGGTGTACAAATGGCCCAGCTCCTTAGCCCCCCCCCCATTAGATTATCTGGGGTGTAACCCACACAATCTCCCAACATCCCTAGCACCCCTGTACCTGAGAGTTCCAGGCAGCCTCTCTACCCAGCCTTACCATTACCTCTTTGCCCCCGATTCAACTACTTGGGAACTCCCGACGTGATGGCCCTGCCCCAAATCTCTGCCAGAGGGTCTGATTTGATGCAGTTGGCCAGAGGATGAGAAGGGTCTCACTCCAAAGGACCCACAATGCCATCTGTCCATGCTGGTTGAGAGCCTGGAGGTCAGGGGATGGTGAACATTGAGCCAGTGGCCCTGCCCAAGCCATAGATCAGAGTGACGGTGGAGCCCAAGAAACCCCACACATTGTGTGGGGGCCATGAGCCAGGGTACGGGCTCAGAGAAGCTGCAGGACTCAGTGAGGCTTTAGGCTCAGAGTCAGGTCTACAGGAGCCCTGCCCTAAGCCCAAGTCTCCTGGATAGTGGGTTACACTGCTTCTCTGAACCTCATCTTTCTCCTCCAAAACGAACCCTGTGCCACAGGTCACAGAGGGGACCAACTCGGGGAGTAACACACAGCGAGTTTGTCACGCGAAGCTGGGCCCAGAATAGCCCCCCTCCGGGGGCCGTGCAGGTTCAGACTCGCCCCCGTCTCACATTCCGTTCCCCGAGTACAAGAGCCCATGGGTAGCAACTCAGCCTCAATGTGCGAGCGGCCTCCTGGCAAACCTTAGGAGCCCCGCAAAGAGACAGGTTCTGACTCAGAGTCCCACCTCATCCTGTAGGCGGCTGAGATAAAGCGTGCACTGCTGGTGATTCTGCAGGCAACCGTCGTATTCCTGAGACACTGAGGTCACCCTGCGCAGCGCCTCCTCACTGACCGCCAGGAAGGCTGCTCCCATCCCTACCAGTGAACATTCAGGGAAGCCCATCCCAGCCCGGTGACCTAAGACCATGCCACTGTGGACTCTGACAGGTGGGCAGTGCCTCTCCCTTCCCCAGGGCAGAGAGTGCCTCTCCCTTCCCCAGGGCAGAGAGAGGCTACCCCTGATTTGGTAAAGACATTCATTCCCCCTGACCATGTACAGTTTTGCATGCAGCAGTCAGAGCTTTATACCCAATCCATGTCTGTTGAGCAGATTCTATGTGGGGCTTCTGACACGTACACTGAGACTGTTTCAGCCCTGTCTGTGGCGTGGGTTGTGTGGTGAGAACCTATGTGCCCAGCTCAGTCTCACCTCGGTTGTGCAGATCCCAGAGCTATCCAGCCTGTGAAGATCAGTGAGGACAGCACCCCCAAAGCTATCAGGAAGGGTAACAATAGCCTTGCCCATTAAAGGCTGCCTTGGGGTGATCAGGGTTTCCTGGAGCCCAGGGCCTAGGGATGTGCTGTTGCCACAAGATCTTTGTCTTTTGTGGATTTTGACTGTTTTTTATGTATATGAGCGTTTTGTCATTGCATGTATGTGTGTGTACCACAAGCCTGCCTGCTGCCTGAGATCAGAAGAGGGTATCTGATCCCCTGAACCTGAAATTAGGGACAGTTGGATGTAGTGACATCTTGCCTTGCCAATGACCTTGTAGCAGTGGCCACACCCTTTGGGCGTGGTTTCTGGTTCGGAAATGACCCTTTTAAGGTAGAGGAGCAGCCAGCTCCACTCTCTTGGGCTCTCTTGGGTCATGGAGAGCACCAGGAGGGCAGAGATGGCATCTTCTAGAGCAGGAAGGCCATGGCAGTTATTTACTCTTATCTGCGTAAGTATTTCCCTAATAAAACACCAATTTACCATTTACCTTGGGTCTGGTGGACTCATTTAAACCCCGCCTTCAGTTGGGAGCGGCCGTGGGGGTGCTGGGAACTGAACCCAGGTCCTCTGCAAGGGCAGCCAATGCTCTCAGCCACTGGGCATCTCTGAAGTCTCAGTCTCTATTTCCTATCAGCCCATGGGAGTGCATTGTTTCTCTTTCTCGTCCTTAGCTGTCCTGTTGACCCCAGCTCTTCCAACATGGCTGCGGGGCTAATGGCAGAGACACCTTTCAATCACAAATTTGACCTCATAAGTGCTGTGTAAATGCTCACACACCTCCCCAATTCCTTCAGGATGAAGTTCCAAACCCTTTAGGGTCTTACCTGGACACGAGGGCATTCTGCTTCACTTCCCTGCTGAACCTTGGCGCTCTTCCTGACTACCCTGCATTCAAAAGTCTGTTCCCATTGAGATGGACATCCCCAACGATTTGCTATCTGGGGCTGTGTGACACTGAAGCCACTTGCTGATAGAACTCTTGGGGACTTGTGCTAGCCTGAGGCATCTCAAAGGAGAGCCTTAAGGCACAGGGCTGAGGGAGCTGAGACTTTAACAGGGTGCACACCTGTGACCCCAGCCCTGAAGCAGCTGTGGCAGGAGAGCCCTGAGTTTGAGGCTAGCCTGGGCTACACCTGTCCAAGACAGGAAAAAAAAATGTATCAAAAGACAATGATTCTTCCTTCGCTCTTGTCCCCATACGTCTTCGAACCTCAGGTGCCCGTCGTGTAAAATGGGCATATGAAACCTAGCTGGAGAGGCAGCCCGAGACCCTGGGGTCATCCGTGAGTCAGGGACACTGCTCCTAGCCACCATGACAGAGCATTGCTCTCTCCATGGGGTGATGGGGTGATTGGCTGTCCCCATTTGCCCTGGACTGAAAGGTCTTCTTGATGGTGAGGTTCAAAACTGGGGCTAGTCAGGCCCAGCAGGATAAGTTAGTAGCCTCCGTGTCCTGCATTATTTGTTCTGGAACAAGTGTCTTGCCAGACCAGAACTTGGAAAATGCCAAATGTGTCCAAAATGTGACCCAAGAGCTGCAGGTTCTGCACAGAAGCACAAGTTGGCTTTCGACACACGAGGGATTGGCTGTTCCCTTTCAAGGGTGTTGAGAGCAGTGTCACCCCTTCAAGGGCCACACTGTGCCACCCCTCCCTTCCGACGGCCAGGTTCAGGCTTGGACCTTCTGGACTTCGCTTCTAAATATTCTTTCCATCAGAGTCTCGTGTTGTTTCTTCTCCTGCATTGGGTTTCTACATTTATTTTGAGCCAAGCAGCTCCTCACCCAAACTCCTCTGCCTCCTTTCAAAATCCAAGGCTGCATTCAACCTCCAAGTCCAAACCACACTTACGTAACCCGTGGTGATGCTGAGTGAGTGAGGCTGGCTAAGAGGTGGCCCCTTGCACTCCAGCATAGGGGACATTCTGTCCTGTGGAAATGGTTCTGCTGTGTGTGTGTGTGTGTGTGTGTGTGTGTCTGTGTTTGTGTAGGAGTGTCTGAGTGTGTGTATCTCTGTGTGTATATTTGTGTATGTGTGCCTGTGTGTGTGTGTCTGTGTGTCTCTCTGTGTTTGTGTAGGAGTGTCTGAGTGTGTGTATCTCTGTGTATATTTGTGTATGTGTGCCTGTATGTGTGTGTGTCTGTATGTGTCTGTATGTCTCTGTGTTTGTGTAGGAGTGTCTGAGTGTGTGTATCTCTGTGTGTATATTTGTGTATGTGTGTCTGTATGTGTCTGTATGTCTCTGTGTTTGTGTAGGAGTGTCTGAGTGTGTGTATCTCTGTGTGTATATTTGTGTATGTGTGCCTGTATGTGTGTGTGTCTGTATGTGTCTGTATGTCTCTGTGTTTGTGTAGGAGTGTCTGAGTGTGTGTATCTCTGTGTGTATATTTGTGTATGTGTGCCTGTATGTGTGTGTGTGTGTTTCTTTCTCTGTATATGTGTGTGTGTTTCTTTTCTCTGTATGTGTGTGTGTATGTGTTTCTTTCTCTGTGTGTGTGTGTGTGTGTGTGTGTGTCTCTCTCTCTGTATGTGTGTGTGTGTGTGTGTCTCTCTCTGTGTCTCTGTATGTGTGTGTTTGTCTATGCGTGTCTCTCTCTGCATCTCTGTGTAAGTCTCTATATGAGTGTGTCTGTACATGTGTTTCGCCTCCTGAAACTTAAAAAAAAAAAAAAAAGAAAGAAAGAAAGAAAAGAAAAAAACAAAAACAAAAACCAGCTCCTTCTGCTCAAGATGTCAAAAAGAAGACTAAGGGAAGGGAAAAGGCTGGAATAATTTCAGCATTGGGCCCAGATCAAGAACGGCAAACGCTGGGAATATTTTCCGAAGCCGGGCTGTGAGTAGAGTCACCCTTACGGGAAACTGGAGCCTGACCTTGTGTGGCTTCAGGGGTGTGTGCTGGCCACATCTGCCCCGTCAGGACAGCGGGCCCTGATCTTTCTCACTGTACACTTGCTCCCACTCCGTGCCCGAGCCACCTCTCCCCGACCTGGGTGTCATCTCGCAAGCGTGTCGGTATATCAAATCCATTTTCTTGAGAGGTAAATCATGCTCCAAGAGGCAATGATGTCTGAAGTACCTTGCTCCTTCTGAGATCAGGACTTGAGCCAGGTCCATGTGTCCATCACCACATGGTGCCATGCGCATCCACCCGCAGTCTGCAGGCTGGCAGTTCATCTTGCTGAACATCCCCACCCCCCACCCGCAAGATTCAGCGTGCAGTTTCTCACCAGCCATCTAAAGACAGGAGTAACACTAAACGACTTACTAAAGACCTTTAGTAAAAACAGTGTCTGGGCCTGTGACAACTGTTCCTAGAACCAAGTTCTTTTTCTGGGGATCCTTAAGACCTTGATCAATTCCCAAGGGTAACATAATTCAGAACTGGCTTCCACCGACAGTCCAACGTCCCCAAAGGACTGTCAACACCTATTATACATGTGAGAGGGACTTTGCCTTCTCTCTTAGAACAAATTCCAAAGTGGCTTCTGAGGCAGAGCTGGGTGGAGCTCAGGGTCATCCATTCACTTTGCTTAGCCACAGCTCTGGGCCAGACTTCATAAGAGAACAGTACACAGTAAGCCATCAGGGAAGGCTTCTTGGCAGCTACTATAGATGGAGGTTTCTGTCCTGCCTGGCCCCATAGCCACTTTGCCCCAAATAAACACACAGAGACTTATATTAAGAATGAAATGTTTGAGCCGGGTGGTGGTGGCACACACCTTTAGTCCTAGCACTCGGGAGGCAGAGGCAGGTGGATCTCTGTGAGTTTGAGACGAGCCTGGTCTACAAGAGCTAGTTCCAGGAAAGCTTCCAAAGCCACAGAGAAACCCTGTCTTGAAAAACCAAAACCAAACAAACAAAAAGAATAAAAATGTTTGGCCAGTGGTTCAGGCTTCTTATTGGCTAGCTCTGTCTTAATTATTAACCCATTTCTATTAAACTCTGTATTGCCTCGAGGCTGTGGCTTACCCATAAGCTGGCATGTTAGTCCTCGGGCAGCATGGTGGCTCTTTGGGGCCTCTCTCTACCTTCCTCTCCCCAGCCTTTTCCTGGTCTAGTCGCCCTTGCCGATGTGTTCTGCCTTGCTACTGGCCAATCAGTGGTTTTAATCATCAACCAATAAGTGAAACATATCTGCAGAGGGGCATCTGCCATCAGCCTTCCAAACAGAGGCTGGATGTGATCTGGTCACTACAGGGCCCCTAGCATGGTGCCTGGGACCTAGAGGATCCCAAAGCGTATTCTTTTTAAATGGCACACCTTTATCCACAGAACTTGTGGATGCTTCTTTCTGTGGTAAGTGACATTTTGTAGGTGGAGTGAGAGGTGTCTAAAGGATCTGAGATGGTGAGGTTGTCCTGCATTATCTCAGAGCTCCAATCTGATGAGATCATAAAAGGAACAGAAAAATCTCTGGAGAGTGGGGTTAGTGAGGTGAATCCATAATCCCAGCCCTCTAGAGGTTGAAGCAGGGGAATCACACACTCCAGGACATCCTGGGCTGAAGAGCAAGACCGCATCTCAACAAACAAACAAACCAGAAAGGAAAGCGATTGGTCAAGAGAACGTTCACATGTGGAGGAAGGGGATGCTTGTGCAAGACACGAGGTTGGTGGCAGACGGGGACCCACCCCAGCCAAGGAACACGGCAGCCTCTGGAAGCTGCCAGAGGCAGGAGTCAGCTCCTCAGGCCTCCGGGAAGGAATGCACCCCTGTTGCCACCTTGATGTCAGCCCAGGGAGACCAATGCTCCAATGTCAGACTTGCGACCTCTTGCAATGTGTTTGAAGTTAAGTCTGTGGTGGTGTGTTATAGCAGCTGCAAGTACTGACTATGCAGAAGGGAGCTCCAGGTGGTGAAACCACGCCTGCCAAGGCCTGGGATGAGAAAGAGCCTGACTGTGTCTGAGTGCACTAACAGGGGTGCTATTGTCACAGCTCCTGTCCTCCCAGCCTGGGTCTGGTGCAAACTCAGCTTGGAGAGCAGCTCCTGTCTTCCTGACTAGTACTTCAGGAGTGTGCTTTGCGAGGTCAGGCAAGGATGAGGCACCAGCCTATCAGATGAGAAGATCACCTTAACCTCCAGACGGGGGTCCTTGACAGAGGGAGGGAGGCTGGCTCTCAGAACATGGCAGCTGCTGTCTCTGAACCCTCGTAGGGAGGTGACCGCGGAGTTTCCCCTTCTAGTACTGTAGCCTCAGTGGCCTTTTCACAGCACACCCTGCTACGCCCTTACACCTCAGAGCTGTGAGAACTGCCAGGCCAGGGGCGGTGACTCCAATGCCCAGGAGAGTACAGCAGCCAGCATATGGAGTGGCTAGAGCCTGCCTGTGTCTTTCGGGATGCCCCACCGAAGGTTCTTAGTCGTGATAAAAATAGAAGGCGGTGCTAACCACTGACAATAGCGCAGCTTTGTGTCACCGAGCTCACAGCTGCCCAGCCACCATCTGTGTCCACCAAATATTGCTTCCCATCTCTCTGCCCCGATTGACCCGTGTTGGCAATCGCTCCATGCCTTCCTGTGTCTTTGTCTATTCTACTGGTCACCTCTGAACGGAATCACAAAGGAAACCACCTGTGGGGCTCTCACATAGTGCATGGGCTCTGAGTGTTGGCGCAGTGTTTCAGCGCTCCGTTCCTTTCCACGGCTAAATACTATTCCGTTGCACAAACAGAGCACATTTTGCTTACACATCATCTATTGACGAGAGTGTGGGCTGTTGTGGGAAGTTGTAGGAACAGTTGAGCTTCCATTTTATTGGAACACCTATCTGTTTTCCCTTTGTAGGCAGGGTCAGCAAGTGTGGACTTCCAGGGGAGTCTGAATTACTTTTCCAAAACTGAGGTCAAGTAGACTTTCCTAACTCTGGTCCTGAGGGTTAGGGAAGCCCCCATATGTCATTTCTGCAACTCTGGGAGAGACATGGGACATGCATGGGACATTGGGTAGGTGCATGTGGTTATCAGGTCAAGAGGAGGACCACCAGAGGCAGTGTGAGGGTCAGACAGGCCTGTGCATGGGCCATTTTCTGGAGCTGCCTCGGAACCTGGTGCTGGGCTGTGGAAGGAGCTTCCAACAGCTCCTGGACGTCTGCCCTGCAAGAGGATGAGACCCTAGAGTGCTCCCAGCCAAGGCTGCTTGGCCTGCTCAGCTCTTGGGAAAGCTTTCCTCACATACTTTCTGAAGGCTTTGCAGGTGAGTGTTTGCACTGCTAATATTTAACTGGGTTTTTAAAAAAAGATAGATTTATAACCAAGAGCCTTTGTCAGCTGGCCCAGCAGCCTGGTAAGGATCCTACCCTAACCCTGATCAGCAGTTGCTGGCCACTGTCGATGGTGGTGGTGGTGGTGGTGGTGGCGATGGTGCTGGCAGCTCACCCTTTGTCTTGGTGAGAAAGGCCACCAGCTCCATGACCCAGATGTCCTCAGGCCAGCAACTCCCACCGCCCCACCGTCCGCCTCCTGAAGTGGAGCGGGAGAACTTGGTCTGGGTTACCCACAGGGCCATGAGGGCATGCGGGCAGCACCTCCTCTCATTAAGGATAAAGACCTTTGCACAAGGTCTTTAAATGAACTTTGCACAAGTTCATTCCAACCACTGGGCCAGAGGTTGGGGAAAAGGGAGTTTTCTAGAGAATAATAGTAGTCAGGCTCCTCGACTGCAAAGATAGCCTTGAACTCAGTAGGTTATAAAACAGCATGAACTCTGAAAGGGACCTGTAGGGACCTGGGGAAGGGGCGGGTGAGGTTGAGATGGGGTTGGAGGGTGGGGTCGATGGGGGAGGGAATGAGAATAACCAGAATACATTTTACACAAAGTTGTAAAAAAAAAAAAAATAAACGCATCTAATAAAAACCAAATATTAAATTAAAAATGAAACCAGGCTGCCTCAAACTGACGAGATCCCAAGTAACAGAGATTCCACTTCCTCTGCCTCCACGGTGCTGGCATTAAAGGTGTGTGCTGCCACCACCACCGGGCCGGCTAGTTTTATTCTTTCTTTATTATTTAAAAATTTTAATAAGAAGAATTATCACTATGTGTATGTATGTTGCAGGAGATGGCATGCGTGTAATGCAGTGTTTGTGTGGAGGTCAGAGGACAGCGTGTACAAGTTGCTCTTTTTTCCTCCTCCCACGTGGGACCAGGGGGTTGGACTCAGGTCCTTTGGTTTGGCGCAAACACGCTCGCCCGCCCCAGTTTTATTCTCTTTAAGCTGTACCTAGCTCTCCATGACTGGAATGACGACCCCTATCGATGGTGCTAGCACAGACACTGAGCTGCATTTGTACTCAGTTACTGTAAGATGTCATTAGGCATACCGCAACGTTATCACAAGGTGATTCTAATTGTTTCCTAAAAGTAATTGTTGCTTTAAAAAAAAAGTATCCCGAGCCAAGAGGTTGTGGCCTTTAATCCCAGCACTCGGGAGGCAGAGGCAGGCGGATCTCTGTGAGTTCGAGGCCAGGACAGTCAGGGCAACATAGAGAAACCCTGTCTTGAAAAACAAGAAAAACAAAACAAAACAAAACAAAATATCCTGTTGTGCGCTGAGCCCATGATCAAGTTCGAACTGAAGTTGTTTAAACATATATGATTCTGAGACGTACTGTTAGCAATCAGCCAGCTACTTCTTGGCTGACTCGGGGTGAGCGCATTAAAAATTGTGTGAGCTGAAGGGCAAACCCACAGTAACAGGAATGAAGTGTTTTGTAATGTTATTAGAGAAACATATTTGAAAACTGAATTGAATAGCACAAGCCCAATCTGGGCAAAATGGCCTGACATTTTTATCATAGATTCTGTGTAGTGTTGTTTCTTGGAGAGGCTGCCTCCCCCGGGAAACATTCTAGGACATTCTAGGGCATTTAAGAGTTAGCATGTGCTGAATTGAACGGTGCCCCCCCCCGCCCCAATACTTGAGTCCACGGAGAACCCACGGATATGGCGTGATTTGGAGACAGGTCTTGGCAGAGGGAGTCATGTCAAAAGTATGGCCCAGTGGGTAGAATGCTTTCTCATAGGAGACCCTATCTCAAAAAACAAAAACAAAAACAAAAACAACAACAACAACAACAAAACCTTGTATTAGATTCGTGCAAGGGGGCGGGACTTAAATCTAGGGTGCCCTTATGAGGAAAACTTAAACAGAGGCACCAGGAGACAGTCACAGGGAATCAGAGCAATGTGTCCGTCATCCTGGAATCCAGGGCTCACCAAGAGGTTCTGATGCTAGGCCCGCATCGTAGGCTCAGTTAAAGTGTGTGAAAACAGTGTGCCTTCTACAGAAGGCCTCCAGCCCTGCCTCTTGCCTTGGTCTCAAAGCCACCCCAGGACTTTACTAGAAGCCAGTTTGCATAGGATCTTCTCAGAGGTGTCCAGAACTCAGGTTGGGAGAGAGGGTAGTTCAAAGCTGAGGTCAACAGTACGAATGTCTGAGGATGTGTCTGCATCTTAGGCTAAAAAGGAAAGAGGGGGGGAGGGAGGAGGGAGGGCGGAAGGAGGGAGGGAGGGAGGGGGGGAGGGAGGGAAGAGAGGAGGTAGAAAGGGGGTGTCCATTAGTGTTGGGTATGAGTCGCCAAAGGACAGAGGCTTAGAGCTGAGGTCTCCAGGACCTCACTGAGGAGCCTGACTGTCATCTCCCTGGATGTCACTGGGACAAGCAAGTGCTTGTGTGTGTCCTGGATTGAACACACTTAGATCTTGCTGCTGTCTAGGTATGAGCTGGGGATGGGCAGGTAACATTTGTGTGTGTGTGTGTGTACTTGCACACATGTGCCTGTGTACTCCTGTGCACATAAGACGCATACACGTGTGCATGTGAGCATGTGAGTGCACACCCTGCAAATGTCAGAGTGGAGACGCGTCCCACGGTTCTTTCCCTCTGTCTGA
Source organism: Cricetiscus sungorus (assembly GCA_030556225.1). Taxonomy (NCBI): domain Eukaryota; kingdom Metazoa; phylum Chordata; class Mammalia; order Rodentia; family Cricetidae; genus Cricetiscus; species Cricetiscus sungorus. The sequence continues at coordinate 36,564,067 of JANBXA010000044.1, read as the reverse complement.
GGCTCCCCTTAGGGTTGGGGTGGCGGCTGCAGCCATGGTGGGAGGAAGCACAGGGCCTGGAGCCCTCCCGTTTGGAGCCTCTCTGTGTCCCTGCACCCTGCCCCCACTTTCTCCCGGATCCCTGTGATTTAAGAGGGCATTTTCCTTTAGGGTGATATAGATTCTGAGACGCAGCATCCATCTCCGGCTTGGTGAGGCCGCCTGAGTTATAGCAGATTGCTTTCTGTGCGGGGGGGGGGAAGGGGCGGAGGCCGCTGGTTGCTTTCTGCTCCCTGAGCCTGGAACATTTGAGCAAACATTCCTGGCTGCTTTAGAAGTTACCAGACCCAGATGAGCTCATCGCAGCCAGAGGTGGGGGCAGCTGGCGCCTGGAGCCCGCCCAGAGCTCCCCAGGTGGCCCGGTGGCAAATGGTGGAGGAGGCTGGGCCTCAGCTGGAAAGAAGGCAGCCAAGGCAGGGTGGGCCCCTGCACAGCTGGGTCTGCCTGAATCGGGTGGGTCCTCTGCTTCGGGCCCTTCCTCAGAGCTAACCAGGCACTGGCTAGGAGCCTCTGTAGCATAGCCAGCGTCTGGGGGGAAGCCATGCTGAGCAGCCTGGCCCCAGCCCTTCCTGGGGCTACCCCAGGGAGCTACCCACTCTGCAGGGCCTCAGGGCCTCTCTCCAATGCAGTAGCTGCCGTTTATTGAGTGTTAACTATGTGCAAAGTGCCTGGGCCTCATGCGCACTCCTAATGCTCTTAAGAACTCCAACTCTTCCCACTTGACAGGTAAGGAAACTGAGGCCAGAAGAGGTGTTGTGACTGTGAGTGGCCAATGTGGAAGGCATACGTCTTTGTTGTTGTTTTGGTTTTGAAACAGGGTTTACTCTGTGTGGCCCTGGCTGTCCTGGAACTCACTCTGTAGACCAGACTGGCCTCAAACTCACAAAAGATCTGCCGGCTTCTACTTCTCAGTGCTGGGATTAAAGGCGTGTGCCACCACTGCCCCACCACACCATCTTTTGAACACAAAACAGTATTGGGAGAATGGGTGGTCATGCTGCCAGGTATCTGGAAGAACCAGGGAGTGAGCTGGCCCCACCTTTCTCAGTAGGACAGGCTCCTTCCCACCCTGTCCCATCCTGGCAGCCTAACAAGGCCAGGGGAGACTGCCCTGCAGAGCTTCCTTTGCTGCCTAAGCCCTGGGGATTGTACTGGGTCTTGCATGAATGTGCTAGGCCAGCACTCTGCCACTGAGCTGTACCCCCTGCTGTGTGGTACTGCTCCCTAAACTCCCTTCTGTGAAATGGGCACAGTTACACCCTCTGGTGGGGTTGGCGTGGGACTTAGGACTGACCTCTGAGGGACCTCATGGAGAGGACCCTCCAGCTTGTTCCCAAGAGGATGTCCAAAGCCACCAACACCTCCACACTTAGGAATCCTGAAGAGTGTGTCACCCCAGGACCACCACACCCTACCATCTCATTCAATGCTCTGAACACCTCTCCATGCAGGTGCCATTGAAGCCAGGTTCACCAAGGAAGCTGAGGCACAGGGGGATTTATTCTAAGCCACACAGCATCTCCTCCCAGGTAGGAAGAGGCTAATGATGCTACCAAGCAGGGATCCCAGCTGCCCAGTACTCAGTGTTGCCCCCACTGCTGCCTTAGAGTCTGTCAGGTGGCCGTGGGAGCCACTGACATGAGACAGGTGACCTCCCTGAGGCCGTGTGTGTGTGTGTGTGTGTGTGTGTGTGTGTGTGTGTGTGTGTGACACTTCTCTCTGCAGCTACAATTAACCTCAGCACAGGAATGACATAAACAGCCTCCATGCCTACAGCTGCAGAGGTAGAGGCAGAGACAGGGACAAAGGAGGGTCAGTGACAAGGGATGGCTTGATTTGAAAGGGTGTGTGAAGGCTGTTCGGAGCCCTCTTGCCTCTGGGATCTTCTCTGGGAACCCTTTTGCCACCTGGTGGGAACAGAAGGTGAGGGGGGCCATGACCAGGGTAGCTAGGTTTGTTATCTGTCCTCACTGTGTGTCATGTGAGGCTCTGTGCACAAGGTCTGCTTTGTTTGTTTGTTTGTTTGTTTATATATTTACTGCTGATTGGGAGTTCTAAGGGAGGCTAGGCTGGCCCCGGAGCTGTTGGGCTTCATTTCCAGCCTGTGGGGCTGGCGTGAGTTATTTTGGGACAGCAGCCAGTTTTATCACACTCGGCTTACAGAGTGGAAAATGGAAGCTCCTGGCTGGTAACTGTCTGGGGAAGAGGAATCCATATAGGCAAGGCTTGAGGACCCAAGGGCCTGGGTCACCTTTGAGGCCTGGAGCAGGTCGCCACCCCTCCCAGAGCTAGGGTGTTGAGGTGTTTTCAGGATCCAAGGAGATTCAGGAAGAGTCTGTGCACTCAGAAAAGCAGCTCCGTCCAGGTAGTGGTGCAGGCTCATGATCCTGGTACTCTGGGAGGCAAGGTGAGAGGTTCACCGGCGTTCATTGCCAGGCTGGTCTACCTCGTGAGTTCCAAGTCAGGGCTATGTTGCAAGACTCTTTCAGAAAACCAAAGAACAACAACACAAAATAAAAACAAAACAAGCAAAACCAAAACCCCAAAGAAAGGCTGGCTCTGGTTGCTATTGGGATTCCGTCTCTCAACAGGGCTCCTCCTCAGCCTTCTCCTTCTGCAAACCTGGTACCCAGAGCCTCTGTGTGCCTGGGGCGGCTCTACCCCGGTGCCAGCAACATGAGTTGAGGTGGCAATCATCAGCCAGCCTGATAGCTGCCAGGTGGGCAGTGCTGAGCTGCCCTGTGTGACACAGGGAGCCACAGAATAACCAGGGACCTGAAGCAGCTATGGAGTACCACACCCCCAGTGGCTGGGTACTGTGCAGGCACAGGGTCCTCGGGAGTGCTATCTGAGGGCACGGTTGGCAGGTTCCCATGCTGAGACACTGAGGTCAGGCTGCGCAGAAGGAAAGAATTTCTTCTCTAGACTGAGGGCCTCCAGGATCTCAGGCTGTTCCCTGCAGACCACAGCTGGGGTTCCAGAGGAGTAGAGAAGAGTGGAACAGAGCCTTGCCCGTGGCACCAGCTGCCTAGCTAGCTTCAAGTTCTGCCTCGTTTCCTCTGTGGGCTTGGGCACATTGGTTCACCTGTCTAACGTGCTTCAGCTTCCTCCTTTATAACGTGGAGAAGAGTAATGGAGCCTATTGAATGTATTAACAGCGACCTACTGGTCTACCTGCCTGCTACCCTCTCCTGCCTACCTATATTAACCACCTATCTTTACCTATGGATCATCTGTTTATCATACATGTATCTATGTATCTACCCACTCATCCATTGTCCATCCATCTATACATTTGTATTCATTTATCCGTCCGTCTATCCATCCCTCCCTCCTTTATCCGTTATCCAATCTACTCATTATCCATCCATCATCTATCATTCATTCATCCATCTACAATCTATCTCTCTATCATCTATCATCCATCTATCTATCTATCTATCTATCTATCATCTATCTATCTATCTGCCTATCATCATCATCTACTCATCATCCATTTATCTATTCACATTCCTTCCTCTCTCTCTCTCTCTCTCTCTCTCTCTCTCTCTCTCTCTCTCTCTCTCTCCCATTCACTTATCATCCAATTTGTCTTTGTTTCTTTCTCAATTGTCTGTCTATTCATCCATCTACCCCGTGAACCAGACTCTTTCTTTCACTTTTCCCAACCGTAACACATTTGTAGACAGATAGTGTGCCTAACCAGGGCAGTGAGCTGTTCTTAACAGGGACAGGTGGGCACACGGTCCTCAGGGAGTGCATCTTGTGCCACAAGAGGGAAATCTAGTCTGTACAAACAGTGTGGCATGCTCTGGGCTAGCTGCTTAGGGACAAACATAGGACTCTGTCTCTCCCAGGCCTGGTTTCCAAGGAAACCAGGTGAGGATGCCTTCTGGCTCCACCTTGAAAGGCAAAGAAAGGGATGGCTCCCAGGTGTGCAGGGATTTACTTCTGATATTTCATGGCATTCACAAGGCTCACACTCATCCACCTACTCTGGAGGGTCTCCTGGTCCAGGTACTGAGCCTTTTCATTCTCCTCATTGCTGCCTGAAACTCCCACACCCTTCTAGCCAGGTTTCTACATGCTGGCTAGAATGTCATTTTGGGGCCACTCCATGGCAAGATGTAGAAATCATCTGGCTTTCACACTCCTATTCTACCTTCAAAGCCCACCTTCATAAACCTTTTTCTATCTCTCTCTCCTCCCATCACTGTTATTTAAGCCCTTATTGATGGAATCCTTGTTGTGCCAAATAATGGGACTCCTTTGGTCTGATGTGAAACTGTTTTCAACTTTTCTTTCCTTCTTTCTCTCTCTCTCTCTTTCTTTTTTTCTTTCTTTCTTTTTTTCCTGAGTTTTCAGATGAAACTTGGCATACAGTAGGCATTCAGTGGACAGCTAGAAGAAGAGACACCCTCAAAAGACATCAGGCATTGTGTGTTGAGAGTTGGGAATTTCTGTTGCTTAGCAACCAGCAGCCTGTGGCTACAGGAAGGTCTCATCCCTTCCACCCACCAGTCGGCCCCTCTGTCTCCTCTCTGGACCACACTAGGCCTCCCTGGTGGTTTCTGTCTAGGGTACCATCTAGATGCCCCATGGGTACTAGCATGGAGGAGGGAAGGCACCCATAATGACAGCTGGGATACTGAGCGAGGCTTCTTGTATTTAAATGCAGGAGACATGGGGATGACTGCAGTGATAGGGAGGGGAGCAAGGGCTTCGAAGCGTGCTACACATGAGGTCTGCTGGCCCTGCAAACACGATCAGTCGCCCTTACGCTCTACACAAACAGAGAAAATAGAAGCTCGGAGAAGGTAGTATTTTGCCCAAGGTAACACAGCCTGTGACGGTGACAACAAATCCATAGGCCGATGGATAATGTCATTTTGGGGCCACTCCATGGCAAGATGTTGGAGGAGTGGGCTCTTCCACACCTTCCAGAGGACTGTACTAAGTGAGTGTCCAAGCTCCAGAGTGCATGGGAGATTTGCGGGAAAGGAAAGCACATTTGGGGGCAGAGTTCTGCTCATAGCACGGCGGCAGCCATGCACCGCCTAGCAGTAGATCCGGCTGTCTGTGGACTAGAATTTGGGATCTGCTAATATTTGGTTCTGGGCAAATTCCTTGACCAACACAGGCATCTTTCCGAATGGGTCAGGTCTGGACCACGAAGGGCGGCCGTGGAGATGAAATAGGACCTTAGATGGGAAGAGTCTTGTATTCAGCCAGGTCAGAGGATACGCCACTGCCCTGTCACTAGGGTCCTGACATGTCTGTCCACCATGTGTGTGCGTTTTTTTTTGGACCTGATGGGCAAATGTGAGCGCTGTATCTGTCTCCTGCTCGCAGGGCCGGCCGGGGGTTTTGAGTGTGTGAGTTTTGTCGTATGTGGACATCACAAGCCCCTCTTCAGCCCCAGCCCGGAGGAGCATTCCGGGCAGCTCCTCACATGTTCCCTGCTCACAGCACCCTCAGCATCCCCAGGGGCCCAGCCTGTCTATGTCCCTTCCTTCCTTTGCTGGTGCCAACATGCTCAGTAGTGGTGGTGGTAGGGGGGTACAGGAAGGGGGAGAGGAAGGAGGAGGCCAGGGTGGATGCCCGAGGCTCAGCAGCTCCTGGCTTGGTGCCGGGAGGGACTCTGAGTTTGTTTGGGCACTAGGGGGCAATGTGTCTGTTTGAAAGAAACTTAGAAGCCAGCTCCAGAGGTGTGAGCACACACAGGCACGTACAGGGGTGCCCACACCATAGAGGTTCATACTCTGGTGCACAGAAAGTCCAGGCAGAAGTGAATGTCCACAGCTGGACAAAAGACACGGCAAGGGCAGAGGTGAGGGCACGCAAGGGGTGAAGGCAAATGCACAGAGACGGACATAGCTGCACACCCAGACAGACGGACATAGCTGCACACCCAGAGAGACGGACATAGCTGCACACCCAGACAGACGGACATAGCTGCACACCCAGAGAGACGGACATAGCTGCACACCCAGACAGACGGACATAGCTGCACACCCAGACAGACGGACATAGCTGCACACCCAGACAGACGGACATAGCTGCACACCCAGACAGACGGACATAGCTGCACACCCAGACAGACGGACAGTGGCGGTGGGAGCAGACAACACCCGTGTGAGTACGTGCACACACACACACACACACACACACACACACACACACACGCACCACAGTGACCTCCAAAGATGCATGCATCTGACATATACAGAAACATACCGATGCCAGCTAACCTCCCAGAGTCAAAACACAAACGCAGGTATAGTTCATTTCATTTAGTGTTAAGGGAAGGGCCATTTTCCTTCCAAACTCTCTCTTCGGACACTCACACACCCCAAAGTGCTGACTCTGGGGGAATATGTCTACACCTTCAGTGCAGACAGGTCGGATGTGGGCCCCCACCCCCACCCAAGGAGTGTGAAACAACAGCCCCAACACTGCAAACCAGTGCCCCTCAGAGAGCAGGCCATCCTTCCCTAGTCCTCCACACAGTTCCTGACACACCCCTGTCCCCTCCTGACAGGATGCACACTAGGTCAGGTGTCACAGCTTTGCTACCTGGGGCAGTCCCCTGAGATGATCCCTGAACTCCCTCTCCCCCTTGCTGCCTGGGAGGCTGCAGGGCCCCTAGCTGTGGGCCTGGGGTGGGGGTTACTTGGGGGTGTCTAACGGGGGCCTTATTCCTTTGTGCCTAGCAGGCAGGGCCAAGCCCCTGTCTTCTCCCTGGCTCTCCTTCCCTGTCACTTTGCTAAGTAATAATTTCCATGTCCAATTCCATTTCTTTTCTAGTTCTGAAACCTCTAAGCTATCAGCAAGAGGATAGTTCGCATGAAAACTAATTACACAAAATCAATATTTAATCACAGACCAACAACCTGATCCTGCAGAAAAATCCTTTTAAAACTCTACCACCCTGCACAAATACTTCTTCCCAATGCTTATTTATGGACCCCGATTTTTTTTGGGGGGTGGGGGTAATTTTCATTTTTAATTTCAAAAGAAAAAAAAAAACATCTGAAGACTGCAGGAAAGGCCTGAGCGTGTTGCAGCTTCCTGATCTTTATTTCAAGTGGGGGTGGGGTGTGCGTGTGGGGGGAATATTAGTGTGGGGGGTGGAGGAGGGGGTGGGGGATGAGTGTGTATGCGCGCGCGTGTGTGGAGGGGGTTACTTCAGAAGTCCCTTGGGGCTTCCTGTCTCCCACCCCCTCCCAAATCGAGCCCATTTCCCAGTGTTCCTTTGCTCAGAAGCTCTGGGGAGTAATGAATCGGCCGCGAATGACACGGTAACTTTTAACTCATGCCCGCGACAGTGGAGTGCTTAATCTGAGGTTTTTAAATAAAAAGGGCTCCGGGTTGGTTTTATTATAACGTTTATTTCATTTCAGATTTCATGCGTAATTTAGCAAACGCTAGACAGACTTGGGCGATAAACACTTTCTTTTGTGGGGGGGAAAAGGCATTTTTATACACCATGCTTAATTTTATTTAGATTTAATAGCGATATCAAGGCACTTCAACGAAAGTTTTTTTTTTTTCCTTCCCCCCTTCCTCTTTTAAGAACCCTGGCCTGCCAGCAAAATTGCCTCGCTTTATTTCATGGCAAGGAAAATTAAAGGCCTTTCTGCCCCTCCTCCCCTACTTACACTTTGAGAGGAAAACACGCACAGGCGTGCTGGCGCGCTCAGGGGTGGGGGGTGCGGGCGCGTCCACAGAATAAACACCTCCACCTCCCATCACCTCCAACTTCCAACTTTTAATTGCAAGACAGATTTCAGCCTCCGTGAGGATCAGGAAGATTTAAACATTTAAACTAAGATTATTGGGATTAATATTTCATAGGAAACAGGGCAGATATTAAATTACTCCTATTGATTTTAGTATCACAATCCAATTCCGTTCCTTGACCTCTACAGTTTAATTGATCTCTTAAGGAGTCCAACTTCGCGCCCTCCAGGGCCTGGGCCTGCGCGCCCGTGGCCGCCGCAAGGTGTCGGGGGCCCCCGTGTGCGCTCTGCGCGTCGCTCTTCTCGGGGTTCCGCATTGTTTCGCCTCGCTGCTCCCGCGCCTGGCTCACCCAAAGAGTCCGAGTGTGCGTGGCTTCTTCCCGGCGGAGCCAGAGGCAGAGAACCGGAAGCCGCGGACGGTGGAAGACTCGGGAAGGAGCAAGCCAGTCCCGGCTCCGGAGACAACCTCACTTCGTGTTTCCCTTCGGCAATCACATCGTGAACTTCCTAGGGCCGACTCCCTGGGGCGCCGCCCCGGGGTGCAGCACAGGCGACACTTAGCGACTTTCCCCGGCGAGTTCCAGGGCTCTGCCAGGCGACCCCATTGTCTGTGCGCCCCGCACAGCTCACCGCCCACCTCCCCGCCCCCTGCCCACCCGGCAGGTCGCGCTGGCTCCAGTTGGGGGTGGGGAGTTGGGAACAGAGTGAATGGGAAAGGGCGGACAAAGCCCGGCTCCCGCCGTAGTCCTCTGCTCTCGCCCTCCCCAGCCGGGGGCACCCAGGGCGCACCCCCGTCGCCGTAGGCTGGGCACGGAGTAGCGCGGGTCGAGGGCCAGGCCGGCGCAGCCCGGACCCGGGACCACCTTAAGAGCGAGCCCCGCCTCCGGGCCCGCTCGGGCGGCGCTGATTGGTGCAGAGGTAATGGCTGGAATGGATTGCTGAAACGCAAAACTTGTTGCTGCTTCTCCCGGAGCCGGCTAGAGGCAGACGCGGAGCGGGAGCCCGGACCTCGCAACGCCCCGCCCGCCCCGCGCGCCCAGCTCGCCCGCGCGGCCCCTTCCCGGGTCCAAGGGGACCCGCGGAGCGCGGAGGCGGGAACCGCAGCCTCGGAACCACAGACCGCACGCCTCCCCTCCCGCGCGCGGCCCGAGACGCCCGCGAACTCGCGCGGCGACAGGCGGACGAGCCTGAGCCGCGGAGCCGCGCGTCTCCCGCAGCCGGCGCTCCCGCTCCGGCGCCCGCATCTCCTGCTGCGGGGCCAGCACCGGCGATGACGAGCGGAGCCGCCTGTCTCCCGAGCCGCTGAAGCATTCGCCGCCGACCGCCAGGAGGTGCGGGAGCCTGTGCGGCCCGGGCGCGGGGACTCGGGGCAGGGGAGGGACCAAGGGGCTCCCCTACGGACCCAGCCGCTGCGCCGCGGACTCTAGAAGGTGATCATTCCGCTCTCCCGCCCCTTTCCCTCCCCCCCCACTTAACTTTTTTGTCTCAGCTCGTCGGCCGCCAGGTCTCCTCTCGGCATACCCACCCCCGGCTGTGCCATCCGCTCCGGGCATGGGCCCCCCGACAAGGCTCCAGGAGGCGCCGCGGCCTCGCAAGACGTGAGAGGCCCGCTTGGGTAGATTCCGAGGTTCCGGAGAGCGGCGGAGAGCTCACAGCCAGCGCCCGCGCGCCCGGCCGGGTGACGGTGAGCGCTGCGCCCTGCGCGGTGTAGAACGTCCCGGAGCGCCGGAGCCGCGGCTGAAGCGAGTAGCTGGCCCGAGGCGCGCGGCGGAGCAGGCTGTCATGCCCTATTGATCCCCCCCTCCGACCCCCGCCAAGTATGTTTGGGCTGGACCAGTTCGAGCCCCAGATCAACAGCCGGCACGCTGGCCAGGGCGAGGGGAACTTTAATGAAGCCGGACTGAGCATGAACGCCCACTTTAAGGCTCCTGCTTTCCACGCCGGGCCCCCTCCTGGCCCTGTGGACCCTGCCATAAGCGCTCTGGGTGAACCCCCGATCTTGGGTTTGAACATGGAGCCCTATGGCTTTCACGCGCGCGGCCACTCAGAGCTGCACGCCGGGGGACTGCAGGCGCAGCCTGTGCACGGCTTCTTCGGTGGCCAACAGCCTCACCACAGCCATCCCGGAGGACACCACCCGCACCAGCATCACCCTCATTTCGGGGGCAACTTCGGTGGTCCGGACCCAGGTGCCTCGTGTCTGCACGGGGGCCGGCTGCTTGGCTACGGAGGTGCAGCGGGCAGCCTGGGCAACCAGCCGCCCTTCGCAGAGAGTTATGAGCACATGGCGGAGAGCCAGGGGCCGGAGGGCTTCGGCCCGCAGCGGCCAGGAAACCTCCCGGACTTCCACAGTTCGGGCACCTCAGGCCACGCGGTGCCTGCCCCGTGTCTGCCGCTGGACCAGAGCCCTAACCGGGCTGCCTCTTTCCACGGCCTGCCCGCCTCCAGCGGCTCGGATTCTCACAGTCTGGAGCCCCGGAGGGTGACGAACCAAGGAGCCGTAGACTCGCTGGAATACAATTACCCGGGCGAGCCGCCCTCAGGACATTTTGACATGTTTTCGCCCTCTGAATCCGAAGGGCAGCTGCCACATTATACGGCGGGTCGCCAGGTTCCCGGGGGCGCTTTCCCGGGTGCTTCGGCCATGCCCAGAGCAGCAGGCATGGTGGGTTTGTCCAAAATGCATGGGCAGCCACCGCAACCGCCGCCACAACAGCAGCAACCTCAGCACGGAGTGTTCTTCGAGAGGTTTGGCGGGGCCAGAAAGATGCCTGTGGGTCTGGAGCCTGCAGTGGGCTCCCGGCACCCATTAATGCAGCCTCCCCAGCAGGCCCCACCACCCCCGCAGCAACAGCCCCCGCAGCAGCAGCCGCCACCACCAGGGCTCCTGGTCCGACAAAATTCTTGCCCTCCTGCTGTCCCGCGGTCCCAGCAGGGCGAGGCTGGCACACCCAGCGGCGGCCTGCAGGACGGGGGCCCCATGCTGCCCAGTCAGCACGCGCAGTTCGAGTACCCCATCCACCGGCTAGAGAACCGGAGCATGCACCCATATTCCGAGCCTGTTTTCAGCATGCAGCACCCCCCTCCGCAGCAGGCACCCAACCAGAGGCTGCAGCATTTCGATGCGCCCCCCTACATGAACGTGGCCAAGAGGCCGCGCTTTGACTTCCCGGGCAGCGCAGGCGTGGACCGTTGCGCCTCGTGGAATGGCAGCATGCATAACGGCGCCCTGGACAACCAACTCTCTCCCTCTGCCTACCCAGGCCTCCCAGGCGAGTTCACACCGCCTGTGCCGGACAGCTTCCCCTCAGGACCGCCCTTGCAGCACCCGGGTCCGGACCACCAGTCTCTGCAGCAGCAGCAGCAACAGCAGCAGCAGCAGCAGCAACAGCAGCAGCAGCAGCAGCAACGCCAGAATGCTGCCCTCATAATTAAACAGATGGCGTCTCGGAACCAGCAGCAGCGGTTGCGACAGCCTAACCTGGCCCAGCTAGGCCATCCCGGGGACGTGGGCCAGGGCGGCCTGGTCCATGGAGGTTCGGTGAGCGGCTTGGCCCAGACGAACTTTGAACGGGAAGGCAGCAGCGCGGGTGCAGGGCGCCTGGGCGGCTTCGAGCAGCAGGCGCCCCACCTGGCGCAGGAGAGCGCGTGGTTCCAGGGTCCACACCCGCCCGGGGACCTGCTGCCCCGGAGGATGGGAGGTGCGGGGTTGCCGGCAGACTGTGGCCCGCACGACCCGGGCCTGGCGCCTCCCCCTGCTCCGGGTGGCTCAGGGGTGCTATTTCGAGGCTCTCTACAGGAGCCTCTGAGGATGCCGGGGGAAGGCCACGTGCCTGCGCTGGCTTCGCCGGGGCTGCAGTTTGGGGGCAGCTTGGCCAGCCTAGGCCAGTTGCAGTCGCCTGGGGCCGGTGTGGGGCTGCCCAACGCTCAGTCAGAGCGGCGGCCTCCGCCTCCGGACTTCCCTGCGCCAGCTCTCGGGGGCCAGCCGGGCTTTCCATTTGGATCAGGGAGCCGGCAGGCCACTCCACACAGCGCTCCAGGCGTGAACTCGCCTCCGAATGCGGGCTCGGGCAGCGGCAGCTCCGGCGCTGGCGGGGGAGCATACCCGCCGCAGCCGGATTTCCAGCCCAGCCAGCGTAACTCGGCCAGTAAACTGGGCGCACTGTCGTTGGGGTCCTTCAACAAGCCCAGCTCCAAGGACAACCTGTTCGGCCAGAGCTGCCTGGCTGCACTCTCCACCGCTTGCCAGAACATGATCGCCAGCCTGGGTGCCCCCAACCTCAACGTGACTTTTAATAAGAAGAACCCACCCGAGGGGAAGAGGAAACTGAGCCAGAACGAGCCCGACAGCGCGGCCGCAGCCGGCAACCCGGGCTCGGATTACTTCCCCGGAGGGACTACTGGGGCCCCTGGACCCGGAGGCCCTTCCGGGGCCAGTGGTGGCGGTTCCAAATCCTCAGGACCGCCTAATCCACCCATCCAGGGGGATGGCACCAGTCTCTCCCCCAATTATACCCTGGAATCGACATCGGGGAACGATGGCAAGCCTGTCCCTGGGGGCGGTGGCCGGGGAAGGGGACGGAGAAAAAGGGACAGTGGTCACGTGAGCCCTGGGACCTTCTTTGACAAGTACTCCGCAGCTCCTGACAGCGGGGGAGCACCAGGGGTGAGCCCTGGGCAGCAGCAGGCTCCTAGCTCGGCTGCTGGGGGAAGCTCAGTGAACGAGGCCCGCGGGCCCACGCCCCACGAGAAGGCCCTCACATCACCTTCTTGGGGAAAGGGAGCCGAGTTGCTCCTTGGGGACCAACCGGACCTCATGGCGTCCCTGGACAGCACAGCCAAATCGGATGGTAGTTCCCCGCACGTGGGTGAGTTCGCCTCTGACGAGGTGAGCACAAGTTATGCGAATGAGGACGAAGTGTCCTCCAGTTCTGACAACACTACAGCCCTGGCCAAAGCCAGCCGAAGCCCCCTGGTGACCAGCTCAGCCAAACTCCCTCCCCGAGGGGTGGGTGCTGGCGAACACGCACCGAAGGCCTCTGCGCTCAGCCTGGGTATCCTCTCTACCTCTGCCTCCACCCCTGACAGCTGTGGTGGGGGCGTGGGCACCGGCCATCCTGGCACTCCAGGCTTGGAGCAGGTCCGGACCCCAGCAAGCAGCGGCGGCGCACCGCCCCCCGACGAGGTCCATCCCCTGGAGATCCTCCAGGCCCAGATCCAGCTGCAGAGGCAGCAGTTTAGCATCGCGGAGGACCAGCCCCTGGGGCTCAAGGCTGGCAAAAAGGTTGAGTGTGCGGTGGGGGCCTCGGGAGCACAGAATGGTGACAGCGAACTGGGCAGCTGCTGCTCTGAGGCTGCCAAGAGCGCCATGAGCACCATCGACCTGGATTCTCTGATGGCAGAACACAGCACCTCCTGGTACATGCCCCCTGACAAGGCCCTGCTGGACGGTGGAGACGAGGACAAGACGCTGGTGCCCTGGGAGAAGGCCAAGCCCCAGAACCCCAACAACAAAGAAGGTATATGTACAACTGTCTTCCTTGTTTTGTGGTGCCAGCCCTAGTGTGGGCTGGTCCCTCCTCGCCTCCACAGACCCGGGCACCCTCTCTGGCTGCACCCTGCCCTGCTGTCAGATACATTTTGGTTTTCCTGGTGGCAAGAACTTAGATTCCCCTCTGGAGGATACATCTTGTACCTCCAGATTTTAGCTGAGTTTTTCAGGGTTCAGCCCTTGGAGAAGAGCTGCCCTTCCTTCCCCATTTCACACAGCTCTTGCTGTCGTCAGCATTCAGCCCTGCTGCTTAGGTGTTCTGGGCCCCTCTCAGGCAGGATACTTGGGAGGTTGTATTACCCCACCCTTTCCTCCTTACTCTTCAGCAGGAGTTGGCTTAGGTGGCAATACTTTTGCAAAGTCCCCGCCCCGGTGTGGGCAGTGTCACTCAGAGGCCAGGCCTCATTGGATATGTGAGAGATTAGAGCTCACCTGGGGACCTGCCACAATCCCAGGTGTATAATCTTGATATTGGGTATGAGGGTTGAGGCTGGGTTCCACCCGGCAGCCACCACACCACTCCTTCAGGACTTCATTTGTGTTTGGGGATATGACTATGTGTTTGTAACACACAAAGGACCTTCGATTGTCAATATCTCACATGGCATTGGTGACAGATGTCCGGCCCCAGGTCTCATTTGCGTTCTGCATGCACACCCCTTCCCCACCAGGCCTGGAGGCCTTTAAGGTGGGACTGACGGGGTCAGTAAAAAAAGTCTAAGGGATCTTAAACCTAAAGATGAGTAGGCTGCAGTGAGCTTAAATTTTATTTGACTGGGGCTTTTAAAATATTTTTTTTCTTTACAGAAACATAGACAGTAGCCGTTTAAAATTGGTAACATTGTTTCGCCTCTTTCCTGACTCTGCTTCTAAATCTGTCGTGTTTTCACTGGGTTTTTCTGGACAGAATAGTATCATGGTGCCCCCGTGGTGTGGCTAGTAAATTTAAGCCTCTCTTTTAAAAATATAACCTTGATCGCTGCTCTCCAGTTTTTTGCTCTCTGCTGAGCCCTCCCACAGCCTACCATGTCTTAAACATGGATCTGGGAGGGTAGATTTTGAGAGAATATGACAGGTCCCCTTTGGGAGGACGGAGGTAGGAGCTGGGGAGGAGGGTGTTGAAACTCTGTCTGGGTAGTCTTCCTTAGGTTCCTGTTTCATGAGTGTGGTCTGGCTGCTTTTCTCTTTGTCCCTCGTTACTGCCCAGCCTGGGATGCCCAGACGCACGCACGCTCTCTCGTTTGAAGCTGGGTGTTTAGCATGCACAGTGGATACCAAGCCCCGCATCAGCATTCTACTGACTACTCCCAGGCAAGGCCAGAAATTGGTTAGTTTGGGACCCTCAGCGCCTCTCCCCCCTCAGCTCCAGCTTTTAAAATGGAGTTGGACACAGTTTCCTGCCGTCCCCTTATTTTCTTGTGTATAACATCTCGATCTAGCTGGATCGATAGTCAGTTAGCACAGAACTTCTCCTGGTCCAGCCTGTGCACCCCCTCACCCCCAGTAATTAAAAACATACTGGCCAAAATGGGGTGAGAAATTTTTTTTAAAAATTGTAAAGAACTAATAAAGAAAACGGATTAGTATTTCCCCTTCCAGTCTTTAGAAAGACCCTACTAGGTGGAGAACTATTGGGGTTTTAATGAGGTTTTTTTTGTTGTTGTTGTTTTGTTTTGCTTTGCTTAATGTATCTTCCCATCTCAGTGGGAGAGGTGCAGGCTGCAAGTTCTGAAATGTCATCATGGATTTTATTTTATTTTATTTTTAGCTTGCTTGAGTGTCCTGGTACTATGCATACATGGAAACATGTGACAGTTGCTTCTAGGTTGATTACCCTGTAAACTGGAGGAAAGCTCACCTACCCTGAGGAGACAGAGACTTCCTTGGGACCCAAAGGGCCAGCTGTCTCCTAAGCCTGGTGGAGGACACCCACTTGACCTCCATTGTTCCTCACTCTGATATAGAAAGCTAATCCTCTGGATAGCTCAATGCACTGCATGGGCGACTCCCCCACTCTGTCTCCCTCACTGGAAGTAAATAAAGACGATTAAACTTTTCATTATGGTAACAACCCGCAGTTCCATCTGTATAGGTTGTACAAATAGATACATACAGCTTTCTGTCAGCCTCTGAGAGCCCTGGCTGAAAACCATCGAGAAGAGCCACTTTTGAATAAGTCAGGAAAAAAAAAAAAAAAGGAAAATGTTTTTGTTTTTTTCTTAAAAGTCCCAGGGTCCCGTTTAGCTGGATTGGGATATCCAGTGAGGCTGATGGGCCTTGAACTTCCAGCCCAGAAAGTGCTCCCCTCCACTACCCTCTCAGGCAAAGGCCATTTCTGTAATGATACTTTATTTTGCCTTGCTGTAAAACATGCCAGTACTAATGTGATTAAATATTAACTCCATTTCTGAAATCCTCTGCTCAGATGACAAAATGCTTGCTAGTCAGTGTTTTACAAAGTGATCCATGCTGGAAGGAGAAGTGTGGACCCACGGGGATGTGCCTTGCTTGTTCTTTGGGCTGTACATGGTCCCTGGAAGAGGAAGAAAGTTGACTGGCCCATTGCAGTTCCTATAAAGTCTAGGCAGGAGGGTCATGTGGTGATGAACAGAGCGAGCGTCTCTAGATGACACGGCTCTGACTTCTCAACCAACTGAGCAAATAACTTCTCATTAGGAAACCCCACTACTACCCATGAGGCTTCCGAGTGGAGGAGGGAGTCGGGTGAGCCAACCTGAATCGAGGTGGTTCAGATGTCAGTGATGTCAGCAAGGATGCCGTGGCTTTCTGATAGTTAGCCGGACCTCTGCCTATATGTAATAGGCATCGTGTAGACTTGGGGGATTTCAAGACACAAAGGAAGGGGAGATTTTGGTAGACTATGCCAGACAGTGGGCACTGACTTGGGAAAAATCTGTCTTCTCTCTCTCTTTGCCCCACAGCACAGGAATTTTCCATGAACTGTACTGGGTCTGTGCTCACCAAACTTCCCTCTCTCTCCTGGTAGCCCTGTGTATTAAAGCCAGTGGCTTCCACCCAAGTGAGGCAGGAACCGCCTCTGTCTGCACCTTGCACCCAACCCTTTTGCCTTCGAACCCCCAATTTGGAAGTCGTGTGTTTTTTTACAGAGACTTGGGAGACATTTTTGGAATTTTGTGCTCCCCTGTGTTCCTGTAGCAAGGCTGAGAAATTCTAGGTAGTCAGGGATGGGATGCTGATGCTAGATTTTGTTAGATGTAGGGTGGACTTGAGGAGGAAAGGCTGGTCCAGGCTGAGCCCTGGCTGATGGAGCCGTGTGTCCATCATTCCTGCACTAGGGACAGAATTTTGAAGTCTCCATCTGGACTTTCCCGGGGAAAGTGAGCCGCAATTGCCGCTGTTTTTCTCCGGCAGCATCACCCCAGCTCAGTTTGCAGGCCTTCCTGTGACTTCTGTGTCTTTAGAGGATGTAACCCCAAGCTCCTCAGGTTCTAATCAAGGGTACTGTAAACAGATAGGGGACCCCCTTTGTGCAACCAGTGATCTGGCTGTCCACTCCCTGGCTAGCGGAGGGCATATAGCTGCTGTTCTTCCACGCTTGTTTAATATTTCATGGCTGTAATAAACCTGTCTTCCTTGCCCGCCTCCCGACATAGAACCCCAAGTAGCACACATGTGCAATTATACATTCCCACTAAATATTAATAAAGGACAACGGGTTTTTAAGGGGCAGATGCTCAGAACAGTTGAATTTGCCGTCGTCTCTGCTCCCGCATTTTTTTCCCCCCATTGTGTTTTAAATTTTTTATTTTATTTTAAATGCCAGTGCATTCCAATGCACGACATTTACTTACAGTTACACACAACTTTGTGCTGGTGGGAAAGCTGTTCCTCATGTTAGGCTTCTCTCATATAAATTCATTTGTGAGGCCCCTTCAGACCGGAAGAGAGAGGCTGTTGAAATGCACTCCTGTTTTATTGAGGGCTCTAGGAAAGGAGCGTGGGTGGCTTAATCTCATTTCTCTTTCTAGCAATGAAATTCTATGATTCCTGATATGATTTTGTTTGCCTGACAGAGGTATTTAAATTTCTACAAAGAATCTTAATCGGTCCTGAGAATACAGCTGCCCTCACCAACAAGCTACTTGATCCACTCTCCTGATAAAAATATGCATCTTTAATATGCCATGCTAGGGGACCAGGTGAAATGAGAGGGGGGGGTTCAGGGGCTCCTCAACACTGTGGAATCCAGCAAATCGCCAGTGGCCCGTTCCTCTCCACTCGAGTGACAATAACATTGGATTGTGTTCCTTGCCCAGGGAGCAATCTGCCTTGCCAAAACCGTTTAGGAGATAAATACTGTCAGTTAGGAATACTGTATTTACCTCTGTTTGGCTAATTCTAGAGATGAAAAGCCTGCAGCTTTGTATAATGGGATCAAATATCTGGGGAGTGTGTGGGGACACGCAGGCAACAGGAGAAACAGCCAACCCCTCCCTTGCCCAGGGGTCCTCATCTAGTGTGTTTTCCTGCAGCCAGCATGCCTGCCTGCTTTCTAGCCTATTTGGCTAATTCTCTGTTTGTTCTTTGGCCAGGAGGCGCTGGGAAGAGCCCAGCTTCCTCCCCTTCACTTAACTCAGCATCTGTCTGATGAGAGTAGGTTTGTTCGGACGAATCTATTTTTAGGTGTGTCTTGGGTAGATAGATTTGAGTGTGGGATTTGTTTGCTCATGGCAGCAGACATGTTGATAGATCCCGTAGCGTGTGATGGAGAGGAGTTTCCTGGCCTCCCTGTACATGCATGCCGAGACCAGATGAAGCAGTCTGAGGGCTTGCTGGAGAGAGTCTAACCCAAGTGGGGTTCAGTGTTCTGTCCAGTCTGGGGGTGACAAGCAAAGGAAAGCAGACCTCTGTGCAGCTTCTGCCTGTACGCCGACAGGCACGCGTCTATGTGGCTTCCCTCACTCACATCTGTAGCTTCTTGCCTACTGTACCCATTATACTTTTCCAACAGTGAGCTAGAATCCTCTTGTTGGTGGCCACAGCTGGCAGGTTCTGTTTCTGTAAAGGGACAGAATGGGCACAGATCTCCATTGACTCCGAAGTCCCTGATTACAAACCCTCTGCCACTGGTCTGTGGTTGGCTTTCGAGTGGCGTATCTCAGCAATAGACACATATACCCTTCACTGGGTTTTGTGTGTGAGCGTGTGGAAGTGTCTTCCCGGCTGAGTCCGGCCATGCCTGGTTTCTTGCGAGGGGAGGAATCTTTGAATCAGTGACCCCCCCTCTCCTCCCCCCACTCTCCCCAATTGTGGGCATCAGACACTGCTGGTTGCTAAGGGAAATTCCTCTCCTTTATTGTAATCTTTTGGTACCAATGATGTGGCAGAGACGACGCTGGCCTTTCAAATTAGTCATGGTTCAGCCTGCAGGGACCCTCTGTGTCCAAAGGCACAGCAGTCCCTTCCTTCACGTTTCAACACTGAGGTGCTAGGGGGACAGTGAAGCCCAGGGTGAGGCTCCAAGCACAGGCAGCTTCTGGGGTCCCGGCACATCTGTCTGGATGGGTTCCCAGCCCAAGGTGGCTGGCATTTCCTGCCGTCTTCCCAGGGCCAGCACACAACATTCGGTCTCATCTGGGGACAACTGCCTGAAAGTCTCATTTGGGGACAATTGGTTGTTCTGCTGGGCGTGAGTATAATAAGGACACCTTGTGGGTGTGGCCTTCCCAGGGCCCAAACTCTACAGGGATGTGCCCAGAAGTAGAGAGTGGTGTTGAGTTTAATTTTCTTGGGTGGGGAACAGGTTTAAAAGCCATTGTTTTCTTGGGGTATATTGACCAGAGGGAGCTGAGGCCTGCTTCGTTTTCTTGTCTGTGTGTTAATAAGTAGGCTTGAGGTTTGGAAGGCCAGCTGAGGGTCTGCTGGTACTGAGCCACCAGGTCCAGGAGGCACCACAGGTTTCCCTGAGTCTTTCAACTGTTTCAAGTCTCCAGTAATTTCAGTTTGGAGCTAGTAACCTCACTGTAGACGGCCTTGAACCTATTGAGTGGGGCTCCCAGCTACGGCGTCCAGGGCTGAGAAGTCTGGGTGGTTTGTATCATCTCTATTCCCTTGCAAAGCTAGAGAGAGAGAGAGAGAGAGAGAGAGAGAGAGAGAGAGAGAGAGAGAGAGAGAGAGAGAGACCTTTATAGCAATTGTCTGCGATCCCTTCCACGAACCCTTCTACGATTTACACATCGTCCGAGGGGCCCAAATGCCCTTTAAACTGAAGGCGATTGAATTGAACAGTTTGGAGGTCTTAACACATTCCTACTTGCTTGCTGGCTCTCTGAATGTCCCGGAAGAGACATCTTATATAAAATGAACTGCTCTGAAAAGGGAGAGCAAAAACACTCAGTCGGTTTAGCCCAGTGTAGCCCACATCCTTGGCGGCAGAAGCAGACTTCACAGAGTCCTGCCCTGAAAGTGAGAGGTTCAGCATGTCTGCTGTGTTACATTCCCTCTAGATTGTGGATCAACTGTGTGACTGGAAATCTCCGTCTTTCTTCTTCCCATTTTTGGCCTCTCTGTGGAGAGTTCTGGACTCTTCACGGAGACACTTATCCTAGGATTCAGACGGCTCCCACAGCCACTGGTTTAGGGTTTGTAGTTCGCTCTGGGTGAACTAAAGCGAGTTGGAAAAGCATGTTGGGGGACATGTTGCCTCTGAGGGTCTTTAGAAAACTGAAATGCTTTAAAGACACTCAGAGAAGAACCCCATTTTAGAACCTCTCCCAAGGCCCCCCAGATGTCAAAGGCTTTGGAGGAATTGTGAACTGACTTTGGGGCAGATCCCACCCCCCCACCCCCTCCACCCCGCTTCCCATAGCTGGCCTGCAATAACCCAGTGGCCCACCCCTGTGCTTGAACTCCTAGATTTAAAATTACTTTTTCCTCCACGGTGCTAATACATATGTAAATAGTCTTTGGGCAGAAAGGGTTCCTTTGACCCTAAGGCATGGGAAAGGCATCCCCACCCCCACCCCCTCTGCAGCTGACTGGATGATCTGCCTTTCCCGATGCCTTGGGCTTCTTCACATGGAGTGACTGGGAACATGAGTCTGTCTTGAAGTTGGGGGCCCCAGCATGCTTTGTCTAGCTTTCCTGGTTGTATTTGGAAATTCCTGGAACATGAGGTGACAGTTAATGAATTCCTCTATGCATGTGTTCATGTGACCCCCCAACACACAACACACACACACACACACACACACACACACACACACACACAATCATTCAGGGCACAGGGCATAGGACCCTTCCCGGTCACCGTGACGTCCTTGGATCTTGGAACACAGCATTGTTAAATGATTGACAGTGACCACCAGGAACAAGATACTTTGACGATGTTTTAGATCAGAGAAGGTGGGTGATGCTGCAGAGACGTCCGAGTCCCCTAGGGAGGAAGCTAGGCGAGGCTGAGAATCTGCTAAGAAGTTGATGGATTCTTTTCTGTCTGCAAACTCTTAACTGTTTAAGGCTCACCTGGTGTGGGTGCCCCCCTTTCTCAGAGGCCAGAAGGCACAGAGAGAGAGAGAGAAAGAGAGAGAGAGACTTTCCCGGTTTGGAAAACCGGGGAACAGTTTATTTTTTATGGTACGAGGAATGGCTGCCATAGACATGATGGACAGGCTGAAGTGTGTGCCAGAGAGTCCAATGTTATTTACTGCATCTCAAGATTTAGGTGTGGAAAATAATTTCTAACAGTGGGAGTCATTTCCACCTCCCAGACGAGGCAAGGGTGTGGGAATTGCTTGGAGACTGACATACCTGTCACAAATGACAGCCGAACTTTCCTCACAGGGTCACAGATGTAGGGGGACATAGATATGGAGGGTCTCGTTTAGGAGGTCTGTTAGCTGTGAGCTGCCAAACCAGTACAGGGCGGCAATAGCTGAAGACAGGCCTTGGTTGAGCCGCAGAAATGTCCATCTAGCCAAGTCCTACAAGTACAGTGAAAGTTGAAAACGAGCTGGTGTTGTTCCATAAGCCAGGGACAATGGGATGGGGCAGCGCTTTCCCCTGGAGACCAAGCGAGCTGGCCTCACCTTCCCCAGTCCCTGAACAGGTCCATCACAGTTTGAGGAACCACCATGCCCTCACTGGCCTCCCACTCAGTAGATATTTTTATCCTCTTTTTTTTTTTTTCTGAATGGTGAGTGAGGCAAAAGGGAACTGAAGTTAGTGACAGATTTAGCAGAAGGGAGATTTCCTGACTTGGTGAGCCTGGTGTAGGAAGGAGCCATGACAAAGAAATTTAATGCCTGGACTTTAAGGGGCCAGGAACACTCGTGGCCTGGTAAAAGGCCTGGCTGGTTGAAACAAGTGGCCTTTCATCTCTGCAGCCGACTGTTGCGTAGCTGACGAGTGGCTGAGGAGAGGCTGGCATTTGAAGGGGATGAGTGTGCAATCCTTGTGCTGCGACAAATGACCCAGGCTGTGGGCATCTTTCTGTAGGTCGTGTTTTGTGCATGGGTGTGTGGTGTGTGTGTGTGTGTGTGTGTGTGTGTGTGTGTGTGTGTGCGCGCACACATGTGTGCATTCATGAATGGAGGAGCCCAGCTGCTCCAGAAGAATGATCCCCCATCTCTTCACAAGCTGGGAGGAGAGGACAAGTGGCCTTCAGCCGAACCCTGTTGGGGAGAAGTTGCTTTCCACTACCCAAGGCCATGGAGGCAACCATAGAACGTGGCCTCTTATAATGCCTCCATCCTGGGACCCAGGGAAGTTTCTGAGCGTTGATTCCTAAAAGACAGGGAGGCAGATGACGTGACCCTGAGCCAAGGCGTCTCAAAGAGGTTTGGGACTCCCTGTATCATCCGGCTGCGGTGACGAGCGGTGGGAGTGGTGGTGTGTGGGCCTCTGAGTGTGTGTGTGTGTGTGTGACTTCAGAAACGGGTGGGTCGATTTTTAAAGAAGGACGGGAAACCATGCTGAGGCTTCCTAAGCGGGAAGAGAAAAACGATGGCAAACTGACCCATAGCCTTTCTGAGCACTGTGATTTCACAGGATACACATGTCACGTTGGTGGTGGGCGTTGCCAGTGCAGCCCCGCTCTTTGTCCTTGGGATCCCTACAATGTGCCCATCCCCTAAGATGGCATTTGAAGACTTTACACTTTAAAGTGACTACCCCCCATAAAGCCAGGTTAGGTGCTGGCAATTCTTGAGCAAACGTTTTCCTGAGGGCCCCCATGTCCCCCCCCCCACACCACCCCTTGCTTTGACCCTCACATGTCATTTTCCTCCAAGGCCTCATCTTTGCACCATCCAGGCCCGGCCTGGGTGTTTTTGGCACTGTGCCAGCCTTCAGCGGACTTGAGGCTCTGAGGAAGCAGGTCCGTGGAATGATGAGGAGACGATTTCTTTTTTTTATGTGGGTCTGTTAAAGTCTAATGGACGTTGGCGTCTGGCTTTAAATTTGGAGAGGGTCTTTATCTAACCCTTAAAACCAGAGTCATTTCCTGTAATTACAGTACCCATCTCCCTTGTCTGGGATGCTGTGGCAGGGCGGGGGGCACACCTGTTATCTTTCTCAAACGTGATTATGACATTTTGAGCTCCTGGCTGGTAGTAAGAATTTATGGGCCAGGTCTTGCTAGAAGGCAGCAGCCAGAAGCACCGCCACGAAGGAGCCCCGTACCCAGCTCCTGCCACAGCCTCACCTCTCTTTAATGAATTAATCTTGCACCCCATACTTGGTATTCGGTAGTTATTGTGGGAATCCAAGGGAGAAAGAACAAGAAGATTAAAAAAAAAAGAAGAAGAAGAAGAAGAGGAAGAGGAGGAGGAATAAGAGAAGGAGGAGGACACTGGGGGGGAGGGGGGGAAGAAAGGAAAGGAAAAGAACTTTTTGAAGTCTGAACCGACTTGACACGAGACCTCTGTGAGACTGTGTGAACAGACCGGAGCCTCGCGGCCTGAGGTGGCCCCGCCGAGCCCACTTCCCTCAGTGGAGCGTTTTCCCGATGTTCAGAACGGCCCGGCGCCTCCGAGAGGCATTAGGTAGTGTGTTTGCACCCCCTCGCCTTCCAAATCTAGAGAAACGTGGTTTGATGGGAAATAGCAGCCCTACCATCTTTGCTGTTTGCTCAGTGTTTAAAAATAGTTTGTTTTGATGTTCTGAATTTCATCCTATCCTTACTTGCTTGTTTGATGGAGATGTGTGTACCGTGGTGCGTTGCGCACAGACAGGGAGTGGTTGCATGGTTAGAACCACACGGCCAAAGAGTGATGGTGATTTGGCATGGCCCCTGGTGAGAGGGAGCCAGGACATTTGCTTTTGGCTTAAACTGTCTCCTCCCTTCCGCAGCATCCTCCCCACTGCTCAGAAATATTTTGTTTCTCCCTTTAAAAAGGGTTTGGGGCCCGTCTGCCGAGTCCCCCTCTGAATAGCATCTCAGGGGTTACAGTAAATGTGTTTGAGGGCGATCTCAGCTCTCAGCCTGGGTGTCCTGGCACTAATGGTTAGCAGGGCCTATTACAGAGACTCGAAGTACATTGTAAATGGCTTATGCAGAAAAACCATTTAGATAAAAATGCAATTTTCTCTTCTGCATGGAGTACTAAGAATTAATAGCACATTCCTTCTAAATGGGTATTTTCATATTATATTTTCCCCCTAATGAAATTCTTTTCCCAAACAGGAGCAAGTTTCATTTTGAACTTGGGGATAGAACAGACGTGTTCGGTAGCAGGCAGATACAGTACCCCAGCCCTTCCCTGCTGGGGATCCTGGGGACTGACTCATGCCTGTGTAGGCTGAGACAGGGGGCAGAGGGCTGCATCTGCCCCGTTAGAGTTTCCTTCCTTTTTCCTGCTGTAGGCTTGGGGTGTTGGGTGGTTTCAGTGCATAAAGCAATTAGCCCTAAAGCCTGAGTTCTGGAGACTGAGCCACGGCCTGGCCCTTGAGAGGGCCTCACCAACAACCCCCTCCCCCCAAGCCCAGCTTGGTGTGTTCCCATGATTCTCTTTGATTGTGTTTGCCTACCGGCAGGGCAGGGCAAGCCAGCTCCTTCGTAGGTGACAGCTGGGAAGGGGACTGTTTTGTCCTGAGTACCCAGCAAGGGGCTGCTCTGGGGGACCAGGTCCAGCAGCACCTGCCGGAATGACTGATCTGGGCAGGGGATCAGGTACAGGCTGGGCAGCTCACAGCAGTGACAAGGGTTGTGAGGTTGTCACGTCCTTCTTTGGGGTTGCTTGGGAGGTGCTGTTGCTGAAGGACCCCAGAATATACCTCTGTGCTGTTTCATGTGGGAAACACAAAAGGCCCACGGTGGGAAAAACTTATTCTTACCTATAATGTCCTTATCCTAAAGCATTTCCCAGCTGAGGGAACTGTCCAGAGAGGACAAGCGACAAGTTAAGGTCACACAGCACAGCTCCCAGTGAGGGATGCACTTCAACTGGGCCTTGCCTACCTGTGGCCTCTTTTTTTCCACTGGGGAGCTAGGTACTCATCCAGCTAAGTTGTTTGTTTGTTTTTGTTTGTTTGTTTTGCTCTTTAAAGACCAAAGCCAGGTTTCAAACTAGAAATGTCCAAACCTTTCTAGACTTCCCCAGGACATGTATTCCCCAGGGGCATTCAGCATTTTTCTGCCCTTGCAAATGGGTCTGGGTCATGGGGAAGCTGTGGGATACCTCATCCCTCCCATGAGAGACTGTGCCTCAGGCCCTGCTCTCCGGCTTTTCTGAGCCACGTTGACTCAGACACTCAGGTCCCCACTCCCTGTCTGGCATCCTTGACACAGAGAAAAGGGAGAAAGGAATATTTCCCTCTGCAAACAGCCTGTGAAGACCCTATAGTGTGATGGGGGTGATGATTATTGCAGAAGCACAGGCTCCAAAGCCAGACCTCCTGGGTGGGTTCAGAACCCAGCAACTCTCCTTCCTATCGATGTGTCCTTGGGCAGGTCACTCAGCCTCTCTGTGCTTCTGTTTTCTCATTGGTGAAGAGGCTAACAATAGTTCTTCCTCAGCGAACTGCAATCAGGAGCTGTCCTGTCCGTGCACACACACAGCGCCAGCCTTCACTGATAGCCGGCTCTGCTGGCTGCTTCATGTCTAAGACCTTCAGAGGTGTACACAGGCGCCGCTCTTACCGTTTGTCTGACCTGAGGATTGGGGAAACTGAGGCAGTATGATTCGGCATCACCATCAGGCTGGAAGGTGGGAGTCGAGCCGTGCACAGACCAGAGAGATCCTCTTGCTGGAGGCTGTTGGGCAGACCTCACGTCGGCATCTGCGGGGCTGGTGGCGCTGTCCGTCTCTGGCATTTGGGAGCATAGAGGTGTTTTTCTTCCTCTCGACAGCAATGCTGGGCTGGGAACCTGTCCCTGGTGTGTATAACGGTCACCCTTCCTGTTGGAGGAATTCATGAACTACCCCAGCCCTAGCCTCCTGGTTCTGGGCAAGGAGCCAGAGCCAGCCATAAACAGTCTGGGAGCTGACAGTATACCGCAAAACCCCCTGGTGTCTAGCACCTCAGGTGGGGCCTCAGCAACCTGCAGAACAGAGAGAGTGACCTGGGGGCAGAGTGTTGACAGACGGTGAGGTCTCTGCTCCTTTTGGGATCCGGGTGTTAGGAGCTGGGTCCCCCTCTGCTGTGTGACTTACGGTGGGAGTACCATCTCTCGGAATCTGTTCCTTCCCTGGTAGACAGGTGTACCTCCCCGTGATTCTCTCAAAGGTGGGCGTGGGCCAAGTGGCAGAGAGATAGCAAAGAGCTTGGGGTGCCAAACGTGGAGGGAAGGAATTGCTCTCTGAACCTCAACCCAGTTATGCTGCTCCTTCTGAGCTCCAGTGTCCATGGCTACAAACCGGTCTGCTGCCCTGGTGGTCTCAGCCAGGGTGACGTCCCCCCAGGGGAGTTTTGGCAGCATCTAGATTAGACACAGCTCTGGTTGTCACACTGAGTCAGGCTCCTCCTGGAGTATAATGGGTAGAGCACCAGGCTGTCAGACATGAGGTATGGCCCTTTTAACCCCAACAACAAAACCTTCCAGCTTCTCCCATAGGTAGTTCCCAGGAAGCTGAAAAATGCCTGGGCAGCAGTGAGTGACACACACCAAGCCCTCACCATGCGTCAGGACTGAGGGGAGCTACGGGAACCACAGCCCCACGCTGGTGCAGTCTGCCTTCTAGGGTAGGAGAGAGACCACAGACAGCAATAAAGACAGCACCCCAGGATGGGCCAGCCTGGATATGAGAAAGGACATGACAAGTCCCTAGCCTGGGCCACAGTGAGGTCTGCGGGAGACGTAGTCACAACGCTGAGTTCTGGGTGATGAGAAAGCATGAACTGTGATGCCTGGGGTATAAATGCTCTTTAGCTCATGTTCCTGCCACAGAACTCCTGGATCTGTAACACCGACTCCTGGGTCTCGAAGCTGGCTGACCACGTCCCACCGTGCAGGTTCAAGGGTATAATGGCATCTCGTTGAGAGGGTTTGTGGGCACGGTTGGGGACAGCAGTGTTTCACTGATGAGAGCTAGGGGTTGGGGGCAGGGATCTAGAAGGTGAGAGTCCATGTCACCCACGGTTTTCATTTAACTGGGGTTTATTTTAATTCAAGGTGACCCAGAATGTTTTCCTCATCAGGCCACCAGTTAGGGCAGGGGAGAGATCTCTGCCACCCTCAAGAGGAAGCACTGGGGCACCAAGGTGGGGCTCACCCAGGGAGTCTGAGATCCTCTGCTCAGGGCAGTCTGGGATTGATCTGCTGGTCCAGACTGCCTACTTCCTCCAGCCCTCAGGAGCAGGGAGGCGCAGGCTCTACCCACCCAGGTGACTGACTGCCCTGGCCTCCACTTTCTGAAAGCTTTTCTTTTGCTTTGTTCCCAAATCTCTGTGTGGCAAAGGAATGTGAGTGCCCTGGGCTGGCCTAAACCCCAGTGTACAGATAGGGTCAATGAGGCTCAGTGATTGGGTCTTGGAGGGATGCTGTGCAAACTCACACTAGTTTTTCTGAGCCATGCTTAGGTAAGGGCACACACACAGGAGGAGGCTGCACTCCCTTGGCAGGCTCTGGAGCTAACACTGCTCCCTGCCTTGGGCTAGTCCAGTTTTCCGTGAGCTGGGTTCAGAGCCCTGGGATGTGACCGGGGCTAAGACAGCCTTATCTCCTCATTGGGCCTCTGGGATTCAAGACACGGATCCTGGCCTCAACTGATGAGAAGGGTACTTTTTGTGTGTACAGGGGGATCAGGGCCATGCTGACAGGGGTACTTCCTATTGATTTCAGGTGGGCCCAGTGTCTGTCACAGATGATACTGAGTGTAGCCGCCGGTACTCTGCCATCTCTGACCCCCAAGGCTTGGAAAGCCTCTACCAGAGAGCTGGGTCAGAGCCCAACGTCACCCATCTCTGCCAGGGGGGTACTCGTCTTCCCAGCCCATCCACCTCTTCTCAATCCCGACCTTGCCCCTGGAAACTCCTCCTGTGAGACATTGTTTTCCTCCTTCGGCTTCTTACTGTCTTTAGGACCTGGCTGACTATGGCGG
The DNA here is from genome assembly GCA_030556225.1 of Cricetiscus sungorus. Taxonomy (NCBI): domain Eukaryota; kingdom Metazoa; phylum Chordata; class Mammalia; order Rodentia; family Cricetidae; genus Cricetiscus; species Cricetiscus sungorus. Next base: position 36,536,213 of record JANBXA010000044.1, on the reverse strand, counting down.
GATTTCCTGTCTCACTTGGAGCCTGCTGGTCACCAGGCTTGTGTGTCCCAGACCTTGTGGGGGTGGGGAGGGGAGAGGAAGACAGTGAAAGAAGGCTGTGGCGTCCCAGTAGATAGATCCTTTATCTCCCCGAGACTCGGTTTCCTCAACTATCCTTTGGGTTACATGCATGGGGTGCGGTGAAGAGTTCTCATCCCAGTGCCTGGCATGGCGTTCCAGGCCTTGGCAGAAACGCGATTTCCATCACTAAAGTCATCGACGCATAGGATCTGGGGCCTGTGGGCAGTGAGGGATGCTGTGGGAAGAGGGGAGATCTTGGGCAGGACCAAGGGAGAGCTCAGTCTGTAGTTTTGCACGGGGGTCCTCCTAGGTGCTGGGCAGGGTATGGAGGTGCTGCCTTGTGGGACTTCCCGGGTTTTTTGCTGTGTGTTTTCAATTGCAAGTCAGTAAGGAAATGAGAAATGAGTCTGTGGAGGTGTGAAAATCGGTGTTTTATTTGTGTTGCTGTTGTTGACTTATCATTTTGTGTGTGTGTGCGTGCACATTTTACATTCCACCTGGAAGTCAGAGGCCAACTTTCTGGAGTCAGTTCTGTCCTTCTACTGTTTGTTTCTGGGCGCCACACTCAGGCCATTAGACCTGGTAGTGAGTGGCCTCACCCACTGAGCCATCTTGCGGGTCCAAATCCATCATCCCTGCTTGGGTCCAGCTTTGGAAAATCTGTCCCTTGCTAATTCAAGGAAGCTGCTGTAGAAAGCCCCGGGAGACTGCTAAGAACATTTCACAGAAGGAGAACGTTGCCCGGGTGTGGGCATAGGCAGTGATGACACAGGCCTGTCGGTCCTGAGTCACGGGGCCACCCCTGCTGCTTTGTCAGCCCTCCTTGGCCACTAAGGCAGGATGGGAGAAACACCCTGCAGGTCTTTGCTCTTGTGAGACATAGGTAGCCCAGGCTAGCCTCAAGCTCACACTCTCGAGTCTGGGCCTGAGGTGACTAGGTGTCTTTGATGCCCCCCAGACCCCCACCCTTTCTCCTTTTCTCCCTCCTGCAGCAGCCATCCCAGCATGCTCTTTTACCACCCCACAGAAACCAGTCTGCACCCCAGATGACCAAGCCTGTGTCACCATGGCTTGGAAGCCCCAGCTGTGGGGGGGCTGGAGCCATGCAGTGTCAAGAAAGAGGAGCCTGAGCCCAGTGACGCACGGCCCACGGACTGGGGCAGCCCTGTGCCATCTTCTAGGCCAGTGGTTCTTAACATGTGGGTCGTGACCCCTTTGGGGATGGATGTCCGCTTTCACCGGGCTCACCTAAGATCGTTGGAAAACAAGGATATTTATATCACAATTCATAGCAAAAGTACAGTTTTCGAGTGACAGCAAAGTAGTTTTGTGGATGGGGGTCACCGCACCACAAGGAGCTATATTGTCAAGGGTTGCCGTGTCAGGCACTCTTCCCTGCCTGCCCCAAAGCTGGCCAGCCCCTCCCACTGGATGTTTGTCTTCCCTGTGAATTTTTCATTGGTTATCATCGTCTAACAGGATCAGGTTGACCGGGCCTGCAAAGGCAATTAAACCAGGGACCCACAGCTTAATGGGGAGGGGGGGGTCCTTGCAGAAATCACATTTGATGAATGCCCCCTCGTCTTTAGCTCTAACTAGAGATAGCCTCAAGCAGAGGGAGCTCCCCCACCATGGGGCAGCTAGGTTTCTCCATCAGAGAGGCCATTTTGGTTTACAAATGTGTGTGTGTGTGTGTGTGTGTGTGTGTGTGTGTGTGTGTGTGTGCTGGGGGAGGTGTTTCCTGCCCGGGAAGACCCAGGCGAAGGACCCTGTCAGGGTTAATTCTTCAAAAACACACCGGCACTGACTGATCTCAGAGAATTCCTGATACCAGATATTTCTTAGGTTTGCTTGGGGCAGGTAATTGAGTTCTGCTGAAGGAAATCTATAGCCGTCTTCCTTTGCGCCCCCCCCCCCGCCCCCTGCAACTTCTCTTCTCCCCACTGTGCTTGTGTCTACATTGGCTGCTTTGGGTGTGCTGGGAGAGTGCTCAGCCCCACCTGTGACTCTGGGACACAGGGTCCCTCTCCTACCCAGTATTGATCCTTTGACACCGAATTGAGTGTCTAAGCTGTAGATCAGTTTTGCTGAGGGAGCAGCAGGCACACCTTGCCAGAAGGTTCCCACATGAGCTGTGCACCACTCAGACTTGGCTGCAGCTGTGCAGGGCAGGCGTGGCCACAGCGTGGCCACATCCACTGCTTCAAGCCACCAGGCCACAGGCAAGGCTCGGGCAAAGTCCCCCCCTCTCTGGAAGCTGTGCCATGTCTCCACTTACAGACAGGGAAGCTGAGGGCCTGGCAGGGTGGTGGCTGGGCTCAGTCTCCCAGCATGGAACAGGTGAGAGTGGGTAGGGCTAGGTGACCTTCCCCAGGTCCCAATCGTCAGCCTCTCTCTCTTTCTCTTTCTCCCTCCCTCCCTCCCTCCCTCCTCCCTCCCTCCCTCCCTCCCTCCCTCCCTCCCTCCCTCCCTCCCTCCCTCTCTCTCTCTCTCTCTCTCTCTCTCTCTCTCTCTCTCTCTCTCTCTCTCTCTCAGAGCAGCCCCCTCTTCCTAGAATCCTGTAAGATGGGGCTTGACTCGCAGATGGACTTCATAGCTCTTCTGTACTCACTCAGTGGGTAGGCAGCCAGAGTGTGACTGCAGGACATGTGGTGCTATCTGTCCTCGATGTCCTTATCACCAAGACCCATTTTGCTGATGAAGGTGCTGACCCCCAGTGAGGGGACCTTGGCCAGCCTTTGGCTGCACTGAGTCTGCCTTGGAGATGGCACCCAAGGGAAGCTGGAGGTGGGTGGTCTGAGAAATGTGGCTCGGGGAAGAGCATTGACAAGGTGACTCTGGGATCGGCCTACTTGCGGTCCAGGTCACTCTCTGTACATCAGTCTCTATGTAATCATGGAATCTGTTCTCTGGGTCTCAGTTTGGCCATCTGAGCAGTGGGAGCACGGCGGTGTTGGGGTCTCAAGGGAAGGGGGCCCTGCTGGGATTGGCCCCTCTGTGGATAGCCAGAAGCGCGAGCGTGCTCTGACCTAGTCCAGCCTTTAAGCTGGTCTCTAAACTGGGGCTGTGTAGCCTGGTAAGTCACGTCACTGCTCTGGCTTCCTTGGTCAGCTGCATTTGTGGTAGAGAAGAGAGGTATCTCCACCCTTGACTACAGACGGGCAGCAGCTACCCAGAAGTTGGGCCTCAGTTCTCCATCTGCAGTAGAGAAGCTACAGTAAAACACTTAGACATGCTTGCTACCCTCAGGTCAGCTAGCTGGGTGGATGAAGGGCTTAAACTTGAGACAGCAGAGTTCAGGGGTGGCTGAGTACAGGAGGTGCCATATTTAGCAGTTCAAGGCCTGCAGAGGGGTGTGTTAACAGAAGGACCAAAGTGACAATTTCCAGCCTGGGTTTGAATCTTGTCGCTCTCCTAGGAAGCCCCATGCAAATCACTTGTTCCCTTCTGGCTCAGTTTTCCCTCCTAGAAGTGGGACCCATGGATTTCCTACCCTGGGAAGCCATGAGGCCTGGGTAAAGCATGGCATGTGAGAGGCCAGCCTGGGAAGATCTGGGGCGGCAGAAACAGAATCAAGTTCTCCCCTGGCTGGTCCGTGCTTTCTCTTCCTCTCTCCCTCCCTCCTCACTTGCTCAAATCAAGCTCAGCATGTTTCCCTGGGAACTGCTTAATATTCTACTGTGGTAAAATGAACTCATTGGAGCCACCCACACGCGGCTGAATGAGCCCCAGCAGCCTTTCAGAGTGGCTCTAGACACCCCTGGGGCCTCGAGGAAGGCTGGCAACAGCAGTAGCCCTGGGACAAGGGTCCCCTTTTCTTCCTGGCTCCCCAGGGGACCTGTTTCCCCAATGGAGCTCCTGCAGGGCCAGAAGGGGTCTGCTGCTTGGGCTGGGCGGCCTGTTTTGGGACTTGTTTGGGCTACAGAGCTGTGTGTGTGTGAGGCCTCCCGGGGCAGGCTGAGAAAGCTAGATCTTCCAGAGTCTCATGATTTTCTCTAATCCAGCCTTAAATTGAACCCACGGTAGTCAGGGAGCCCCAGCCTACAAGCTATACTGCTCGGTGATGATGGTGATGATGGTGATGGTGTGATGGTGATGGAGATGGAGACGGAGATGGTGATAATGATGTTATGTGACACAAACCTAGACATATCTTGGAAGAGGGAGTCTTAATTGAGAAAATGCCTACGTAAGATTGGCCTGTAGGCAAATATGGGGTCATTTTCATGATTAATGATCGATGTGGGAGATCCCAGCTCACTACAAATGGTTCCTTCTCCTGGACAAGTGGTCATGGATGCTATAAGAAAGCAGGCTGAGGAGCAAGCCATGAGGAGCGAGCCAGTAAAAGCAGTGTTTCTCCATGGCTTCTACTTCAGTTCCCGCCTCCAGGTTCCTGCCTTAGGTTCCTGCCATGACTTAGACAGTGGTGATGGCATTGATGATGACGATGGCAGCAATACTGATGATGGTGATGGCTGTGATATTGATGATGATGGTGATGGTGGTGGTGGTGATATTGTTGATGGTGATGGCCATGATATTGATGATGACGATGGCGGCGATATTGATGATGGCGATGGCAGCAATATTGATGATGGCGATGGTGGTGATATTGGTGATGTCCATGATATTGATGATGATGGTGATGGTAGTGGTGGTGGTGAGAGTAATGACAATGATGCTGATGTGGTAGTGATTATCATTATGATATCAGCCATGGTGACAATAGTGATGGTGTTTGCAGCAGAGACTGTGCCATTTGTGGATCCCCCAGAATCGCTGGGGATGTCCGCTACCCTGATTCTTATTTGACACAGGAGAAAACCGAGGCCCCTAAAAGTCAGCTTGCTCAAGGTCACATGTCCACTGAGTGACGAAGGGTCGGAGCCTGGCGCTGGCCCCCGGGGCCCTATGCTTGGTACCGCCACAGGGCTGCGCTGAGGTCAAGTGGAAGGGAAGCTCCTAGGCATATGGTAGCACTGCTTAAGTGCTGGTCTTGTCATTAATTAATGACTCCACAGCTGTGGATTCTCCCTTCACACACCCAGTGGCCCCTGCACACCATAGTTTCCCCCTCAGCTCCCTCAGAAGATGTACCTTAGAGGCCATCATGACCACAGAGGAGACACCACAAAACTGACTGAGTTGCACCTGGCAGGTGATAGTGTGACATCTGCTGTTGTTATTTCTGACACCGTCATCATCATCATCATCACTACCACCACCCTTCAGCCTCTGTATCTCCAGCACTCTTTGCTGAGTGGATTTAAGTCACCCGGGCTTTCACAACTCAGGCATGATGGGGTACTAAAGGCAGATGTGAGGGTTTTTTGTTTTTATTTTTGTTTTTTTTGAGAGAGGGTCTTTCTATATAGCCTGTAGCCTTAACTCAGCATGTGGCCCAGGCTGGTCTTGAACCCCTTTTCTGTCTTAGCCTCCTGGGTGCTGGGATCACAGGCACGCTCTATGAAGTGTGTCCCTACCAGCTTACCTAGCTTTGTCATTTTATTGCTCTGAGACTCCTTTGTTGAGATGTGTGTAGGTGAGATTACAGATTTGGTACCATCTGTTAATCTAGATCGACTAGTCTTGACTGCCTGTGACACCATATGGATAAAAACTGAAGCTGGGTCTGGGTCCATAGGAGCCAGTGTGTGCCTAGACATAACCCTAGACAGCTCCCGTGTGGCCTCTTGACCTCAGGTGCGGCTTAGTGGGAGGATCTTCCTGTTAGGAAATGGTGGCACTTCTTTGTAGGAAAAACATTTGTCATGCAAGCTAGGGGTGACCTTGGGATACTCCTATTCTGCCTGGTGGGGGTTCTTGATCTCAAGATCATTTGCTAGTGTTACTCCAAGAACTCAGGTGGGTCCTAAGGTCTGCATGGCAACAGAGATAGACAGTCTTGGCTTTGGCTCTCCTCCCAAAAACTAACTCCCCTGCATGTGTTCCTGGGTAGGTGGCTGTCTGCTTGGGGCCTGCTGCTCTTTTCTGGGACTTGGTCTCTCTTAGGGATGAGAATTGCTTTCCCGAGTGCTGAGCCACCCTGGGCAGGGGTCTGGATCTGATGCTCAGTGTTAGACTGTATGTGTAGGCTCTCCTTTCCCAGGGCCCCAGGAGACGGCCTGGTGGTTCCAGGTGTACAGTGGGTAGCTGTGAGGGAAGGCAGGGTGTCTGGGAGTTAGGACAGTGGGAAACACATCACTCTGTTCCAGCTTCCCTTCCACTGCCTCTGCTATGGGATGGTGCTGGGAAGGTGTGGCCAGGTCTCATGCCCGTGTGTGGTGGTGGAAATGCGTGGTGTTGAGAAAGTTGGCCTGCCTCTCTGAATGGGAGTCTGGACGCTGAAAAGAACGGAGTTCTCATTCGGCAGCTGTGTGCACTCGATGCTGGGAAATGGGGAAGGTGGTGCTCGTCCCTGGAAAAGCCAGCACCTCTCTCTCTCACTCTTATTTTCACTCTCCCCTCCCCTCTCCGTCCTTCAGAATCCCCCATACCACCCCCAGTTTTACCCGACTTGTCCAGAGATGGCTGCAGAGCCACAGAACTAATTCTCCTGTCTGAAGTCAACTTAAATGTCACTAAGAGAACATCATCCCAGGGTCCCATACCACAGCCAGGCAGGGTGGGCACAGGGTCTTCCCAGGGCACCTGTCACTCCATCCTGAGGTCTAGCCTATCTTCCTCTCTGTATCAAAAGCCCACAGGGAACATTCTAGGATCCGGGCTCTGAGGCAGGGTATCCCCTGTCTGGGAGCCTGGGGAAACTTAGTGGCCCCCAGGAAGTCCTGTTTTCAGCCACCAGCAGCATCTTCCTTTGCAGGTTCCTATTCATGTTGTCATGGAGGCCCAGGGTGGTGGCAAGGCTTCCTCAGGAATCGGCAAATTATAAGACCTACTGTGTGCAATACTAAAGCCAGCCTGGGGGGAGGCAGAAGACAAGGCCCTCTGTGTATAGTTGTCACACTGTTGTGTAGGAGAGTATGAGAAATCGGGGTACCCTGCTCAATACAGATGACACCAGGTGTGACAATGGACGTGGACAGTCTTGCTAAGGCAGGGACAGGCAGGAGAATAAGCCAGGTGGAGAGAGAGAGAGAGAGGGGACAGCAGTGCCCCAGCAAGGTGAATGAAGGCTGGAGTAACGCTGCCACTCCCCGGTGTCGATGGACCGTGAAGGCCTTGATTACGTCCACAGGGTGTCTTTGATGGATCTAGTCACTCTTCTGCCATGACTTAAATGGCCTGGCCCTGGCTTCCCTGCTGTGTGTACAGCACCTATCAACCCTGCCTTTTGGGATCTTTCTCTGTCTTCTTTCGAAGGTCATGGGAACAAGTAACTTTTGACCTCTGCCCTGGGAGGAGGATCTCTGGGCTTTAATCTTGTGTGTGTGTCCTAGAGACGTAAACCAAACAGAGAAAATCCCTCCCGAGGTGGGGTGTGGGTATTACCAAATGCATCTTGTCCAGGGGGGCAAATCTGACAGAAGGTGGGGACAGGTTGACTCAGTCGTGGTCCCACCCCTGTACCTGCCTCTTCCCTTGGAGGCCCCTAGGTGTCCACACCCCACCTTCCCAGGTTGTGCCAGAAACCTCACTTGGGTGTTACAGGCCCAGTAGGAACTCAAAGCTAAGCCAGTCACCGGGGCTCAATCCTTCCAGCCTTCTCCCACCCCCAAGGGAGAGATTAAGGAACATTTCCCAGCAGTCCACAGGGTGGTTGGGGGTGGGAGACACCCACTGGGGGCTTCTGCAGGTCATGGAGTCACAGTGCTGTCACCTTCCTCTTACAGAAGGGATAGGCAGCAGCTAAGAGATGGCAAGCCGTGTCCTTGAGGTCACAGCGCCAGATTCTGGCAGAGCTGGTGCCTGCTTTCCTATAACGGGAGAGGAGAGCCTGGTGAGAGGGACATCAAACTGGGCACCCCTCTTTCCAGTAGAGGCCGGCTGTCACAGAAGCCCTGGCAGGTAGAAACCTGGGGATGAGAGCTCTGCACGCAAGTATCCTCAGATGTCTGACCCACTGCTGTGATGGAAGTGAGTGATGGCTCCTTCTAAGTCCAGGAGCTGTTTAACACGACAGGCTCTGGACTCACACAGACGTGTCCAAATCCAGCCTGTCCGGTCACGTGGCTTTGGTTCTCACAGGCTGTCAGGAGGATCGGCTGGGGCTGGGGCTGGGTTGGGGCTGATTTGGCAGAATGCCAGCCTAGCACGCACGAAACCCTGGGTTTGATCCTTAATAACAACAGAAACAGGCCTGATCACACAGAGCCATAACCCCAGTCCTGGGGCGGTGGGTATTAGGGGATCAAGTGCAAAGAGTTTAAGGCTAGCCTGGGCTGTGTGAGACCCTGTCTCAAAAGGAGACCAGCCTTGAGAGACTTGCAGCTGGTCTGGGCAGCGTTCAGCTTGTAGACTCCCAGACTATCTGGCCATCACTGTCCTTGTTACTTTGGGGCTGGGCTTCCAGGATGCTTCTCTGGCCTGTGTGGCAGCCTTGCTGTCTCAGAGAACCCATTCCTCTTCTTCGGTGGAAACACCTAGAATGGTTTCTTTCTTCATCTTTTTTTTTTTTTTTCCTTTTCTTTTCTTTTTTTTTAAATGCAGAGGCATTTTTAGAGCAACTGCAGTTCATTGATTTTCTTTTTTGTTTGTTGGAGGTTGGAAGGTGGCCACAGTGACCAATAAGGTTATTTCAGATCCCCTAAGTGTCATGGTGTACATCCTCACGTGTCCAGAGCACCCAGCAAGAGCCCACTAGATACCTGGAAACTTCTTCCTTGTATAGACTCGAGCCTCGGGTCTGAAGGTTGGCCAACTTTCTCTGCGGAGGTACCGATTAATATTTGGCATTTGTGGGTTGTACAACGCAGAGGTTCATTTTGCCTGGGTCACGGGGTACCCAGATGTTTGGATAACTATAGTTTCTCTGGAAAGCCCAGACTGGTGTCACAATGACAGGAAATAACCACCAACAAGGCCACATGCTAGTAAGACTTTATTTGCAGGAGTGAGCAGAGGGTTAGGGTGACTGGGTCAGGAGGCAAGACAGGGTTCTCAGTGAGTGCTGAGGAGTAAACCGCGGTGCCTTTAGCCACAACTGCTGCCTGTCGTGGCTGATGTCGGCATGAGTGAGCCTCCTAGCTGCCCTGTGTCTCTGATCTCCTGTGCATACAGGGAAACTGAGGTTCCGCAGCAGTGACCCGCCTCGCCCTGTGTGAAACATTCTGCTCGTCTAAGTCCTTCCCTTCCTGGGCCTCTGTCTCCCACCCTGTAACTGCATTGAGGCTGCTGGGAAGCTGACTGGGGTCTGGGGATCAGAGCTACGGGTGTGACTTGGAAGCCACCCAGGGTTCCCGTTTGGCCTAGTTGGGCGGGGGCTTTCCAGGGTGTCATTCGGCTGGTGTGGCAGTGGCTACGGTCCCAAGTTTTCCAAGTCAGGAGTCTTATGCCAAGGCTGGGTTGGGAAAATTTGAACTCTTACCCACCTTGACATATTCCCAACATGCTGCACTTACTCTGAATTGTCCTAGGCTCCCTATTGCTTTCAGGAGGATCAGGCTCCTTCTCAGGCACCCCATGACTACCCACTGGGACTTCCCGCTTGCTCTCCTTAACCCCCCACCCTGATGTCCAAGGCTGTGTGGAAGTTTTTGGTTTTTGTTTTTCAGAAGATGCCCCTCTTCTTCCTCTCCTGCAGAATTCTGTGTTTGTCCTTAAATCTGCCCCCATACCTCCTCCCCAACCCCATGTCCCCTTAGAGCCCACAGGACATCCAAGACCTAATGCCCCCTCATTGCCAGGCAGGAATAACCAATCCTGCTTCTCAGGGTCGGATGTAGAGATTCAGGCAGCCGATTTGGGTCTGCCTTAGCCCCACAGTCTGGCTCTTATGCACAGGTTACCCAGACCTCTGTCTGCATAGCTTGTGAATGACTATCCACAGAGACCCTCTTTTTGGGGAAACACCTAAGGGCAGCAGGCAGTTACTGTCTTCACTGTCCCCCCAAAGGAGTACCCCGCACAGAGGAGCAGGTATCCCCAAGGATTTTAAACCTGGAACATCAACCCTCTGAAAATGTATTTTCCGAAATCCATACTTAAAACTGAGGCCACGAGGCTGGATCGCTAAAGAAATGGGCATGTTTATCTGTGCTGATAAACAGAAAATTGTTGGGCCAGGGAAACACTCAGTGAATACTGTAACTCACTTGATGTGCAAACCTGAGGGCTGGGGTTTGGGTCTCAGTACCAGGTGGAGAGCTAGGCATGTATACACAAGACTGCAACTCCAGCACCATCTGGAGTGGAGACATGCACACACACACACACACACACACAATCACGTACACACACACACACAGTCACATACACACACATAATCACACACACAATCACATACATACACAATCACACACACATAATCACACACACAATCACACACACATAATCACACACACAATCACATACACACACATAATCAGACACACACAATCACATACACACACACAATCACACACACAGACACACATATAATCACACACACAATCACACACACACAATCACAGACACAGACACACATATAATAACACACACATACACATAATCACACACGCCCACAATCACACACACAGTCACACACACACATAATCACACACACACAATCACATATACACACACAATCACATACACACACATAATCACACACACAAACATACACACACACAATCACATACACACACAATCATGTACACACATAATCACACACACAAACATACACACACACAATCACATACACACACATAGTCACACACACACAATCACATACACAAATCACATACACACCACAATCACACACACAGACACACATATAATCACACACACATACACATAATTACATACACATAATCACACACACACACACACACAATCACCCACTCTCCACGCATACTTATGGTTGAAGTTACCACATCCAGGCAGAGTGTGGGACCCTTAGAGCTCAGACAGGTGCAGCATCGTGTCTGAGGTCACCCAGCACTCAGTCTGTCGTAAAAGGCAGACAACTAATGGCACAGTCATTGCCCCTGGAGTCCGGACTCAGCAGCAGTGGTGACAGGAGGTGGCAGGTCACCGGGTGCACACGAGGCTGTCCTTTCTCTGCCTTGCATCCTGGATGAGGAATTTATGCTTGGAGTTGGTGTCGGCCAAGGTGACAACTGGACACATTTTAGGACAGAATCTCCCAGAAGGGCTGCTTCAGCTTGGGGAGACCATGTCCAGCTGGTGGACAGCGGCCCTTGTGTCCCCACATCCCCTCTCCTGGCACCCTCTCCTCCCAGCTTCGCCCTTTTCTGCCCTCAGTGGCCATTGTCCCAAGGCAGTGTGAACTGGTTGCTCAGCTTCCCCACAATGGCTGTCACCACTCTTCTGGGCCCTGGAAGCTGGGCTCACGGACTCCTGGCCCTTGCGAGGCTTTTATCCAGCCTGGCCCTGTGCTAGGACCGAAGGGCTGCAGGTCCCTCTCTGGGGACCTGTGACCAAGGGTGTAGCCTGCACCAGGCAGCCGCATGAGGCAGCTTCCAAGGGCTCTGTGTTTATCTGCCTTGGGTAATTCCTAGCTCTGTGTGAGCCTGGGTGGACATCCTTTCTAGAGAACAGGGCGGGTAGTGACCTCAGGAGGGCGACAGAAATACAGAACGGGGGAGGGGCTGTGAGGGAGGGAGGCACTGGGGTCACAGCCCCTGCCACCCAGATAGGGACATCTTTATCTCTGCAAAGGACTCCCTAACAGACAGTGTGGGTGTGGCCAGCTCTACTGGTCCTCAGCTCTGTGGCTGTAGGTGCTGTCAGTTTTGTCTCCTTAGACTCATTTTCCAGTGCTGTGAAATGGGCTGTTGATTGGACCCTTGTGCCCTGGCTGTTGAGGTGACCCTAGGTCAGTAGAGCCTGTGACTCTCATCACGGTTGCAACCTGTGTGGCTGGCAGTACAGAGGCATGGCTGACTTCCCTTCCTTTTCTCTGTTGTCACATGACACTGTGGAAGGACAGCTGAAGCCCGAATATGGGGGTGGGTAGGTAGCTGAGGCCAGGTGCTGCCTGCCCTGACATAGTGTCACCAGCAGGCTACTGTCCCTGAATCTTCAGGTCGAGAACTCTGGCCCTAACTTCAGGGGTCTCAGTGCTGCCCCAACCTCTGCCTGTAAGAGGGACTCAGCCCCAAGGAATGGAAGGACTGTGCATCACGGGGGACAAGGCTCAGCGTTGCAGTAAAGGGAGCTGTGGGGTGAGGAGACAGCTCAGCTTGGGATGCAGGCATGGGGACCCGAGTTTGTCCCCCGCAGCCATGTCGAAGCCAGACATGGCAGCATGTGTCTGTAACCTGGGCGCTTGGGAGGTAAAGACAGGAGGGGCCTTGGGGCTTGGTGGTCAATCGGGGCAGCCGAGCGCGAGCGAGCAGTGAGCTTCTGTCTCAAAACTAAGAGTGGGCCAAGGGAGATAACCTTTATGGAGCCTGGCCTCTGCATCACACACGCATGCACACATTCATGCATGCATGCCAGCTCGCCCCCACCCCTTAAATGGCCCCTCCATGGGACGAAAGCCTTGGACCACATAGCCCTTTGTAAGCTCCTGCCCTTTGGCAGACCCAAGATGCTGGTGTTGGTGCCATCATCCAGCTCAGGCAAGTGGCTGACTCCACTGTTGGGAACTTGTCCACCGAGCCCTGTGTCGTCTCCAGGGGTTTGACCCTTGGCAGCTTGTGGGGAGGGGCCAGGACACACAGCCGCCTCTCTTTGTGCCTGCCAGCAGCGGGACTGGAGGTCATGTGCCCTGGGATGGGGACCCCCTATGGGTCTGACAGCTGGGCAGGACGGTGGGAGTCAGCAGGGGTTTAGAGGGAGGGTGCCACAGATAGAGTAGGGGTGTGGTGGGGATGAGGCTTTGTGCAGGGACTGCACACAGCAGGAGAGAGACAGATGGGGCCAGAGGCCAGGAGGCTGCATAAAGTCACCCAAGGCTCAGTCACAGAAGACAGCTCCTCTCTCCCCCTTTACCCTTCCTGGGTCCAAATAAAGGAAATTCAGAGTTGCCTTCGTGGGAATCGGGCGAGGTGAATGTGGGGGGCGGTATTAGCTGTTGTTCAGGCCTACACTCCCTCTTACATAAGCCAGGAGTTAAAAATACCCGCTCCACCTCACGCTGGCCGTAGGGAGCCCCCACAGAGATTAAAACACTGCTGTTCTAGGTCTGGTGCCCCCAAATCCTCACTGTTGAGTAGCAAGTGCAGTCCTGGGCCTTTTGGAGGCTTGGGTGTCGTGTAAAGCTGCCCAGAGGTAGGTTCACCCATCACCCCTCCGTGCCTACCCTCAATCTGGACACCAGCTGGACCCCACCCACATCCTCCACCCTGGTCATCCCTCTGGTGGGCAGGAAACAGAAGGCCAGGCCAGAACCCTTATCCCAGGCTCAAGGTAGAATAGATCTGGAGACCCACTGAGGCAGGAGGCCGCTAGTGCCTGAGCATGGCCCCAGGTTGGACCCTGGCAGGGCTTCAGTACAGAGCAGGGTGCAGCCGGGATTTCCATGTTGACCTAGAAGAAGAATGTAAGGATAGAGGAGAAATCCCAGGAAGCAAAGGGGAGGAGGGAAGAGGCCAGAAGGGAGTGGGGAGGAGGACGGAAGGAGGACGGGAGGAGGGAGGAAAAGAGGGGCAGCTAGCAGCAAGTTTGCCCCAGTAACCGCTCCAGGCAAGTCAGGCCCGTCACATCACTGGTTCCCCTGGACCCTTTGCATGGCTGCTCCCCGTCTCCTAGACTCCAGGGTCTGAAAGCCCAGGGGTGACACACACAGAAACCCCGATGCACATGCGCTGTCTGCCATTGCTGTGGGACCCACGGGAAGCGAGGAGACGTTGGCATTCATCTCTTTGTCTCACTGCACGACTTCCTCCTTCACCTGCTGCGGCCGATGTCTCGCTGTCCCGCTGGGGCCTGGGGCCTGGCAGGCAGAGACCCATGTGGGTCGTTGTGGCTGCAGTGGGTGTGCCATACTGGTACTGACCTCAGTGAAACTGTCAGCCACGATAACCCCATGTAGGATCTGTGGCCGCCTTGTGAGGAAGGACCTTGAGAGGTCTTGCAGGGGTTACTTAGAGCCAGCTTTGACCCCAACTATAAACGTGAGGAATCTGTCCTCTCTCATAGGTGACGTTCAAACTCTCCTGGCCTCTCTTGGCCAGACAGCTATGGGCCCTCCCTCACTTCTGGGGTGCCGCTGTCAGTGAGGTCCACGCAGGGTATATTTGTAGAGGATGGTACCCCTCCTCTCTGGGCACCGACCCTCGCCCACGTGCGTGAGGCCTTCACTTCTGTTCCACGGTCTCTTAGCAGCTGTGAGCCTGACTCAACCAGGATGTCACTTCCAGTAACAAATGGAGGAAGACTGAAGACAGGCCAGCAGCCTAGGTGTGGGAGTTCCCTCTCCTGTCAGGAACTCTAGGCTAGGAAGAGAGAGCCAACCTGTGGCATGTGTCAGCACTGGGTACCCAGGGATCCCAGGTGTCCCTCAGCCCCAGGGGCTTGGTGAGGTGGCAGTGTTATCTCTGGATTGCTGACATGGAGGCATGCTCACCGCCTGAGGCTTGGGGACTCAGCGTCTTCTCGGCTGGGGCAGGCTGGGACTTGAACAGCTTCTGCAGGATAGATCTGTCATCTGTGAGATGACAGCCTGAGGGGCCACCGTCCTAGGGTGTGATGGGTTCCCCACACCGAAGTGACTACAGATGGGAGGAATACAAACATGCCTGCGTAGCCAGGAACCGAAGAAAAACTCTCCTAGAAACTGCACGTGGGCTCTAGGCTGGAGCTGACAGTCTCGTGAGATCTTGTTGAGACTGGGTGATCCTGTACCCATGATGTGTGGGATCAGACCAGCCCCTCACTCACCCTCTCTGGGTCACAGGTGCTTCTGCCAAATGGAGGAAAGGCAGTACATTGTTGGCTTGTTGGGGGATGGAGTTAGATAGTACGGGACTCCACCCCAGGTACAGCGAGCGCCCGGCTCTGAGATCCAGATGTAGCTTAGGAGGCATCGGCCTAGGAATGGGAGCAGAGAGTAACTGACCAGAAGCAGAGGGTGACCTGAAGCTGATAGTCGTACATGATTAAGAAATACCTCTGTCGTGTTACCTTCTTGGGGACTGCAGTTAGACCTGGACCTGGGTCTCTTCTGAGCCCCACCCGGCTTATCTCTGCTTTGAGATACTCCTCTCTCTCTCTCTCTCTCTCTCTCTCTCTCTCTCTCTCTCTCTCTCTCTCTCTCTCTCTCTCTCCCTCCCTCCCTCCCTCCCTCCCTCTCTGCGTGTAAGGGATGCAAGCACTCTGGAATAATATAACACGGGGCAGGAAGCAGGGATTCATCTGGGAACTAGGCATGTGTGGGCTCACGCAGAACCCAACGAGGACTGCCTTGCTGCGAGCTGGGGCCTGCCATGTGCTCAGGGAACTGGATTCTGTCTTTGCTCTCCCGAGGTGCTCTGGGGATGGGTCCACTGGCAACAACCAAACTGACCTGAGCTTGAAATCTCAGTTTCTTTTACAAGACCATGAGGTGCATAGGAGGGAGACCACCTGACCAAGATCTAAGAAATGTGTGTGGGGCTTCATGGGTTCCTGGGTGGTACCCAGGTCTGCTGGGCAGTGTGCTCTGAAAACGGGTCTATTCCCCTCTTTCCCTCAAGCAGAGGAGGAGAGCACATATACTTTGTCCCAACGCCCACTACCATGTTAGCTCGTAGGCTGTTCAGTGCCTTTTCCCTGGGCATTTCTGACACAGAGACGACTGTGAGGTGTGGTAGCTCCGCGTCTGTGTAATCAACTGTGTGAGTTCGGGGTTGAGGTGGCTTCCTGTGATGGTGTGGAGGAAGCATGGGCCACCCATCCGCTGGCCTTTCCACGGAGATGGCTGCTATGGTCTGGGAGCTTGAGTCTGACCACTACCTTGAACACTTCATGGCTCTCTGTACTTTACACAAACACTAGAACATAGTGATAGCCTGGGTAACTGACACATCCGTGTGCCTGAGTCATTCCATTTTCAGAGGACGGGACTTGGGTTCCTTTGTGGGGTCTCAGTTAGCACTGTGTGTCTCCAGGCAGGTTTCTGTGTCTCTCTGGGCTACAGATGTCTGTCTTTAAAGTGTCTGTCTTGGGAGGGGGAAGGAGGTAGTAGGTGCCATAGGCTCCTCCCTTGCCAGCCCACCCCCAAGCCACCTCTGCTGAGCCCATCTGTGCCCCAAGAAGGGCAGGAGAAGACGCTGGGTGGGAGAAAGTTATTGGGGGTGTGGCCACAGAGCACGTTGACCTTTGCCTGTCGTGAGTGGTGCCACGCTAGTCCCTACTGGCTCCTTCTCCATCCTGCTAATAGAATTCTCCTCCATGTCCCCTGAGGCAGGCCATTCCCCTCTCTGGACCTCAGTTGCCTTAGCTGTAAAGGAATGACCACCCTTTGCTCTGGGGTGTGCTGTGCAGTTTGTCTGAGTGTAGAGTAGGCCCGCAGCAGGTGTCTGTCCAGAAAACTAGGCAGTCTCCCCAACTCTTCTAGGATGTTCATGGAGTCCTGTGCACCCTCTGATATGCTTCCAAATGGGCTGTTAGCCCTCCTGGTATCTGGTAGTCTTTGTCCACCAGAGACGGGCAAAGGCTGATATCCCCTTCTATCTCCTGCTTCTTGGGGAGCAGCAGACCTAGAGGTGGTGAGGGTGTGGTGTGGTGTGGTGGGTTTTTCTTCTGTAGTCTTCATAGACAAGCGTCTACACCATCCCCAGTCATGAAGACCAGATGCTACCTCCCGGTCACCACCCTGCAGGGTCTCCCACCAGCCACTGACCTGTGTCTTCTTTCTCCACAGCCCATGACCTCCCCAGCAACAAGGCCTCAGCCACGCAGCCCGGCAGCCACCTGCAGTGCCTGACAGTCCACTGCACAGATGGAGACCCCAAGGCCCGCGCCTCTGTTCCCACCTGGCGGTCTCTGCACTCCGACATCTCCAACCGATTCGGGACATTTGTGGCCGCCCTGACTTGAGCCCGAGAGAGCCCCTGCCCTACCCACCTCAAGGGCCTCTGTGGCTGAGCAGACTTAAGGTTTTTTTTTTTTTTTTTTTTTTTTTTTGGTCTAGGTTGGTACCTGCTTGGTGGCTCTCGGAAGGAAAGGGTTCATTTGCAAGGGGCTGGGGAAGGTGACAAAAAGGAACCTTAAAGAAATTATTTCAAAGGAGCCGTGTGCCACTTTGTGACACCAGCACCAGTCCTCAGCCAACAGCAGACGCTGGCTCAAGCCGTTTTCCTGCTAGAGAACCCCCTGTTTTCTGTGGGGTGCACCTGTTACCCCCCTTTCTCTCTTATCCCCTTTGATCCTTTCCCCACCCCTTCTCTTTCTCCTTTGCTTTGCTCATCGCTTACTAAGATGGAGGTCTTGGAGAGTAGTGTTCTGGAATATTCCCAGGTGGCAGCCACAGGGTCATCGCAGTGTCACCTACTCTCACTTCCGCCAGTTAGGAGACAACGGGCAGCTCGAGGAACTAGCTTTCTGGGTTTTCTGCGTTCCCTGGGAACTTGGAGAGGTATTTTCCTCACTGGCCCTTAGCCTTCAGCTGGCTTCCATTCCTACCCCGGGAACTGTCTGTCTGGTCCCTCCTGGTTTCGTGTGGAATGCTGGGAGGAAGCCTGCCAGGGCCGAGAACTCCCTTCTTCACCCACTTCACGGTTGCACACCCTGCCTTTCTCTGTGCTGAGCAGGATGACCTTGTGACCCTCCAAGGGGACAGGGGAGGGCTAGTCAGTTGTCCTAGTGACTGCCTGGCCCCGCCCTCCCTAGTGGTGCCTCAGCTTTCCTGGCCCACTCTGAGGGACTCCATCCCAGGCTGAGACACTCCCTTTGATCCTGCAGTCCCCTCACAGGGATAGGCGGGAAGGAAGATGAAACGAATGGCTTCGTGGTGTCCGTTGCTGGGCCTCATGCTCCCTTCCTGGGATATCTCCCGCCATTTTGATTTCATTTCATTTTGATTTAAAAGCGGAGCCCTGTCCGATATGTCCCCTGGGAGAGGCCCTCCCCACCCCCACCCCCAAGCAGAGAGGAGCAGAGATGTCGGTGCTGATGTGGACAACACCTTGGGCGTGGCCACACTTGTATGACCCACTGCTGTGGGGCTGTCCATCCCTGGGAGGGTCGAGACAGAGCCAACCCTCCTGTTTCAACTCTGTTTGTTGTCAGCGTGTCTTTCCAATTGCTCCTTTCTGAGCCCCCACCCCAACTTGACAGACTCCCTTCCTTTTCTTAGCAAGAGGCCCGAAGGCTCAGGGCTCTCTAGACACCCATATTGTTTGTGTCAAGGGACTTTCAATTGTGGGAGCCACTTATCAAAAGCTGGCTCTCTACCTCGTGTCCTCCTCCTCCTCTTGGCTGAGGTCTGAGCCCCCCCCCCCCCCGGGGTCTGCACGTGTTGCCTGGGCGATGTGATGGGGCTCAGCGGGCAGACAGAAACAGTTGACATGGGCTGGTGAGCAGGAAGGGCCCTCTGTTCTGTGCCCAAAGCAATGACGGGGATGACTTCTCCCTTCCACGGGCCACAGGAGCATCTTCCAGGCTTTGGTCCGGACTCTGCATTTCACCCTGAGAGTTTGTGATGTGTAGCTGTCTCAGAGAGACAACCCTTTCACTTCCCACAGAAGAATGACTTCTCCTTCACTGCTTAAGGCCGGGGAACGAGAGTGTCCTAAGGTCCATCAGCAAACTTCCCAGCATCGAGTCCACATGCAGCGTGTGGCTCAGGCCACCTCCAGCCCCCACCCCACCCCACCCTCCTCCCGGAAGTGTCCCGTGTTATCACGATCTCACTCCCGCCGCCCCAGGGTGAAAGAGCTTTTGAAACAGCCTTAAGCAAAAGGATGTCATGTCATTGAATTTTGGTTTAGTGAAAAGAATAAAAGTAGAAGAGAAACCACGCCTAAAGCTCGAGAGCCCGGGGAACAGTGTAATCAGTATGCAGCCAACTCCAGTAGAGAGAAGGGAATCGCTATTGCACATGTAAAATATGAGCCCTTAACCCTGCGGTGCAGTGCGCGAGCCTGTAAGCTTTTTTTGACTCTTAAAGAAAACCATTTCTGAAATGCTTGGTTGGAAGACAGTGACAATAGCTCATGAAACTGAGTGGTATTTTTCTTTCTTTTTTTAAAAAAAAAAAATATGTAAAGTTGAGTCTTCCGTATTCACGCATACTGTATATACGTGTATATGTTTTGCTGAACGGCTTAAAGAACAATAAATACGACGTTAATGGTGTCTGGGGCGTGTCTGTGGGAGGGGCTTGTTCCTTTCCACGGGATCCTTACTTTTTTCTGCGCACGTGTGCCTTACTTTTTCTGTGCACATGAGTGTTCACGTGGGGAAGCACTTGGGGAAGCCTAAAGTTGACATCTGGTGTCCTTGTCACTCGTAAGAGCCCAGCTGTCGTCACCGGTTTGGCTAGCCCGGCTGTGCAGGCTGCTCTGAGGATCCCGGTCTCTGTGTCCTAAGGGTGGGTTGCAGGTGGTCACTGCACCTGCCTGGCTCGCATGTCTGTCACCCACACTCCACTCACCCTTGTGCAGCAAATCCTTCACTCGCTGAGCTGTCTCTCCAGCCCCCGTGGCTTTTAATGTTCCCCGGAACACGGGCGTGGAGGTTCAGGTGCTGTCCTGAGTGAGTGTGTGCCTGTGCGTGCCCTGCATATGCATGTGTACATATGCATGCGTGTGTTCTGAGTCAGGTTACCCCAGGGTGTTACAGCAGGTCTCCCCGCTGGCCTCCCGGTCCTGCCGCCACGTGGGCCCACAGCCGCGCCAGCCCCAAATAACACTCAGAGACTCTGTATTTGATACAATCCTGTTGGCCAATTACCATTACTGTTTATGGGCTAGCTCTGTCTTAATTATTAACCCATTTCTACTTATCTAAGTATTTCCACGTGGTCGTCTTATCGGGGAGCCGCCGCTGGCGTCCTGCTTCTTCCCGGGCTACATCTCGACTCCTACTACTTCCTCTCTCCTCCTCCTGGTCTCCTAGCCCCGCCTATCTTGTTTCCTATTGGCCACAGAGCTTTATTAACCAGTATGAGAAACATATACAAAATAACATCTCCCATCACCAGGGCCTTGACGCTTCTCCCCTCTGGGCCTGACCACTCTGTCTCTACCGGGCAGGGTGGGTGCTCACGCCTCGGATCCCAGCCTCATGCCCGCTGGGTCTCAGCAGGGTCCCCTTTCCCCATAGTGACAACCATAGTGTCTCCAGTTTTGCTCAAGGACAGCCCCAGTCAGGAACTCCTGTGATGGGGAGTGGGGAGCCCCGAAGGGTTGTGGGATGGAGACCCCTCTGCAGTCTTGCGTCCAGCCACGTAACTGCCGGGAGAATGTGGCTGCAGCCGTGAGCGCCTCTGTTCTCGTTTGAGAAACGGGTGCAGAGTGAGGGTCACCACAGTTCACGGGACGCCGTGAGGAAGGTGGTTCTGGATGCAGTGCTGTGGCTTTGGCATTGCTTCGGGGAGAGTCACATGTCCCTCTGCCTCTGGGACCAAGGGTGGCCTCCATTTCCTTCTTTCCAAACGGAGCGAGGGAGGGCTGTGGACATGCTCTCCTCCTGCAGACAGTGACAGAGCTCGCTCTCAACGCTTGGGTTCCACACCCCCATGTTCCAGGGGTGCAGTGAGCATCCAGCGTGAAGGTCTCCCACCGTCTTCTGTGGCCCAGAATTCCAGTTTCAGCTTTATGGTGCCACTGAGCTACCCCTTCTCCTTAGCATCTTGCACGATGTGTCCCTTATAGTATGGTCTGTGAAATGTGGTGGCAGAGATCTGGAAGGGCTCGTTGACTTCAGTCTGCTGGCCTTGGACTCCGTAGAGTTATGATGGTGCTTGCAACAGACACCATGGCCTCCGTGTCCATAAGTTATCCAGGTCTAGGAAGGGCGCAAACTGACAGTTTAAAGGGAGGAGTCTAGTCACCATAGTGATGCAGGGGTCTTGAGGAAGACTTCTTCAGCAGAGCATGCTCAGATAGGGTTTTGAAGGATGAGTAAGAGTTTGTCCTATTTCCCTCACCTTATAAATTACCTTTGATTATTCAGATCTTTTTTCCTTGAGTTTTTGAAGTCATCTTTATCAAGTTCACTGTGCTTTCTCGTCAGTGCAGCAGCTCAAGTACAGACCATTGATCTTTAGGCTCTTTGACCTTTAAAGGGCCCCTTCCACGGTGACACGGTTTTATGACCATGGCCCAGCCTCTCTCTCTCTCCCTTTCCCTCCCTCCCCATCCCTCCCTCCCTCTCTCCCTCTCTGTTTCTGTCTCCCTCCCCAGCCCTCCCTCCCTGCCTCTCTCTTTCCCTCCCTCCCTCCCTCCCTCCCCAGCCCTCCCTCCCTGCCTCTCTCTCCCTCCCTCCCTTCCTCCCTCCCTCCCTCTCTCCTCTCTCTTTCTGTCTCCCTCACCTTCCTCCTCCTTCCTTCCCTCTCTCCCTCCCTCCCCATCCCTCCCTCTCTCCCTCTCTCTTTCTGTCTCCCTCACCTTGCCCCCCCCCCCCGCCTGTGGTTCAGATGTGAGATCTTAGCTATTGCTCCAGTCAGCGCCATGCCCGCCTGCCTGCTGCCACACTCCCCACCATGGCGGTCATGGGCTCTAGCCCTCTGGAACTGTGAGCCCCCAGATTAAATACTTTCTTTTATGAGTTTCCTTGGTCATGGTGTTTTATCCAGGCAATAGAAAAGTGACTGAGACAGATGGTCTGTGACCGGGAAGTTTAAGCCAAACTCTTTCCTGCCCTAAGTTGCTTCTGGTTAGAGTGTGTTTTATCACAGCACCAAAGAGGAACAAGGGTGAAGAGCTGACCGCCTCCCGGGGAAGACGAGTCTCAGGGTCATAGGAAACGCCCAGCCTGAGGATCACCAGGACTCACAGGTCCTACAAATCCCTACCCTGTGTTCAAGCTGAGAGCTTTAGTACATTTAAAATGTGCTTAGCTTTCAAAGCCAGACCAGGAAGAAAGAAAAGGTATTAAGTATCTTCATAAATAAAATCGAGGTTTTTTTTTTTAATTTAATAATATTGAAAGAATGATTTGAGTATCCTAATAAAATAACCGTACCTATTTTTCTCAATTAGGATGTGGTTGAACAGTTTTCTTTTACTGTGTGTGGTATTTCTGCTTCCAATGGTTATAAGAAAGTAGTCAAGCCTGGGAGTTTCCTAGAGCACAGAGGTCTGGTTAGCTGTGGAGCTATCTGCCATTACAGTGTGGCCACTACAGGACTATGGTGGGGGCAGGGGGATGGGCAGGAGGAAGGGATGGGAAGGGGAGGGGGAGGAGGAGGAGGAGGAGGAGGAGGAGGAGGGGAACAAGAGGGGCAGGGCAAGGCTGGACTTGCTTTGCTGTGGGAACTAACCCAGCCCTGGAAACCCCACCCAGTTGGGATAACCAACACGGGCTGCAGAAAGGGGGAACCCATTCCCAGGGCTGCCTTCCTCTGGACACTAAGTACCCCCTAAAGGCCTCACCTGTGCACAGTGACGCCCATCAGAGAGGGAAACACCATGGGGTTGGGTACATCGTGTCCAGCTCAGGCTCAGAACAGCACCTGCAGTGGAGCTGCCGAAGGAGGAACACCATGCCGGGGCATTACCAGGTAAGACACAGCCTCGTGGCAATGCAGATCGATAGAAATGGATTAATAATTAAGACAGAGATAGCCAATAAGAAGCCCTAATTATCGGCCAACAGCTTTATAATGAATGTAGCATCTGTGTGCTTATTTGGGGCTGAGAAGGGTAGCGGAACCCATGCGGACGCGAACCTCCGTGACAGGTAGGCACACAGGAGACGCCTCACCTTTCTTTTTAATAAGATTAAAAACAGACGCAAGGACAGACAGGAGCAGGGTTGTCAGCACCATTGGCCTTCTGTTAAACATCGCGGTGTGCCCGTGTCACATTTTAAATCTGAGTTAAAAGCTGGGCTGTAATTTATACAAAACAAAGCATGCAGAGCTAAGTGTGCAATTTGCTGACTTCACACCTGTGTAGCCCAGACCTCCATCAATCAGAATGAGTGCTTTAGTTAGGGTTTCTATCACTCTGAAGGGACACCATGACCATGGCACCTCTTATAGAAGAACATTTTTAATTGAGGTGATGGCTTATTTAGAGTTTCGGAAGTTTAGTCCATTATCATCATCATGGCAGGGAGCATGGCAGCGTGCAGGCAGATGTGGTGCTGGTACACGTCGATTGTAATGCAGGCAGCAGGAAGTAGACTGATTCATTAGGCATGGCTTGAGCATATATGAGACCTCTAATCCCACCTCCACAGTGACACACTTCCTCCAGCAAGGCCACACCTCACATTAGTGCCACTGCCTTTGGGGGCCATTTTCTTTCAGACCCCCACAGTGAGCTCCAGAAAGTTCTCTCCTGACTACCCTCCCCTCCCCCACCCCCTCACCAGCACTCTGGTTCCATCATTGTGGAGCCGCCCAGTCTGTCTGGGGCCTTTAATGGCATGGACATGACAGGGACAGCCTGGGCTCATCCAAGTCTGCCTTCTCTGATAATGTTTTGAGGTTGTTGTGACAACAATAATTTATGTTTATTGCTGAGTAGTATTTTTCTGTGTGGACAAACCACAGTCTGTTTACCCAGTTACCTGTTGATCCATGTTTTCAATTTGTAATTATCAGGAACACACAATAGCATTTTCAGCAGTACTATCTCATCTTAGTCACCGTTCTGCTGCTGTGAAGGGACACCATGACCCAGACATCTTATAAAAGAATGCATCTAATCGGGGACTTGCTTACACTTTCAGAGGGTGACTCTAAGACCATCATGGTGGGGAGCATGGCAGGAGGCAGGAGGCAGGAGGCAGGAGGCAGGAGGCAGGAGGCAGGAGGCAGGAGGCAGGAGGCAGGAGGCAGGAGGCAGGAGGCAGGAGGCAGGCAGGGTGGCGGAGCAGTAGCTGAGAGCTTGCATTCAGACCCACAGGCAGAGAGAAAGAAAGAGAGAGAGGGAGAGAGGGAGGCAGGGAGGGAGGGAGAGAGAGAGAGAGAGAGAGAGAGAGAGAGAGAGAGAGAGAGAGAGAGAGAGAGAGAGAGAGAGAGAGCATGCCTGACAAGGGCTTCTGAAAGCTCAGAGCCCACCCCATAAAAACATAATGACACAACTCCTCCAGCAAGGCCACATCTCCCAGTCCTTCTCAAACAGTTTTACCAGCTGGGGACCAAACCCTTGAGCACCCGAGCCTACGGGAGAGCCGTGATCCTTCACGCCACCACCACATCTCTACGCCTGGCCTGCATAGGTTTGCAACCACAGAGCAATGCAAAATGCATTTAGTCCAACTTGAAAAGTTTCCTCAGTCTTTTGCAGTCTCAACACTGTTTAGAAGCTCAAAGTCTCTTCTGAGACTCAAGCGACCTCTTAACCGTAACGCCCCACATGCAGACACACCAAGGCTGGGCTCAAGGAAGAGCTAGGAGATCTGTGCGGGTAGAGTCTGCAGCCCCCCAAGACTGCCTGCACATGATGCGCTTGGAAAGCCGGCCGCTGTCTTCCCAAGAGCCTTGTGCAGGGCCAGTGTGCTCCTGAACCCAGGCCTATAGTGTCCCTGTGCAGGGCTGCTCCCGTCCCCAGTTCTGGGCTGAGGTCTGTCTGCTGACTGTGCAGGCTGCCGTCTCCCAGCTAAAAGTCTGTGCGCACAAGCAGCCATTGTCTAGTCCAGGAAATCGGTCCTCCCAACCGACAGGAAGGGGTGGGGGCGGATCTGCATGGGAATGTCTGCTTGAGAAGGAGAAATGATGTCACCTCAGCCATAAAAAGGCAAATGGCCTGAAAGTACAGGCTTCCCTGTTCAGAAGGGACAGAAGAGTCTCTTCCATGGAACCTGTCTGTCACATGGCCCTGGGCAGTGGGTCCTCCCCACTGTGGGATGGATAAGAGGGATTTTGTGTGTAGCCTTGAATCTTTTGTGGTGCTGGGGATGTAACCCAGGGCCTGTGCGTGCCTGGGACAATTTGCCCTTCCGTGGGGCCACACCCCAGCCACTGTGATAATTTTTGATTCCCACGGGAGCTCCTGTCTGGTACCTCCTGTGCCTGAGCTAAGGTCTTTAACCACATCTCCTTACTTGGCTTGTCTCGCTTATGTGGACCTGCTGGGTAGCTCACTGGCATGCAGTTGTGGGGCGTGTCTGAGAAAGGAAGTCCTTGTGTAGGGTGAGAAGGCAGAGGAGGCCCAGGGGGAAGTCTCAGCACCACGTGAAGATATGTGGGCTCCACTGCTTGGGTAGCAGGAAGCCTTTGAGCAGGAACAATGGTTTGGAAGGCAGAGGGAACAGAGATGGATGTAGGAAAGGGTCCACCAATATCCCCAGTAAGCAATGTGACAGCTGCTTTGAGATGTAGCTACCAGTGCCAGCCTGTCAACTAGGCTTTGTGCATGGCAATGGCAACAGTGTTGATGGTGGTGATAGTGATGATGGCGGTGATGATGGTTATGATAGTGGTGTTGATGTGATGATGGTGATGAGTATTGTGATAATGATGGTGATGATGATGATGATGATGATGGTAGTGTTGATGGTGATAATAATGGTGTTGATGGTGATGGTGGTGATGATGGTGATTATGGTGATGATGGTGGTGTTGATGGTGATAATAATGGTGTTGATGGTGATGGTGGTGATGATGGTGATTATGGTGATGATGGTGGTGTTGATGGTGATAATAATGGTGTTGATGGTGATGGTGATATTGCTGATGAGTATTGTGATGGTGGTGATATTGATGGTGATATTGATGATGAGGATTGTGAGGATGATAGTATTGATGGTGATGATGATGTTGATGATGGTGATGGTGATGGTGATGACGGTGATGACAGTGGTGTTGATGGTGATGATGATGTTGATGATGGTGATGGTGATGATGGTGGTGTTGATGGTGATGATGGTGATGACCGTGGTGTTGATGGTGATGATGATGTTGATGATGATGATGTTGATGGTGATGGTGGTGATACTGATGTTGACATTGATGACGAGGATTGTGATGGTGATGGTGATCATGGTAATGGTTGTGCTGGTTCATCTTAATCATCAACCGATTGCTCTGAGGAGCTTTGGAGATTACCAAAGCACTCACC
This sequence comes from Cricetiscus sungorus, assembly GCA_030556225.1. NCBI lineage: Eukaryota > Metazoa > Chordata > Mammalia > Rodentia > Cricetidae > Cricetiscus > Cricetiscus sungorus. Next base: position 36,509,922 of record JANBXA010000044.1, on the reverse strand, counting down.
TCTGCACATGTCTTTGAGGGTGGGTCCAGAGAAACTTTGCTGGTGGGGGAAAGACCTTCCCTGAATAAAGGGCTCAAAGGGAAACAGGGAGGCTGCCTGTACTCCTGGCTCCACTCTCCTTCCTGGCCACCATGCCCTCTGCCACCACAGACTGAACCTTCCGAAACCGAGCTAAGTGAACCCTTCCTCTCTGCAGTTGCTTTGCTCGCGGGCATTTTGCCTTAGCGTTGGAGCTGGCACAGAGGCAGCGGAGGTGGCACCACAAACACCGGCGTCAGGAACTTCACACAGATGCTCTGCACCCTCACCTGCGCCTGTTCCTAGACCCCTTTCGTACAGAGCAATGCCACTTGCCATGCAAATTTTCAGACGTGGAAACTGAGGCTTGCCATGCTCACCTTGCTAAGGCAGCTTAGGCTGAGGCTGGTATCACACAGGTCGTCCTCACGCCCGTACGCCCGTGCCCAGGGCACAGAGATGTCGGTGTGCTGCTTTTCTCAGCCTTTGTCCCACCCTGACCATGTGAGCTGAAGGCTCTGAAGGTGACGGTTACACTGTGTCCAGGCCCTGACGTCCACTGGTGCTGGTGACTGCACCCCACTCCAAGGAGGAACGGGGCTTTCCCCAACCTGCTCACGGCTCTCAGTGCCGAGTCCTGGAAGCCCGGTGTGGGATAATTAGGTGCCTGTGGGTCCAGTTTCTCCCAGAACACAGCCAGTGGAGCTGGAAAAGGCTGGAGGCTTTGCAGGACTGGAAACTCAGGACTACCGCTTCCTGGATGGTCAGCGACTCCCAGCCCAGCAGAATGGCTGGTGATGCGGGGATGTAGCCAGTGGCCAGCAGCGGGACACTGGCGCTTCCGAGTTTGTCACGGACATAAACTGGGGGAAGACGTTGCGGGACTCGACCAGGCTGGGTGTAAACACCCTTTCAGGGGGCTCAGCTTTATATGAAAAGCAAAGCTGCATAATCTCTTTTAAAATTCTGGGCCGAGGAAGCAGCTTGAGTTGATAGGTACTTACCGAGCTTGCACAAAGCCTGGGTTGGATGCCCCAGCACTGAGTAAACAGCCTGTGATTACACACACCTGTAGTTTCAGCTCTAGGGTGGTGGAGCTAGTTAGAGGCCAGCCTGGGACCCACAAGAGACTGTGGGTCTCAAAACAAAACAAACAACAACAAAAGACCAACTAAAGGAGGCTGTCAAGTCAATGTGGGAGAGGCTGCACAGGGGCCAACCTCTGGTGCTGTCTACCCAGAATGCCCCAGGCCACCTTCCCTTCCTCCCAGGGTTCCCTTCTCCTCCCCAGAGCTCTTCCCAACGGGACTGAGAAGCATCCTTAGTCACTCTCCAGCCACCGCCATGATTGGTTCTAAGGCAGGTTCATGCTTAACAATGAGCCAATCAGAGCCCTTCTCTGGGAGTCTTTGTATAACCAGCTTCCTTCCACAGAGGTGAGCCTTGATGGTGGCCCGTTCCAGCTGTGAGGAGACGAGGCAGGAAGGGTGAAGCAGAGAGACACAGCAGAGGACTGAGGCGAAGTCTGGAAGAGATGATCATTTATCTCTTTTGAATCCCCCATGTGGCCCAGTTAGGACCCTCCGGGTCAGCATCCAAGTTCTGGGGTTATGGGCACTTGGCCCACGTCCAGCCATTTCTCCTCAGCTGACTGACCCCATGCCAGCCTCCTGGGATGCCACCCTGCTGCTGCTGCTCCCACAGCATCTTGGTGGCCTTGGCTCTCAAAGCCTGGGTCAATATTTCTACCAGTACTTTCTCCTGATCATAACCACAAGTCACCCTGAGCTCCCCACGCAATGAAGCAATGGTAGTTCCTCACCCTGTGGTGACCCCCAACCGTACGTTATTGTTATTTTCGTTTCTACTTCACGATTGTAATTTTGCTACTGTTACGAATTGTAAATATCTGATAGGTGACCCCTGTGAAAATGTCGTGGGGTTCCCCCCCCCCGTTTGCAAAAAGGGTTGTGACCCACAGGTTGAGAACCACTGTTCTGTGGGTTTTGAACCCTACAGTAGCTGTGGAGAGAGTGACCTGTCACCTTCTAGCTTACAAACATAGATACAGAGGTGCAATGCTGTTGGGCATTCATTCTAGCTCACCTGGCAGCCATTGATAAGGAAGCCACGCCCAGCCATGAGTTATCCTGAAGGGGCCCCTGATGGTGCACAGGTATTTACAAATCGCCTCATGGAATACCAGCCACCTCAGCTTCTTGCAGCTTGCAGAGTTAGTGGCTTCATGTGGCGGTCGGTCACTCCCTTTGATCTCCATTTGGTTTGAGAGTTACTTACCAAGGGCCAAATGGCTAGAAGATGACAGGGCCTTCCTCCTGCGTCATCGTGTGTGTGGCGGCCTCAGGATCCAAAGGCCCCTGCCCCTGGCCTGCCTCCTTGTTGCGCTGAGGCTTTTGGCTCCTCTGCTGAGACAGGGGATCTACTTTCCTCCAATCTAGGCACACCCAGGCTGCAGTCACGACGCAGACAAGGAGCTGTGGACAACACAAATACATTTCCTTTGGTTTGGGGGCTGCACCCCCCAAGATCAAGGTGAAGCCCTACCCTTGCTGAGGCTGATGGTCGTGTGGGGAGAGACATTTTCTTCAGTGGTACGGCTACCAGCGAGCTCTCCACGCTCCTGTTAGCAGCCTCGGTGAAACTCATTGGTTCATAAAAAAAAAAAAAGCAAAACCCAAACAACAAAGAAAATGCCACACAGTGTGTATTGCTAAAATTCCTTCCTTGAGAGAAAAATAAAACATTTACCTCTCCTGCTAAGGTCCCAATGACAACTGGATTCTGCCAAAGATCCCTCTGGGTCACCACTGAGTTTATTGGGCTTCCCCATGGACCACAGGTGAGGGGTTACCTATGGGGATGTGCATGCTACTCCCCAAGCCAACGACACTGGAAAGTGTTTACTCAACAGGGAGAGGGCTTCCTGAGGTAGCGTAGGTGGACCCCCTCCCCATCGTCCCCCTTGAAGCATTTCCAAGTGTCAGAACAGCTGGATACTCAGGTGGGGATCCCGTGCTCACCTCCAAGAGCTAGGTGTAATTTATCAACCAGCCCAACTGCGGTGACCTTTTTGCAAGGGGTCAACTCCCCAAGATGAATTCCTCAAGGCATGGTTGCTTGACTTGGAGCACAGCCTCTCATGATAGCGGGCTTCTGGCAAGGGCGAGGGCTTCCTTCCACTTTGCAGATGGCCAGGAGGCCACCTTCTTACTGTGGCCCCTGTGCAGTTGGGATGAAGATGGAAAGGGAAGATGCAAGAAAGAGGAAGGGAGGGGGGGGAAGGGAAGTTCCAGAAGGCCCCAGTCATTTGATTGTGGCCCAACCCTTATGACCTCATCAACGTTAACCTCCTAAACCCCTATCCCCAGATATCCTACTGGGGCTTACTCCTTTAACACGCAACTTTTGTCCGGGGGTGGCGGTGTGGGCAGGTTCTGGCTTGGCCGTGCGTTAACCAGTCCCATGTGGCAGAAGTGGGTTTGTTCCAGACCCGGGCACAACCTTGAGGGGTTTGTAGTCTTGGCTCATCCTCACTGCTGGAGACCAGCCTCCACCACACACATTTTGGTGACCAGCCCAACTGCAGTGCAGGAGGACTATGAACTAAATAAACGCATTTTGTTTCCAGGCGGGAGGGAGGTATGAGGATGGTCTGATGTCCTGCAAGATGGCACAGATTTTCACACAATCTTGGGAGAGGTCTAAGTGGGGCTGTTTTAGGAGAGGCGAGGAGATGGGGGTCAGGCCAAGGGGAGGTGGTGGGCAGGGACTTGGGGTGCAAGGATGAATATGTTTGGCCACGGTGACATGCAGTTTTGGCCTACAGGTCAGATAAATGATGGTGGCTGGTGGCACATGCCGGTAATTCCAGCACTCAAGTAGCAGACACATGAGGACAGCCAGCTGGAGGACAGCCCGAACTATGTAGTGATTGTGACGAACGCAGATTGGCAGAATCTGCATTCGTCAAAGCCACAAGCCTCAGGCGTGTCTGTGAGGGTTTCTAGATTGTTAATTGAGATGGGACTGTCCCACAGGGCACCCTGAGGGTGTGGTGTCACTCTGGTGTCACCACCAGAATGTAGGCAGCAGCGTCCCATGGGCTGGGGTTCAAGTCTGAACACAAAGGAGAAAGTGAGTTGACAACCAGCATCCATCCCTCTGCTTCCAGACCACAGGTGCTGCCCTTGGTGAACCGTATCTTCAGACTGTGAGCCCAACACAGGTGTTCCTCCCAGCAGTGAGGGACCCAGTGGTGCCGTGACTGTCCCTTCTCACATGGCGCAGTCTGTGTTGGTGCGTGACTGCATCTCTGCACCTGGCTGAGCTCTCCAGGTAAAGATAGCAATGGGGACAGTGGAGAGGAGGGGTGTCCGCTCTGGCCAGCTCTGAGTACTGAGCCATGCTGTTTGGTTGACACGGGACTCTGCAGGATACCAGGATACCTTCCATCTGCTTAGCAGGGAAGTCCTAGGCGCTTTGGGGGAGATCCCACCATCCACGTGCTGGGGCTTGGATCCAGCTGCTGTCCTGGTCTCAGTTTCATCAAGGGGACAGGAGCAATGCCACCAGCTCTGCTGTGGATTCGGGGAGCCACTCTTTGTCCCAGAGCCCTTGCAGAAGGTAGCCGGAGGGCCAGTTTGCTAGGTCCCAAGCCATTCATGACTTCCCTGGGAGGGGATGACCGCACTGGTTACTTATATGCTAGAAGAGGCATGGATAGTACCTAGTCACGCACCTAGGCACTCTCCAAACTCCCGGAAAGAATCCATTGACAACCCAAGGCCCAGGACAAGCAAAGGGGAGAAACACAACGTTCCTCACCCAACCACCCACCTCGTAGCACTGAGATTTGGATGTAAGGGTCTAGGGCAGTTGGAGGTCAATAGCCTATTAGGCCCTTGTTATATGGGCCCCTCTTCTGGAGTTGCCAAGGTGCATGAGACAAAACACAGCCCAGTGTTTCCTGTCCAGTGCCCAGCTAAGCTGCCCACGGAGCCTAGCACAGGGCACCCCGAGGGTGCGGTGTCACTCTTTATTCAGATCTGTGATGACAAGGACAAGGGCAGTGAGAGAGCTTGTGCAGCCTGGGCCATCTGCCCCTGAGTGGCGTTTGCAGGAGTCACAGTGGAGGACCAGAGAGGCCATCATTGTCCCTACACCCAGTTCTGGAAGGGAAGTTTGCAACCTGTAGTGAGATATTCTAGGCCACCCTTCTGCACCACTGAGGATGGCTGCCTGTCTCAGAGTCCACCCCTACAGCTCTCACCGTGTGTCCTACAGGAATCAAGTTGTGTGTTTTATTGTACTAAATGGATCACCCTCTGCTGAGCATCTCCGTGGGTGGAAGTGGGTACTAACTGGACCTGTGTGGCAGCCACAGGGATTCCGAAACCAGCTTGTCAGGTGATGGAGGCTCCCTACCACACCCTCCATCCTTGCTGTGTTCTGGACCCCACTTTTTATGAATATGGGAACAGAGGCCTAGAGATTTCAACCAACTTGTTAAAACTCACATAGCAAGAGAGGAAGAGGGGCAGAGTCTGAGCATGCAGACTGTGACTGTGAGCAATGCCCCAGGGATTCCCCCAGGCTACCACCCTGACCCTCAGGCCCGAAGCATGCTTTCCTTAGCCTGGAGAAGCCTTGTGGGGGAGGGGGAGGGCGGCTGGGAGACGTCACTGCCACGCCACTGTCTCATGGAGACATGATGAGGCGCGGTAGAAGGGGTAGAAGGACTTCTGAGTAGGGTGTCAGCAAATCGGTGGAGCTGAGGTCCGTGTGGCTGGGAGGAGGAGGCAGCATTGACAGTGACAGGCACAGTTCTGGAAGCTTGGGTGACTCCACGTCACTCCTGTGCGTGGAACGGGGGAGTCTCTCTTCCCTGTGCCTCACGTCAAGCCAGCTATTTTTAACCCTGCTTTTTATAGTTGAAACACGCTCATGTCATAGTCACCAAGAAGGAGCACAGCTGACTCTGAGGAATGACACTCAGGCAGAGGGACGTCGGGCTCCTGAGTCCCCCACCTTCCCCGAGGCTCCTCCGAGTTCATTGCTGGGAGCTTTTTTCAGGACAGGGACTCTGGCTCCAGCAAGAACGGACTGTCCCCTTGCTCTCACAGCTGGAGCCCTGGGGACGTTGTCCTCCGTTGGACACCCAGAGCCTATGCACAGACCACTACCCCTGACTGAACTCATCCCCACCTGGCTCATGGTCTCCACGGCAGGGGTGCTCCTGTTCAAAAGATCAGAGCTTCTGGAGAGAAGCATGTGCACAGTCAGACACACAGGTCAAACCTGACCACGGTGCTCCCAAAGTTTATACCCTCCTTCCTCCTCAGAATGGGCCCCTTTCCCTCACCTGTCACCCCTGTCACCTCTATCCAGGCCTCCACTGTGGCAGTGCACCAGAGCAGCGAACAGACAATGTCCCCGCTCACGGGGAGACATTGAAGCCTGTTGTTCCAAGCTCACACAACACCGGACACTTGTCATGTGTCCTTCTGCTTCTGTGTGGGTGGTGAGGTGGGATCGCCGGGTTCTGAGCCCACCACAGGCTGGTTCTGCCACCCCGCCTCATAGTACTTGCCATGTACCCATTGCTCAGAGCAGTACTGATGGGCCAGGCCTGGTGCCTCCTGCCAGACCTGCCGCTGCCAGCTAAGACTTCCTGGTCTTCTCCTTGGCAGCCTAGGGGATGGGGCCAAGAAGAACAGCTGAGCATTGGCAGAGGACTGGCCCTTGAGATGGGGAGGGGACATCATCTGGCACTAGCCATGCTTCCTGGAGGCCTGTGGCTCGGCTCATCCTCAGAGCTGGAATTGCCCCACGGAGGATCTGTGACTTCCCTCCGGGCATTAATAATACTGTTAATTAAGCAACCGAGGGGAGGGAGGGAGCATGGCTGGTGCCAGCGAGGGGGACAATGGCCTGAAAAGGGAACGGGGAGCCACATCCAGCGCTTCCCATACAAGGCTTTCAAAAGAGCAGCCTTGGGGAGCGGGTGGGCAGAGCCCAGTCTGCAAGGGCAGCGAACATGGGGGGCTCTGTGCCAGCTGCCTGGCTGTGCCCTGTGGGCTCCCCATCCCAGCCCAGCCACAGCCGCAGCTCTTCTGCAGCTGTCAGACATGTCAGGCCTCCCGGGATCCCCAAGACAGAGCATCCCTAGCTTCCTCTTCTACAGGACAGACTGAGGTGCCTTCTCTTTCTTCCATGGGTAGATAGTGCCTGGGGAGACTGGCTGTCTGGAATGCTGGTCTGAGAATTTGGTTCTGAAATCAGCGCTTCCTGGAAAAGCACTCAGGAGTTGATTAGCAATATCTGACACGAGTGCAGGGTTGGGCATGTGGGCAAGAGAACGATCTGTGGGTTGGTGTGTCACGGCACCTGCATGGGATCGAATCCAGGACCCCTGTAGACAACTAACTCTGCAGGTCTTCATGCTCCCCGTGGAATAGCCTGTATGTGGGCCTGGGGCCCACGCACACCCTCCCCATCCCTAGCACCGAGCAAAAGCAGTGTTTACTCAGGGAGTAAAAGGAAACCAATCTATACCTAACAATGCCCAGGGCATTAGAGATGAACCCTCTCAGACCAGGTCAGGAACCATGGAGAACTGACTGCTTGCTTTCCTTCCCTCCACTCCGTGATTTTTTTGATGTGGCCAGTAAGCCTCTCCCCTCCATGGCCTCTGCATCAGCTCCTGCCTCCAAACCTGCAACTGCAAAGCTCCTGGTACCAGCCTCATTTTGGTTGGTGCACATTCCCTGAATGAACTTGCAAGGGAAAACTTTCTCAACTCACCAATAGTGAGACAGGAAAGATCAGGGCAAGGACTATGCATGCGTGTGTGTGTGTGTGTGTGTGTGTGTGTGTGTGTGTGTGTGTGTGTGTGGGCATACAAGTGTGTGCATACATGTGAGTGTGTGCATACCTGTACACATGTGTGATCATTATATGTATGGTTGTACATGTGATTGTGTGTGCATATGGGTGTATGTGTGAGTGTGTATGTATGAGTGTGTGTATGTGAACACATGTGTGTGTGAATATGCATGCAAATGTGCATGTATATGTGTGAGTGTGTGCGTGTGTGTGCTCGAATATGTGTGTGTGTGTGTGTGTGTATGCATGGGTGTATGTGTGGTGTGTGCACATGTATGAGTGTGTGCATTTGAGTGCATGTGTGTGCATGTATGTGTGTATATATATACACGCATGTGTGTGTATGTTTGACACCATGTGGGGGCTACCAGGAGTTGGCAAATGGGAGTCCATGTGCATATGTTGGGGGCAGAGTGGGTGAGAGGCGACAGGGTCTGGGCTTGTATGGGTTTTGCCAGGCTGTGGTTTGAATGTGAAGAACAGCCCAGCCACTGACATTCAGAGGCAAAGCCTTTGGGCAGTGGGCAGGTCTGGAGAAAGATCTGTCCTTCCAGAGGCGTTTGGAGGAGGGGTTCTTCCGCCTTCCATCAGGTGCAGGACCGGTGGGTGAGCTCTCTGTGACCAAGGAGAGAGGTTTGCAGCAGATGTCCATGTCACCTAGAACTTAGACTCTGGGCCACAGGTGTGCACCACAATTTCTCTGTTTGTCACATCCCCAGGCTGGGTCTTCCTCAGGTCAGTCTGAGTGGCCCTAACCTGCCTGAGGCCACACATCTGGGGTGGGAGGCTGCAAACATGTAGGTCTGGGTTAGACATAGGTTTTTGAGTCCCTATCTACCTCTGTCTGTGGTGCTGCTGGTACCAGGACGGCCCTGGACCTGCCCCGGCTCCGCAGAGAGCAGCCCTCCCATGGACGTGGATGGGAGTCCCGGGCCTGCTTTACACTAGTCTATTTACAGGCTCTGAAAGGGCAGGCACTGAGGGGCATCTGGGGCGGGTTTAACATGCCAGCCAATTCTCACTGCCCCAATGCCAGCCGACATAATTCACTCCTAAATTATGGCCATAAATTCCTGCAAAGAGATGGCTCCTCAGGCGTGTGTGTGTGTGTGTGTGTGTGTGTGTGTGTGTGTGTGTGTGTGTGTGTTTAATCCCAGCGTTGCTGAAGGGAGTTCACACTTGTGCTGGAATTAAAGGGGACAGCAAGCCAGCTTGGGGCCTGGAGGCATCCCAGTCCCTCCTGGAGGGTGTGAGAGTGGGCAGCAGGAAGTGGGCTGTGGGTATTTCCTCAGTGCAGGGAGACCAGCAGGGCTTCTGTTTGAATCTGCCTATAACTCTGCTGCGGGTGCTCGGCAACCCCTGAGATCTAAGAAAGTGATTGTTCAGACGTTCCCAGGAGTGATGCAGTCAGGGAGTCTGAGTGTTGCAGTGACTGGAACAGAATGGGACCCGAGGGCAGAGCTTTGAGAGGACAAAGGAAAGGGACACAGAGGCCAGGACTGGAGCTAAGCAGTCACAACACATGACAGGACCAGAAGACGGGAGAGGCAAGTCGACACCCGACTGGAGCAGCCTATAGTGAGCAGGAAGCTGCTGCGGGGCGGGTGTCCTGATGCTGGGTGGGTTTGTCAAGCAGACAGATTTGGTGGCTGCAGAAGAGGGGTCCCGGGGTTCAGGGGTTCTGGCCCAGGACGTGTGGCCTCCTCTAATATTTTATTCTCAGATCTCATCTGTGAGGTGGTGTGATGTACTGTCAGGTGCCCTGGTTCTCACCCACTCACACATTCAGCTGATACTGGCTGGGTCCTCTGTGTAGGGCCAGGAGTCAGGATGCAGACTAAGGGGGAATGAGACCCCCAGCAGGCACGGCCAACCTGCAGCCCATGGACCACACGTGGATGCAGATAGCCAGGGACGCTGCCCAACGCAGAACCGTAAGTTGGCTTAAACCTTACGAAGGTGTTGTTTGTGTTTGATTTTGGTTTTAGATGTTCTGGGTCCCAACGTCTGTTCTGTAACAGAACCAAACGTCTGAATGAGCTTCAGGCTGCACAGAGTCCAGGAAGGTCTCGAACTTCTGACCCTCCTGCCTCCACCTCCTGAGTCCTGGGATCACAGGTGTGCCCCCACTGTGCCACGTGTATGCAGCACTCAGAGACACAAGCATACAGGAAGGACTCTGCTCACCGAGCCACACCCCGAGACCCTCACCTTTATTTTCTCGGCTGGGTGTGGTCGTATGGCCTCTCTATTTTTCTGCAATGATATTAAGCTTCATTGTAAAAAAAAAAAAAATGAAACCACTTTTAAGGGGGTAGGTCTAAAGGGATCATAATACCCAGAAATGGAGCTGTCAGGTCTCCTGTGGCTAAAGTCAGCCTCTGGGAGGTGGACCAGCGTTTAGGGTATCGAGAGCCATTGGAGGTCTGTGAGTAGGGAGGTACTGACCTTGGCTGCCTCCCTGGAGGTGCTGGGGACCCTCCTCCAGGCATATTTTGGGTCCGGTAGGCACCAGGCCCCCAACTTCTACACTGCCGGAGAAATACAGAGACAATCAGGCAGTGAACCGTGGCAGAGGGTTTATGAGGTGGCCATGCTCGAATGGTCGAAAGTTAGGGAAAATGTATTTATTACGCTTTTCATGGGCAAGTTATCATTTTGTCAAACTTTATTAGAGGGACTAATTAATGGGTTGTAAAAAGTACTAGTGCGTGGCCGGAGAAAGAGCTGGTCCTGGGCACATTGGCAGGCCCAGGATTTATGAGCCCTCGGTTCCCCATTTATTAATGTGGAGAAGGTTTGCAGCAAGGGTTATATATGGGCTGGTATGGAGCGAGGCTGTCTACCCTCCCTCCCCTGAGGTGTCCACAGGCCTGGGAGGGTAAGAGAAGGACTCCTGGGGAGGCAGGGGACCTGGGCTGGCTATGTGACCTTGGGTGACCTTTTCCTCTCTAAGCATCTCGGAGTCTCCATGTCCTTGTACGGAGGTGGACATAGGGAGGCAGAAAGAACTCAGCAACATACAAACGCTAAACCAGGCATGAGCTGGAGAATGTGGGGGGAGAGAAGAATCCACATGCCCGGATGATATGTCCACCCCATGTCAGGAGTGACGTGGGGCGTGGAAGCCAGGAGTGCACTCATGGGACAGAGGCAGGAAGACCTGAAGTTTGGGGCTAGCCTGGGACACATACTGAGACCCTGGTTTAAAACCAAATAAAGAAGGAGGACACAGAAGGAGCCAACGTCCTTCACTGGGCTCCTATCCTGCACTAGTCCACACCCTTTCCCCCTTATGTCTCCAGGCTGCTTCTCGGATAAACCAGGTATATCCAGCGAGCGAAGCTACTCGGTGGCTGTGTCCTCTGGGCGCAGCAGGGTGTGTCTGTGCTGTGTCCTGCTGTCTTCTGCACCTGGCTCACTAGCAGCTGCTGCATGGATGGCTGCTGAGTGGGGGAGCTGCAAGTGAGGTCACAGGGACCATGAGAGGAGGTGGCAAAAGCTTCATGGCTGCTGGGCCAGGCTTGGCTAGGGGACAGGTTCTTTTTTTGGTCTATTGACCAACAAGAATACTAACTAACCTAGCACTCTTCGGCTCCCTCCATGGGGTGGGGTGGGGTCAGGCGGAGAAGGTCACTTTGAGCTGAGAGGGTTCTCTTTCAGTTTCCTTCTGTTTGCTTTTCGCTCTGGGAGGGGGCTGGCACTGCGCTGTCCCAAGGTCTGCTGCAAGGGAGAGCTAGGCATCGCTATAGCATGGTGATCCCGTTATCCAGCCATCTCGGAGCTCCATTAGACGGCCTGGTACTGGTGGCTGGCACATTGGTTAGTGTAAGACACCCAATCCCCACCCACAGGAACCTTTTAGTCCAGTGGGGGAATCGGAGCTCAGAATGACAGAACGGAGTCAGGGACACAATAGGGCCTGGAACATGTCTCAGGGAAAGAGGACATTTTAGCTGGGGGTTCCTCATGTGCATAGTAGGGACACCCGTACGCAGAGGACAGAGGCCAAGGTCAGTAGACACAAGGCACAGAGAAGCCCCCAGCAGCCAGCCAAGGGATTTGGGTGGGGGAGGTCTGGTGTAGACAGCATGTGCCAGGGAGTCAGATCATCAGCTCATTGTTGATAAGAAGAACATGCCAGAAAAAGCTCGCTGACCTGGACTAGGACATGGGACAACACTGCAGCCCCTTCCTACAGAATGAGTGGGACGTCCTCTTCCAGTGCCCTCCCTTCAGTTCACCCCACGTGTCCCCAATTTTCTACGCACGTAATAGAAATGAAAACCAAAGTTGTGCGAGCACAGGTGTTTGGACGGAGCAGCCGGTAACTCTGTGAAAGCTCCCTGGCAGTCAGAGGGCTCCATCCCTGTCCATGAAGCATCCTACAGCCCGTGGCCAGGGCTGGGTGGGTGGGGGCAGTGTTGGAGGCCACCGAGGCTACAAGAAGTGAACTTTCTTCCTTCTTCCGAATCCTCACTCAGTTTTAAGGGTAAGTTTTGTTTTTGTTCCCCCCCCCCCAATCAAGACAGACACAATTCCTGGCTGCTGCCTTGTGCCTTCTTCCCCTCTTTTCTTTTTCCTTCTTTAAAAATAATTCTGACAGAGGGTCTCATGTAATCTGGGTTGGTCTCAGACCTGCTATGTGTTTAAGGTGACCTTGAACTCCCGGTTCTCCTGTTCCCATGCTGGGCTTCCAGGTGTGGCTCACCACACCCATTTACATTGCACTGCTGTCTTTCTGCCTTTGGGGATGTCACCCTTGCGAGTGCACTTTCCAGCAGAGGCCCTAGTCTAACACCACCACTGTTGTATCCTTGCTGTCCCTGTCAGTCTGTTAAGTCCTGGTCCTCTTAACTCCTACACAGCTCCTGGTTTCCCACGCTACACCATCACCCGTTTGCACGACCTCGAAATCTACCCATCGGGATGCCAGTATTAGGAGGGCAGATGTGACTTCCAGACTTCCTGAGTGGGATGGCTGGTCTTGGTTGGCCGCACCTGGAATTAACTAAAACCCCAGCACCTGCGCATTGCCCGTGAAGGATTTTCCTCGATTGCATCATTTGAGGTGAGACGATGCATGGTAAATTTGGGTCGTGCCATCTGGTGGTCATCTATACAACGGGCATGGAAGAAGGAAGAGTTTGCTCTTTGCCTGCTTGCCCTCACTCTCACTGGCAGCTTCATCCGCCCCGCTGCTGAGGTGTTTTCATCCCTGGCACTGGAGCCCCCTTCTTCAGGATCCCAGTGTAGAACGAAGACCAGCAGAGGGATCTCACCTTGTGGATCCTTGAACTTCCCATCAGAAGAGAGCCAGTATTGGATGATGGGGGATGTCCTTCTTTATGCTGTGACCATGTTTCTCTTATTGGTTGATGAATAAACCCGTTTTGGCCAATGAACAGGCAGGATGTAGCCAGGCAGGAAATGTAGGCGGGGCTAATGGACAAGGAGAACTCTGGGAGGAGTGAACGGAGAGAGTGAGTGAGTTACCAGTGAGATGCCATGTAGCTAGCTGCTCAGGAAAAAAGAGAGCCAGGCTTCACCGGTAAGCCAAGACCACGTGGAGATACACAGATGAATAGAAATGGGTTAGTAATTAAGAGAGAGCTAGCCATTAAGAAGCCTGAACTGGCTAAACAGTTTATAATTAATATAAGACTCTGTGTTTATTTTAAACTAAACGGCAGCAGGACCGGGCAGGACAGACACTTCCATCCACAATTGGGCTAGCTGGACCACAACCTGTAAGTCAATCTAATAAACCCCATTTTTTTTTATATATATATAAATTCATTCTATCAGTTCTTTAGAGGATCCTGATGAAACAGTTGGTCTTGGTTGTCAATTCTTTCGGATTTGGGATCAACTGAGAGACTCTGGGCATCAGGACTATGGCTTTCATAGATCAGCTCCCTTCCTTTTCTTTATTCTGTTTTTCTTTTAGCCAGCGTTTCACTGTGCAACCTTAGGTGGCTTGGGACTCACAGAGATCTGCTTGCCTCTGCCTCCCCAGCGCTGGGATCAAGGGTGTGAATCAACACAACTGGATCCATGCTTCTCTTTGCGATGGTTGCACAGTGTTCCTGCACTGCAGTTTGTTTAACTCTCTCTGCCCAGTTGTCTTTGTGTCTTCACCTTGACGGGAAGATATCTGTTAGGGAATTCTGGCACTGGTCCACTAGCCAACTGAAAGGAGAGTTTTGGTCCCAGAGGCAGGGTCTTCAAGTGATGTCCTGCGACTCGGTTCAGAGTCTCCATTTTGTCTTGTGATATTTGTGCACGGATTTTGCTTGATAACAAATGATAAAGTAATCTTTTTCTTTTTATCATCCTTATCAGATATCTGTCCCCTCTAGACAGTAAGTAGCAGTGTTCTGGATTGTAAGAGGCAGAAACCACCCCGGAGATACGTAAGGTACAAGGCTGCCGAGAAGAAAGTGCATTTAGCATCGTGTCAGGCCTGGGGATGCCAAACTTGTTTATAGGACTGGGGACAGAAGCAGGTTTATAAGACTGGGTAAAGAAACAGGGTCAGAGCAACTGAGGCAGCAAGCCAGGTGCTGGGCGACCCCGAGCCCTAGGCCAGCCATTGCTGCTTGCTGAACTAATAACGCTCATATCCATGTTGTGGGGGCTTCTCACAGCCTCCAAACACTGTGGCACACGCCTGTAATTCCGCTACTCAGGAGGATTGTGAATTTGAGGCCAGTCAGGACCACATAGCGAGACCCAGTTTCAAAACTGCAAATATGAAGAAAAGAGTCCGAGTGGGAACTGATCTTCCCACTTCCTCTCACTAACTGGTGGCCCCGTAGGACTAGGGATGCTTGGAGTTTGTCTCCCCCCCCCGCCCCCCCAGCACCACCCAGGGGCTCAGCGAATGGAACTGTGGTTGTGTAAATCGAGTATTAACAAGACTCAGCTCAGGGCTTGGCGTGCACACACACACACACACACACACACACACACACACACACACACACAGAGTCTCATTCTAGCCTGAAGGAGGCTTCCAGCAAAAGTGATTTCCTACAGAAGTATTGGAAAGCTCATGAAAGTCTTTAAGCTTTATCCAAGATGCTGGCCACCTAGCACGCTGCAGGTTGGTGGGGCTGGCTGTGCGGCAGCCGGCTACCGTGGTCCAGTGTTGGCAGTGAGGACCCTGCATCCCACTGGACTTGTCCCAAGTCCACACTGGATATCGCATATAATGAATTTTCCACTAAAACCGCAGCCTCTAACTGGCCTGCCCTCCTCCCCGCAGCCACCAGGAACCCAGGATGAGTCCATCTTCGAGCTCTGCAGCCTCCAGCACTTGCATTAGTGTGTCCTCGCCTGGCTGGAGGAAGGAGAAAGAGACTGAGGAGTTAAACCGGCTTATCAACCACGACAGGAAGTTAGATACATTGTTTCCTCTCAGACTATTGGCCAGAGATAGTCACACGACACTTCCTAGCTGCAAAGGCACTTGGGGAATGTAGTCTCTCTCTATTCTGGGAAAAGCAGAAATCCTTGGTGATCTCTGCTCACTTCCAGGTGATGACCAGGAGATGCCAATACTGGGGCAGCCCTCCCAGGGCTCATCCAGCTAGCCAGAGCTTGGGCTGTGCAGAGTGTGTATCTCCTGCAACCAGGAGTGATGTTGGTGCTGGAACCCACAAAATTCTTACATAGGTAGTGACAAAGGCAGTGTTCCCCAGGGAATCCCTGGGACCCAGTACCTGCCACCTTGTGGCTATAGTGAACCCCAAACAGCCACAACAGAATGTCCCCCTTTCCTGAGCATTGAACCTATGGCTTTGCACATCCCGAGGGGTTGCTCAGCCAATGAATTACAGCCCCCTTTTATATTTGAGTCAACTAACTTGCTCAGGTTGATCTTGAACTCACTCGACCATCCCCCAAATAGCCATCCTCCTGCCTCAGCTTGCTGAGTAGCCTGGACCACCATGCCCAGTTCAGAGCATTTCATTTCTCTTACTTTTACCCATGTCACACACAGTCCAGGCAGTGGCTCAGTATGACTCCGTACCTTGCCCAAAGTTTCACAGCAGGATGGGGGCAGACTCAGGGTGCGTATGGTCATCTTAGGCGAATGCGGTCATCTTACAAGACAGGGCCCCACTGGTAGTTGGGGGCACATGCAGGTGGGCGAGGGACTCTCCACCTTCCCCCAGCAAAGCCACAGACAAGATGGCCCATTGGGCCAGGCATGCAGCCAAAAAGCCCCTGGCTGCATGGAACCCAGAGTGGCAGCTTTGTGAAGGCTCCTGCCGCCCTGATGGTGGGCTGAGCTGGCTCTGAGCTCACGTGTGTGTGCATCTCTGTGTCTAGTTTAATAGAGTTAAGCACACAAAGGACTTGGCAGGGCTCTGCTGAGCAAAAGAAAGGGGACACCAAGTGACAGTGTACACGGTATGCACACACATGAATATGTCTGTGTGTGTGTGTCTGTCTGTGGATGTGCAGGAATCAGACCCTGATCTGGGAGGTGTGGGGTGGTGTGTGTGTGTGTGTGTGTGTGTGTGTGTGTGTGTGTGTGTGTTATGTGTGTGTCTGTCTGTCTGTTTGTCTGTCTGTCTGCCTGTCTGGGGATGTGCAGGTACTAGACTCTGGTCTGGGAGTTTCACAGGCCTGGGAAGAAGGGTCCCACCAACATCTCTACTTAGACAAAGAAACCAAGGTGTTGCATGGCTCCTCGGCGTTCAGCCAGCCTGACTCTTGGTCCCCTGGCCATGCCTGCTCTGTGCTACTGCCCATGACTTGTCTGCGTCCTGTGGAGCTGGGAGCCGACGGCAGGCTGGCTGGCTTTCAGCAAAGACCTTGTGATCATTGAGGACCCTTCCTTCACTGGGCAGCTCAGCTTCCTTGGCCTCTATCCTGAGTCACAAGGGGCTCAGAACAGTCTCCAGGCATCTATAATTAGGCCTTGCCTATCGCCAGGGCCAACAGATTCTCTAGCTTGGTCGAGATAACCAAGCTTGGCGCTCAGTGAGACACTTTGTCGACTCTCTGACCCCTGCAATGTTCAGCGGGAAGACGTCCCCCACCACTCTATTTTTTCTGCAGGAGAAGTTGAGTTCTAGGAGGGTTGGTCTTTGCTGATGTTGCTCAGGTAGGAGGGAGCTGAGGCTGAATTTAAACCTGGACGCCTCGAACTTTGGTAAATATGTGCCATCAGCCATCCACGGTGGCCTCACACCTCCAGGTCAAAGCCGGGTATCACCAGATGGGGCAGGGGACAGTCAGGTGCTGAGAGCCACTGGCACCCTCCTCCAGCCTCTTCTCCTCCTTTGCTGCTCGTGTGCATGCATGCCCCTCCTCAAGGATGATTTTCGCCTAGAGATGCCTGTCCTGCTCTTTCTTGCCTGTCAGCTTCTCCGCAGGAACTGCTTCCTCCAGGAAGCCTCCCTTGACTGCGCGTCTCAATGGACCAGGTCTTCCCTTTGGGCTGAGTTCTGAAAGAGCTGCCACTGTCTCCCCGCTGTGAGATGTGACCGCTGTGAGTGCAAACACATCTCTCTTACTGTCTGTAGACACCCCCCCCCCAGCCTTGATGACGTGGTGAGGCACGAAGCAGGCATTCGGTAAATAGCTCTCGAAGGACTGACTGAGTAGCATGGCTTCTGGGTCAGGGTGGGAGGAGGTGGGGGTGGGGGCAACATCTGATGGTTACCTGTGTGCCTCAGAGTCTGGTGTCTTCTGGCTAGGAGAAGGGCGGGGAGGGGGAGGGTTCAGTTTCATCAGGAGAGAGGCCAAACTCTGAAGGAGTCAGGCCATGCTGAGGACAGTGTAGCCGCTCCATGACCCCAGGACGTTTGGACACTGGGTTGGCTGCCGGATGGGAGCTAGCTCCTGGCTTGTGGCCTGGGTGTTATGACAAGCTACTGGCTTTGGTCCAGGCTCTGGGACTTGCCTGATGGGCAACCAGGCCGTGGTGATGGAGCAGATGTATGGTGACAACCCACTGGGGTCTGAGCTGGGAAAGAGGGCACTTGCCATGGTGCAGCCCAGCTGCTGCCTCTCCAAAGCCCGGCATGTGCCTCAGTTCTTCTAGAAGGGGTGAAGGGGGGCCCTGGCAGACCCCAGGTCCCTTTTCTTTAGCTAAATGCTTAGCACTTTTCAAAGTCAGTTGTGGGCCAAGGAGAGGCTCAGTGGTAAAGTGCTTGGTACATAAATGTGAGGACCAGACTTCAGATCCCCAACCCCATCTTTAATCTAGCCGACCTGGTAGTAGCCTTTAATTCCAGCCATGGAAGACAGAGACAGAACCTCAAAACAAGCTGCCCAGCAAGACTGGCTTATTCTCAAAGAGTAAGGCGGAAGAATGTCAAGATGATTCCCAGCAGCAACCTCAGGTCTTCACGAGCTCACACATCCTGCACACGCAAGCATGTGTGCACACAAGCACACACGCCACACTCGTGAAAATGGGAAAAGGGGGGGGGATGAAAAAGCAAAGTGTTCTGAAGTAGTCATGCCGCCTTTCGTTCTTGTAACAACCCATGAGTTGGGCCGTATCATCGACCCCATTTTACAGCACTCATAGCCGAGGCACGCAGAAGTAGAGCAGTTTCCCTAGGGTCACATAGCCAGAACTGAGCTTTGAGCCTGGCCCACTGGCTCCAGCCCCCGCCTGGACCTCTAGCTCTCTTTTCTGTTACTCTAAGATGAAGAGGCAGAGGAAGCACAGGTTACAATCTGGTAAGGAAGAGCAAAGCGACTCCACTCCTCCCATAGTCCCAGGAGCACGCGCACCCAATGGATCCGGCCGTGCTCCCGTAGGGCTCTCTTGGCAAACACAGGGGGCTGGGTGTAGCCGCTGGGCTTATGTTTGCCAACTCCTGCTCCAGAAATTCCATCAAAGGGTCTCAGCAGGTTAGAGGCCCCTCGGTGGGCAGGGGCCTCCCTGCCTGGTCCTGTTGTCCCTCACCCCATCAGTCCCTCCTCTCAGGCACAATGCTCTCCATCTCGTCTCTTGTCTAGTTTTCTCAAAGGTTCTCACGGTGTGTGTGTGTGTGTGTGTGTGTGTGTGTGTGTGTGTGTGTGTCTGTGTGTCTGTGTGTGACTGTGTGTGTGTCTAATTGTATGTGTGGCCTGTGTGTGTGTGTGTGTGGTCTGTGAATGTGTGTCTGTGTGTGTGTCTAATTGTGTGTGACTGTGTGTGTGTCTAATTGTATGTGTGGCCTGTGTGTGTGTGTGTGTGTGTCTGTGTGTGTGTCTGTGTGTGACTGTGTGTGTGTCTAATTGTGTGTGTGTGTGTGTGTGTGTGACTGTGTGTGTGTCTAATTGTATGTGTGGCCTGTGTGTGTGTGTGTGTGTGTCTGTGTGTGACTGTGTGTGTGTCTAATTGTGTGTGTGTGTGTGTGTGTGTGTGTGTGTGTGTGACTGTGTGTGTGTCTAATTGTATGTGTGGCCTGTGTGTGTGTGTGTGTGTGTGTGTGTGTGTGTGTGTGTGTGTGTGTGTCTGCGCATGAGCAATTGCACATGTGTGTGTACATGCACCAATGTGGAGGCCAAGGTCAGCCTTGGGTATTTTCCTTAGGAGCCACCCATTCTATCTGTGTTTTGAGACAGAATCTCTTGATGGGACCTGTTTGTTTATCACCAATTAGGCCAGGCTGACTTGCCATTAAGTACCAGGCTCCTCCTGTTTCTGTCTCCCCGGTGTTGGGGCTACAAGTGTGTAACACACACCTGACACTTGTACGTGCATTCTTGGGATTGAACTCAGGACCTCATGCTTGAGCAGTAAACACCTCTCTGACTGTGCTGTCTACTCAGACCCCAGCATGCTCCTAAATGCTAGAAATCAGCACAGTCAACCTCTCTATTGCTGCTGTTACACTTTCAGTCCCAGGAATTCTAAATAATGCAACATGGGGAGAAGTGGCTGAGTCAGACAGTTCCAGGGCTGCCCACTCCATCCCCACCCCAGGTTCCAAAGCCCCGCTGTGCTCCCATGGCAGAGAGATGTTCCCATGTACCATGTGGAGTCCTGGCCTTCCGAAGCCTCTTCCTGTGCTGGTCTTTTGAGGAGTAGGCCATTGAAATATTGTAGAACACACAATGTTAACATGTGACACCCCATCTCACAAAAGAATCATCTTGGAGCGAGGTGGCATGTGCCTTTAATCTCAGTACTCAGCAGGCAGAGCTAGGTGGATCTCTGTGTTTGAGGCCAGCCTGGTGTATATAGAGATCTCCAGGATAACCTGGGCTAAACAGTGAGGGCCTGTCTCAAAATAAAACAAGAACAGCTTCCAGCCCAGACAACTCCTTCAGGGCAGCCTAAGTACTCTAACCAGTTGGAACCTGCTGAGGCCCTTTCAGGGGATTTCCAAAGCTAGCGGAACCAAATCTGACCTGCTGTCTGCTTTTGTCAATAAAGCTTTATTTAAACAGTACTAAGTCCATTTGTATATAAAGCACATGGTTGCTTTGTTCTATGTTGGCAAGAGATGGGAACTTTGACAGAAAATGGTCCCCAAAGCCAAAAATATCACTTTTGTGCATGGGAGCAGTGGCGGGGTGCCAACTTGAGTGACCCCCCCCCAATACTAGGGAGCTCTGTCCACCAGAAAATTCTGTGACCACAAGTATGCTCCAAGGCTTTGCTAACCACAGACACACCACAAATCACACACAACCATTGAGTATTTTAGAGTGTGGCTTTTGTGAGTGAGGAATAGAATTTTTCATTTCGTCTCAAGTTAGTTAATTCACATTTAAATGACTGCACGAGCCCTCACCCTAAGGTGTTTCAACATTTGGAGACCGAAGATTGGTCATATTGAGAGCCTGTCACTCGAGGAAGGGACTGAGATGAATCGCTAAAGTGGGTTCTTTAGGGAAGCCCCATCCCCTTCCTGTCTTATCGCTAGCCAGCGGCTTCAGGGTTAACAAAGATGCAGCCTGGGGTGCTGACATTTCCTTCAAAGATGTTGTTTGTATTGATATATTTGGGGATGATGCGTTAGCAGAGAGAGAGAGAGAGAGAGAGAGAGAGAGAGAGAGAGAGAGAGAGAGAGAGAGAGAGAGAGAAATCAATGAGCGGCTGATTGTAGCAGGAAGGTCGGTCGTTTGGGGCAAAAGCTGCAGCAGTGTATTGGGAAATAGATTTTTCTGCCCTCCAGACATTAGCTGGAAATTCTTTGAAATGAAGGCCTACAATCTATGTCAGAAATGAAAGATTAAGGAGGTTAATATGCTGGGCCTCCCCCCCTCCTTTTTAATTTCCACGTCCTGGGTGCCCTTGGCCTCCTGAGGAGGATGTGCAGGGTCCCTCTGCCATACTCCATCTGAGCCCCACCCCCACCTTCCCCTTCCTGATTGTGGGGGGGCTGCCACTGTTACTTTCTCCTGCAGTGAGTGGGTAAGGGTGAGAGGGGAGATCTATTGCCTTAGTTCTGAGGTGACTCTAGAACCAGGGGACCTTGCCACAGGGCCATGCCCTCACCTCAGGAGCTTTTCCAGGGGCTGGTGGCCTGACATGGTTTCCCGGGACTCATTGCTGGCCCAAGCTTTGGGAAACTCCGGAGCTCTGAGGCTGTCATTGCTGAGACTCCAAGCCTTGCCCCTACCTCATGCATGACAGATCTGTGATCATTATTCCAAACTCAGATGGCTGAAAATTTAGTACAAGGCTCACATTTTGGAGAGACCTGGGTGGGGCGGGATGAGTATACATACACTCTATCGCTAGAGAGTGATACAAAATGATCTCTCTAGAGAGTGATACAAAATGCTCAAATTACCAAGCAGATTGCTGTTACATAGTGTCAGTAGTTTTCTGGGACGTTGTGCGCTCCTTTTCCTTCATTGAGAATAGCCTGCCTGGCTGTCTTTGGACTGGAATGACACTGAGTGCTGTCTGGACTGGACCTGCCTTTCCTTTTCTGCCCCAAAACACCAGATTCCTGGCACCCACGTCTTCAACTGCCTTCTTTTACAAGTGAAGGGCAGCCTGCCCTTCAACCTTCTTCAAAGGAAATTCGAAAGAAGACCTGCAGAAAAGAAAAGGAAGTGAGATCACGGCTGGAGATGAAGAGGACTTTGTTTGCATAGGGAGGTTAGGGGAGGTTGGACCACAGCGTCTCTCCTGAAACAGGGTTGAAAAGACACCAGACACTCCAGAAGTGGTAGGAGGCCCTCCCAGCTCCACTCACAGCCCAGACGGGCATTGAGGTGCAATCAGAGGGACAGGGTAGCTGGAAATGGGGAGGAGAGCCTGCAGAAATCAAAGAGAGCTGGGACACTGGCTGCTGTGAGCCCAGAGTATGGACCACTCACAGGCTCACAGGTGGGAGCCTCAGTTTCACTGCCCAAGGCTGTGGGGAGTGGAGCCCCCTGGGAGGCATTTGGATCACGGTCAGGGGTGGAGTGAGTTCAGAACTGAATTGATGCTTTTCCTCTGAGGGTTTTGCCATGGTGGAGATTCGGCCCTTCCCTCACGTTTGAACAGGTCACACTTTGCTGAGCTTCCAGCGTCGGGGGGTTGAAGTGTGGCACCGGGCTCTTGCCAGAAACTTGGAAAACAGTGGCATCTGGCTCTGGGATTTCCCTGAGTTGGAGTAAACCTACCAATCTCAGGTATTCTGTGTTGGCAACAGAAAATGGACTAAAACACCAGCCAGGACTGTTTTTGAGTTGTTATGGTGCAGAGAGTAATACGCACCAGAGACAGGTATGATGATCCTCTGAAGCCCACAGCCTAGTAAGAGAGTGGCTGCTGGATACTTGGATCCTCTTGTAACTGGAGTTCCTTGTCCCGCCAGGTACCGCCGTCTTTCTCAGTTCCAAATAAGCACACGGATGCTGTACTAATTATTAAAGTGTTGACCGGTGGCTAGGGCTGCTTATTGGCTAGCTCTGTCTTAATTATTAACCCATAACTATTAATCTATGTATTTCTACATGGTCTTATCTTACCTGGCACGTCCTACCTTCCTGGTCTCTACATGGTGTCTCCTGCGGTCTCTCTGTCTCTGCCTACCTTTCCCAGAATTCTCCTCATCTCCTAGTCCCACCTATCTTCCTGCCTCTACCGGCCAAACAGTGTTTTATTCATCAACCAATAAGAGAAACATATGTACCGAAGGATGTGTTCCATCATCCTCTCATGTCTCTGCCATGCTGCTTTGCCTCCAGAGCCAGGGAACTCACTAGCTAATTAGGCAGCGCAGAACATCTCCACTAGTTGATGCTTTCTCCTGTAAGTGTAGGGCATGCTGAATGTTACCACGTCTCTTATGCTGGGTTGGCTAGCCACAGAAAGTGAGCTGCAGGAACCATCTCGCCTCCCCGAGCACGAAAACCATCGAGGGGAAAGTTGACTCGAAAGATACAGGCAGCTTCTGATGAGACCCTGGGTCCAGCCATGCCTGAGGTTGTACCTTCAATCAATTTCCACGTGTGTGAAACTCACCCATTTCTTGAGCCACTGTGAGTCGGGTTCCCATCGGTTGTAAGCCTTGACATTCTGAAAACACCATCCGGGGATGCGGGACATGGAGCATGCTACGAATTGACTGTCTTTTTCTGCTTTGGCTCCCCTGCAGTGTAGGGGAAGTTAAAGGGCACTTTTCTTTGACACACAGAGTGGATGGCACTTATTTGGAAGTACATCCTAGTTCCCATGCTTAGCGGGGCGTGGCTTGGAGCCGGCCAAGTCTCTGCTCTATAATGCCCTCGGAGGAGACAAGTAACAAGGTCTGTGTTCTTCTCTGGGCCCTGTTGTTCCCCTGGTCACCAAGAGGATAGGGAGAAGGGCTGTGTCCAGAACTTCAAAAGAATGGAGTCTCCCAGCCAGCCGCTGCAGGCATCTGGATAGGAAGCATGGCAGATGGCATGCCCGCCGCTGCCACATTGCTGAGTTTATGGTAATGGTGGGTTCTCCCCCCTGCTACGCTTACAGGGATGTCTTCACAATTTGCTTTTTGATATACTACAGAGGCTCCTCTGCTGGTGCCCCTCTGTCAGATGGGCCTCTGAGACTAAATCACCGGAAACCAGCCGGCACTGCACAGGGCTGTGGGGTAAATCTTCTCTGTGGCTCATGCACCATGTGACCCTGGGGACCAGACAGTGTATGAGGTCAAGTACAGGGGCAACAGGGAACTTGCCCTCTGCCCTCATCTGCACTGGAGCTGGAGCTGGTGATGGCAGGAGGGAGGGTTGCTTTCCTGGGATGCTGTGAGAGGGGCCACACGTCACCGGTCTGGATCACAGAGGCCTGAGGTGAAGGTGTCCCTGGGGATGTAACCCATGCTCTGCCCTCTTGAGTGCTGGGTTCAGAAGCCTGTGTTGCCTTCTTCTTCAAAGACCAGCTCCCAGGGCCACAGTCTGACTGTCTGAATGAACATTAGTTTAGGGGAAGTATAGACAGTGGAGGGTGGGTCCTGGGAGGAACTGAGAATGTACATGGGGCCCCTAGGCAGTTCCTGAACAGAATGAATCT
The DNA here is from genome assembly GCA_030556225.1 of Cricetiscus sungorus. Lineage (NCBI taxonomy): Eukaryota > Metazoa > Chordata > Mammalia > Rodentia > Cricetidae > Cricetiscus > Cricetiscus sungorus. The sequence continues at coordinate 36,485,534 of JANBXA010000044.1, read as the reverse complement.
TACAATGGTGTTGACTCATTGCCGCAAGCAGCCTTCAAGGGAGCAGTGTGAATGAAGACAGCGTGGTTTATCCTCAAAGGGACTAAAGCTTTGACCCTCTGTGTTGAGGTGGCATGTCCTTTAAGAGGAGGGGCCTAGTGAGAGGCCCCTAGACTAGCACCTTCTTGTGCATGGGCTTTCTGTGGTGTAGATGCCCACACATTGCTTGCTATTGCCCCATTACAGCTACTCACTCACCCATCCATCACTTATCTCTCCACTCAGATCTATTCATCCACCCACCCACCCATCATCCATCCACCCACCCACCCACCCACCCACCTATCCATCTACTTACTTATCCACACATCTACCCACTCATGTATCCATCCATCCACCCATCCACCCACCCATCCATCCATTCACCCACTCATCTATGCATCTGTTCACTCGTCCGTCCATCCATCCATCCACTCATATATGCATTTGCTCATTCATCCATCAATCCATCCACCCACTCATCTATGCATCTGCTCATCCATCCATCCATCCATCCATCCACCCATCCATCCTCCCATCCCCACTCGTCTTTCCCCACTGAATGCATTCATGCTATTCTGACTTCATTTTCCACGAATCCTTCACTGAAGCTGAGCAAATGCCACTCCTGTGTCCTTGAGCATCTGGAACCATGAGGTTCTTGTTTCTTTATAAAGTTTTCTAGCCTCAAGTATTTAATTAGAGCAACCGAGACTGGGACAAAGGCATTGCTTCTAAGCCAGAAACTCTGCTCTCTTGCCTGAAATGTGTTATGGTCACTGAAAGACAGGCTGTGGGATGCCTCTCAGTGCAAAGCTGGCTGAAGTCCTGCGTACTGACCCACGAAGAAGCCGAGTCTATGTCTCCTCCCTGCAATTGGTGCTGGTCATGTGACTCTGCGATCAGTGGAAGGTGGGAGAGGTAACGAAGCCTCAAGAGCCTCAAAAGGCCCCACACACACTTCTCTCTGGTTTCTAAGAAAACTGCTCACTGCGTGGGCGGCTCCTGTTGTGCGAGCATGAGATGGATGTCACACCGCATCCAGTTAGGAAGCATAAAGAAACAAATGCTAGTCCCAGCCGATTTCTCTTTTTTATTCAGACTGGGACCCAACCCATGGGATGTGATGCCCCCATTCAGGCTGGGTCTTCCCACCTCAACGAAACCACCCTAAACCTCACAGACAGGGTCGGAGACACATTTCCATAGGATTCCAAAGCCTGTCAGGTTGACAACGAAGACGAACCCTCATAGGTCCACCCTTTGTTAGCCTGATGCCCAAACATCACTTTGAAACCATAGACTTCCATCCCAGGTTTTCAAAGACTTGTGGGTGTCACTTAGTGAAAACCAGGCTAGGTTCCCTCTGAGAGTCCCCCAAATCTTAACAGTTCTAACATGTCAAGAGCCCTGAACCCAAAGTTTGTCCTGAGAGACTCTAAGGACTCTCTCCATTGTGAGCCATTGTGTTTGGAGGATTCCTTCCCTGGGAGCAGGGTACAAGTCCATTGAAGTTCATCCTGGGGAACCAACTGAAATATTGGGCTTCCGTACAGAGCAGGAGTGAGGGTTGCTTAAAGGTGAGTGGGTGACCCCAAGGCAGTGTCACAATAGCTTCCTCATAGCCCCAGAGATGGTGCCCCTCTTTAGTTACCCAACAGTGGCCTGGAGTACCTAGTCCCGCTGCAAAAAGGAAGAATGAGTAAAGTAGGAGAGGAAAGGTCAGACCAAACTCCTCAGCTTCACGCCCAGCATCTGGAGCTTGGGGTACCATCACCTGGGCTTCGGTGGATTTGGGTAACCCCACCCCACTAGCACTGCCCCCGACAGCACACATATTATCTCTTGGCTGACCCCAGGCTTCTGGAATTCTCTTTCTTAGCTTCTCACCTCTTAGCAGGGTGTCTCTTCTAGAGATCTGAGATCCAAACTCAGTCCACAGGCTTGCCAGACACTAAGCCATCTCCCCAGCCCAGAAAAAGTCTTGAACAGGCCTGGTCTCATCATCATCATCATCATCATCATCATCATCATCATCATCATCATCATCATTATTATTAATTATTATTTATTTGTATTGCTGGATGAAAGTCCTGGGTTGGGTCCTCACTCAGAGGACACATTTGTAAGGAGAAAGCCACAGAATGTCCAAACATCCTTGCACATTCCTCGAAATGCCACCTCTCCACGATCCCAGCAGTGCGGCCTGCCCCGTCCCACGCCGGGGAAGGTCGCTAATCTCCGGTTAAACTCTATGTGTTGTGAAAGAGCCACTCAGTCACTCGGTGTGTTTAGAGGTTGCATGATGTGATTGATGGTTATATTTGGTTGTCAAGCTTGCACAGTGTTAAGTTGCCTGGGAGGGGTGTCTCAATAAGGAGATCTCTAGATTAGACTGATCTGTGCACGAGCTTTGGAGGGATTTCTTTCATTGGGTTATTGACATGGGAAGACCATGTTATTGAATGTGGGAGGCACCACTCCCTAGGCAGAGGATTCTGGACTGTATTGGTGGAGAGAGGGAGTCCAGCATCGACTTGGGCATACACACATTAAAGAAAGGCTCTGCTTCTCGGTCACAGAGGCAGCGCTGCCTCTACCTCCCTGCGGCGATGGCTACAATCTGGTAGTTCCAGTTAAAATAAACCCTTTCTGGCCCCTAAGCTGCTCTTGTCAGGGTGTTTGACCAGCAAGAGAAACGTGTGCAACATGGAGCAACTCAACTACGCACAAGCAGAGTGAGAAATTGCAGGGAATTGGAGCTGGGGGGGGACATTTCCTCACACATCCCCTCACCCTTTGGTGGAAGTGACAAATGTGTTTTCTAGGTTCAGCAGACCCTGACTGGATGTACTCAGTGAGTGCAGTCACGAACAGTGGGAAACGGGTGTGTACTGAGGTCTTAACTTGTGATGGCCGGCGCTTGCTTGCCGTGAGACCCTCCACCCTCCAGCCGTCTTCAAACCCGAGTCTCAGTGTCCTGATGCCTTTTTATTTAAAAACTATTACGTTTTGATGTGTGTGTGTGTGTGTGTGTGTGTGTGTGAGTGTGCGCGCGCGCGCGCTGACGGGTTTTCATGCGTGTACATGTGCGTGTGTAACATGGCGCACATGTGGACGTCAGAGGAGAACCTGTTGGAGTTGCTTATCTCCTCCCACCACGTGACGGGCACCACCCATCGGGGTTGGATGCAGGGGCCTTGACCTCCTGCATCATCTTGCAGGTTCAGGGTCTTCATGACTGAACTGGGAGATCGGCTTGGTGCTCACGGGCATCCTGTGTCCCTTTACCATATCAAAATGCCCCACAGGGAGGGTAGCAAAGGGCGCCTATCCGTAGGCTCTACGAGTGAGCTCTGGCTGGTCGCCCCGTCTGTGCCATGGAGTGGTGGTGGGGTAGTAGGGTCTTGGCTCTTTGATTGGCAGGCATTGGACACAGACAGGGATCAGGGAGGCAGCTCACCAGCCCAGGCCAGCACTGGAGAGGATGTGGCCCACCCATGCCTCTATCTCAGGGTGCACCAGGCAGAGGCAGGAACATCCCAGAGCTATGGGGTGGGAAATGTACCGTAGGCTTAAAGAGCAGATGGAGTGCAAGCCACAAGCAGGCCTGGGTGAGAGGGACAGCACAAAAATAAAACAGAGTCCTTATGAGGCCCCAGGTACCATGGGTCTTTAGGTCCATGGCACGGACCTTACCTGGGTCAGCACGAACACCTAGCTGGAAGGATCTCACCTTAATCTGCTAAATCCTCGCCTCTCTGCCACTGCCCACAGACCTTCCAAGCCCACCTGCTCCCTGTAATTATCCAGAAGACCCACAAACAAACTAACGAGTTCTGAATCCAGCCTTGGACAACACGGCCTCAGATGTCACCCCTCACGTTTTGGCCTGGAAATCTGTCTCAGTATCAAAGCCACAGGGCCCAGGAGCCCAAGCAGTAGACACGTGTCCCCAGGCACCTCCCAGCCACACGCACCCTTCTGCAAACACACAGGGCCTGTGATTGATTCTCTGCTCTCTTCACAGAGCCAGGGCGGGGCTGGCTGAATGGGCCGCGTGCAGCCCAAAGGCCGCCTGGAACCCCTCTCCTGCCCTCTGCCCCGGAAGACCTTTGTTTGTTTTGCGAGGCAGCCTTTTCTGTCCAGCTTGGAAGCCTACTCCTGGCCTCCCTGGAGCCACCCATCTCAGCTAAAGCAACAAAGAACCTCTGAGCTGGGGCTGGTGAAGGACCTGAGTGTTCAGGTGTGGACGAGAATCAGTGCTAGCTCGGGAAGGAGTGCAGGGCCCTCCTGGCTGGAGATTTCCACACGGGGAGGCCGCTCCCCCACCCCCACCCTCACCCATCTCTTCCTTCACAATTGCAAGCCAGCTGTCGCCACTCCCAGGACCCTGGCTCTGTCTAGCAGGCTCTGGAGTTGAGCAGACCTTGTCTACTCAGCACTGCCTGGAGTGGACAAACCAGGTTTGAGGGTAGCCAGGCGCTTCCCCACCCCCAGGATGAAGAGGCATTTACTCTCTTCCCCTCCAGCCCTCAGTTTAGTCACTGTCACCCGGCTTTTGTCCCATCTGGGTGTGAACCCGGGAGAAGAGAGCTCTGGTCCAGGAGTCTAGAACCCCAGGTCCCAACTCTTTCTAGTCTGGGCCTGGCTTTGCGACTCTGGGCATGCTTTGTTCTGGCATTGGGTCTGGTATCAACTGCACATTGTTTTCTCCAGCTGTGTTCAAGTTATGAATTCCTGTGGGAAAGGGACCCTGTCTCTCTTTTCTGTATGCTTTCCACACACCTGGTAGACTGCACCAGAGGTGAATGTCTAAATGAGACGAGGTTGTTTTTGTTTTTAAATTTCTGGGTGCCAGACTGCAGATTTTGTTGAGGCTCTGATAGAAATTGTCTGCCTGTCTGTCTCTCTTTCTTTCTTCTGCTGAGAGATCTGGACCAGGGACTCTGAAGAGAGACTATGGGGTGCTCCACCTTCGTCTCCTTCTTCTAACATTATATGGGTGCGAGTTGCAAGTTTCTCCTATGTGTGTGTGCACCACGTGTGGGCCTCTTGCCCTTAGAGGCCAGGGAATAATGTCGGATACTCTGGAACCGGAACAATTCACAGCTGTGAACAGCCATGGGAGTGTTGTAGAGAACCCAGGCCCTCTACAAGAGCAGTCTGTGCTCCTAACTGTTCGGCCATCTTGTTTATAATTGTGAAAAATCTGAAGACTTATGCTGTCCACAAGTGGTGCAGCCATGGCTTTGTGGAAAGAGCAGCCCCTCTCCTCCTTCTGGCCCAGGGAGAAACCTCCCCACCTCCCCTCACTGCCCAGAACCAACCTCGTTCCATTTTTCCTTTTTCCTTTTTTTTTTTTTTTGGTCTAGCAGATCTGAAAATAATCCCACACATTCCTTTGCTATACTATTCATCCGCCCACTTAGCCATTTATCCATCAATTGATCATCCCGCCATTGTTCATCTATCTGTCCATCTGTCCATAGACCCATCTGCCCGTATACCTATCCAGTTCATTCACCTACCTACTCATCTGTTCATGCATCGTCATCAGTCCATTATCCATCTATCCCCTTAACCACGTATCTACCCATTCATCCATTCACCTGCCTCCCTCCTTCAACCAATCTACCCCTCCGTTTACTCATGTGTTTATCCTTCCACTCACCTACCATCCAGCCACCAAGACGTCATCCACCCACCCACCCACCCATCCATCCATCCATCCACCCACCCATCCATCCACCCACCCACCCATCATCCATCCATCCATCCATCCATCCACCCACCCACCCACCCATCATCCATCCATCCATCCATCCACCCATCCACCCATCCATCCATCCATCCATCCATCCATCCATCCATCCATCCATCCATCCATCGCCTATTCACCCACCCTCCCATCTCACAGGCGTGGTCTGAGTCTGGCTAGGCATTGTCCCAGGTCTGAAGAAAAGGAGCAAGCAAAGCCAGGTTTGTCCTTATGGGCCTCTGATGGTGACTGGCCTTGTCAGCGAATAGGGACAGTTAAGGGACTGGAGGCCACTCAAACTCCCGCCAAATACAGACAGACAGACAGACTGAGGCTTTTGGACAGAGGCCCTAGGTGGACCCATCTTGCTCTTGCTCTCGGGCTGCAGGAGGCTGTGCTCTGCCCTGGAGACCCCTCGGGAGCCAGGGGGGAGGGAAGCTGGAAGACTCCAGGGAGGCCTGTGAGGCGGGTGGGGCGTGGGAAGACTGCGGACTGCTGTGGGACAGCAGGGCTTTCCTGTCACTCCTGGTCCCCTCCTTTGTCCCCATGTGTCACCAAAGAACGCAGCCACAATCTTGATAAAGGAGGCTTTGTCTGGCAGCCTTGAGAGGGGGGAGGGAGAGAGTGGAAGGGGAGGCCCCGGGCAGGAAAGAGTTACCCCTCCCCTAGGGCTGGCCCTGCCCCCACCGCCGCTGGCTCTGGGCAGGAAGCACCTATGCTCCCTGGACACCCACATCCTCTGCTGAGCCCAGAATGTGCTTCCTGACTTGGGGTGCACAGCTTCCCGTTCTTTGAGCCTCAGTTTCCTCATCTGGAGGGAGTTATCTGACAGCTCCGTGTCGGTGGGGCGCAGCCCGGACAGCTGTGAGGCCCACTGTTAGCCTTAAGGACCAGTGAGGGGAGGGCGGACCCCAGAGGCCGGCTTGATCCAGCTACGAAATGTCTCCTGTGTGCCCGGGGGTGAAGGCGGGTGGCAGGCACTTGTGCAGGTGGCTGGAGTCCAGGCACGGCCTTTGGCTTGGGGGGACTTGTGGCCGGCCGTTTGAGAGTGTGCACTGTTCCCTGAAGCCTGTGAGGGCCGGCACTGGGTGCCCTGGGTACCTTCTGCTGCGCACGTGTGCTGGACGCTCGTGGAAGGGTAACAGGGCTGCCGAGGGCCAGGCAGCTGCCACGGAGGTCTGTGTGCCTGTCAGTTGGTTCTGGCCTGCTCCGTGCCTCAGTTCCCCAGGCAGTGTGGGTCTGACACTAGCACCACCTCATGGTTTTGGTGGGCAGCTCGCAACGTGGGCCACCGGGGTCACTGGGACAATGGCGTCTGCCTCTGGCCGCACAAAGACTTTGTTTAATTCAAGGTCACAGCTGGGGTGAGCTGGGACCAGCCCAGCCCCTCCTGGCAGTTCCTGCCTAGGAAGGAAGGGTGTGGGCAGAGGGCTGTGGTCCTGGGGTGAGGAGGTCTTGGAGGGCAGGAGGCATGTGAGCTGCCTTGTCCTGCAGGGCACTGCCCTTTGTGGGGGAATCTGTCACCTTGGTCTGAGCTTAGAGACCTGGTCCCTTACTCTTCCCCCACAGTGATGGACTTAGTTAGCCACGGACCCACGAAAGACTCCCAGGTCTTTCTCCCTCTAAGCCAACGTAGATGAATCCTTATGAGTAGCTTTCACCAGGGAAGGCTTGGTTAAGGTCTAAGCCAACTGCTGAGGCCGGTCGGTTGGGGTCTTACATTGTGACTAGCTCTGTCACATGCTCTGTGACCTTGAGCTAGTGAATGAACTGCTCTGTGCCTGTTTCCTACACGCAGAATGCACATTTTCACAGCGCCTGTATCCTAGGGTCCTGGTGAGAATGGCATGGGATACAGTGGCCACTGAAGAGCATGGCTAGGCGTCTACATGCCCGTGATGCCTTGCAGCACTGGGGAACCATTTGCCAGTGGTGGTCATGGAGCATGCAGAATGGAAGGCTGGGCTGTGGCTCTGGGGACACCTTGGGGAGCCACCCCTTGCAGCTGCAACCAGAGGGAGGCTGGGGAGGCAGGTAGGAGATGGGGTCCTGAGCGCCTGGGGGGCAGGGCTGGCTGGAACAGGGGGAGGGAACCATGACCATAGCCACAGTCTGATGGGGGCTGGGACCCTGAGAGGAAAGGCCGGTTGGCGCCAGACGTCTCCTAAGGCCTAAGGTCTCCTGAGCTGAGCGTTGCACAGCCCAGGGGGAAGTAAATTTAGGGCAAGACGGTGGCCAGAAAATGAATTAAAGCTGTTGCGATGACATATGTCTGTGACTCCAGTGCTTTGGAAGGGTGAGTGTGAGTGTGTGTGTGTGTGTGTGTGTGTGCCAGAGACAGAGAGAGAGAGAGAGAGAGAGAGAGAGAGAGAGAGAGAGAGAGAGAGAGAGAGAGAGAGGAAAAACTTTTGTTTGTTCCCCTTTGTCTTGGCCATATCTGCCGTGTTCCCTTGGCTCTTGAAACACACAAGTTCAAGGATAAAATTACGAATTTCAAGGCAGCGATATCCATGGGGTCCCTCATCCCCAAGGCTGGCTCTGGTCCTGCCCATTTTGTGGATGAGGAAAGTGAGTCTGTAGGTGTGACACATGCTTGCCACTTCCAACCCAGGCCCCTGTCTCGTCTCCTGCACTGCGTGTGCACACTCCTCTCTCCCCAGAGGAGCCCAGGACCATTTGAAGGGCCCCTGTGGCTCTGTTAATACACATGCAAAGGGGAAGTTTGGGCCCTGGGCTTGGACGGCCCCACAGCCTCTACCCACATACAGCCTGCAGAGCTGAACACAGCACAGAGCCTCGCTGCTTTCCCCACTGGGCTCACTACCCGGCCGCATCCCCCTCAGGCATAAAAAATAAAATAAAAAAAAAAATCAAACCACTGTCCCCCCCAAGTGCTCAAGATTCCCAGCTCTTCATTTATTTATATGTATGTATGTATTTATTTTTTTGGCCACTAAGGAGAGTAATGCATGGCCGGCCGCTTGACGTGATTATTAAAGGCTCCGGTGAGCTATGGGCAGTGTTTCCTCCCTCTCTGGCCAGCCTGAGAACCAGCCCCAGAGGATGGCAGAGATTAATGGAGTCCTTGTGGGGTCTACCTGTGGGGAGAGGGGGCTATGCCCACTCCTGTGATCTCTGGGGCAGGACTTCCAAGAGCACTGGGGCTCCCTAACACTGCGGCATGCAGAACAAGTACCAACAGACAGACGGCCGTGAAGGTAAAACCACAGTGGACGGTGACAGCCACACTCCCAGTACGTGCTCAGGCTTTGATTGTCAGGCAGTGGCACAGAATGGGTTCTGGAAGGATGCCAGGACACCCACTCTGGTGGTGGTGCAGAGCTCCCCACTCTGCTCTGCTTGATGCCCAGTATCCACACAGCACTGGTCCCCACACAGCGACCCCTAGCCCTAAGCTCTGACCCCAAGGGAGAGATGCTTACCCTTGACGCAGAGGGTAGGACCAGTGATGATGGGCCACGCCCTTCTGTGTATGTTTCTCTTATCAGTTGATGAATAAAACACCGTCTGGCCAGTGAGGCAGGAAGATAGGCGGGTCTAGGAGGTGGAGAATTCTGAAAAAGGCAGGCAGAGAGAGCCCACCAAAGATAGTCGCCATGCGGGCCGCCAAAGGAGCAACAAGTCCAGGCATTCTCCAGTAAGCCAAGACTACGTGGAAATACATAGATTAATAGTTACGGGTTAATAATTAATAATTAATAAGAAGCTGTAGCCACCGGCCAACAGTTTAGTAATTATTGTAGCATCTGTGTGCTTATTTGGGGGCAACTCGGTGGTGGGACCTGGCGGGAACGCAAACCGCCAGCAGCACAGCTCTGCTGGGCCTTGCACGCTACCCTGTACCGTGTCACATGGTTGCAGGGGGGATACTAGGAAGCAGGCTGGCCCTGTCCGGCCCACCCCACCCCAGTGGTTTCACCGTCATCACATGAGAGGAGCCGGATGACTACAGCTCCCTCAGCACCCGGAGTCAGGCCAGAGCCACCGTCGTCTGCACATTCCGAGGGCTCATGGCTGCTCACTCATGAAGCCACAGGCCCAGGGTGACATAGCTCACCAGGAGTGCCACCGAGAATCGCTTAGGTCTCCTCAGGCTCCTGACGGTTTCACCACAGACTCGGCTACTTGATCCCCAAGAGGAGGTCAACCCTGGATGGGGAAGGGTGTTCAAGCCAGTGGGGACAGCGTCCACTTAGTGCCATGTTGGATGGCTCATGGTTTGTCTCTAATGACTTCACAGTGGTAACTCACTCCACACAGCCCATCTGATTGATGGGGGGTTAGGAGATTCAAGAACTCCGAAAACATTCAATATATATATCACTTTCTTCACCTCCAGAAAGAAACCCCAAACCCTTCCCCACGGGCCTGACCTCCTCCACCCACACCCCTATCCTGTCAACCAGGAATCTGCTGTCTCTAGAGATCTGTGTATTTTGGGAGTTTTCTCTAAAAGCATAGTGTAATACTCAGAGGTAACTGGCCTCTCTTGCTTATGGCAGTGTCCTTAAGGTCCGTCGTCATCGTCGTCATTGCAACTTGTCCGACGTTTGGTTCCATGGCTTCATTGGCTTCATACCATTCCCCCCCCCCCAGGGCGGAGCTCACTCTCCTCCATTGGCCAATGTCCTTTCTACTCCTGGCTACTGTGGCTTGTTTATGTTCTCATGGGATGCAAGTTTTCCTTTCCACAGTATTCCTGGGAGCAAGCTGCTGGGTCAGACGGCCACTCTACGACTGTTGAGGGATACCAGAATTCTGGCCAAAGGGTGTTCTTGTCTTGTTTTCTAGAGAGTGACCTCATGCACACACAGTAGGTAAGTGTTATTCCATGGAGCTATACAGCCACACCTTTTGAAACTGTCATTTAGAGATAGAGTGCCCAGGCTGGTTTCAAACTCACAATCCTCTTGCCTCAACCTCTGGAGAGCTGTGGTGACAGGTGTGCATACCTGTGCCTGATTGGAATTAATCTTTTATTCTCTCTCTCTCTCTCTCTCTCTCTCTCTCTCTCTCTCTCTCTCTCTCTCTCTCTCTTTCTTTCTTTCTTTCTTTCTTTCTTTCTTTCTTTCTTTCTTTCTTTCTTTCTTTCTTTCTCTTTTTGAGACAGGCTCTCATCTATCATAGCAGACTCTAGTAGCTGAGGGTGACCCCCAAGTTCCGATCCCGAGTGTTAATATCACCCTGCCAGTGGGCTGCCATACCAGCTTGCGGGGTGCTGGGCCTCGAGCTGTCACTCCATGCATGCTAGTACCCTTACAACTGAGCCACGTGACCAACCCTTGATGCCCATCAAGAGAGCAAGAATGACATTGCCCATCAGCCTCAGCACCCAAAGCGTCTCTTAAGGACACACTTCTGCCATCGGGAAGGAAACTTAATCTGAAGGTGTGTTTGGGGAGGGTGTCCATATTCAGCTGACAAGGGCACCGGTGCCTGCAAAGCTGTGAGAGGCTTCTCATCTGAGCGACAGAAAGATGTTGCTTCCCTCGAAAGTGTGGAAGCTGGCTGGGTCCATAGCAGGTTTCACATTTGGGCCTTTTTGTCTTTTCTTCCATCTTCCCAGCCAGGGCCACCAAGCCTCACATGCAAATCATATGCAAATCTCCCCTCCCATCGGCCCTTAGCACCCAGAGGAGTAGGAAATATTCTGGGCTGGGTCCTTCCCTTCATTAATTTCTGAGCCTTAGTACATTACTGATGGGTAATTAAAAGTGAGCTATTAATACTACATTTAATATTTAAGTGCAGTGAAGGGGAGAGAAATGTAAGTCAAGAATTCTAGCCGACAAGATGCTACGTTCCAGAGATGAACTGGGAGGTTTTTTTTTTTTTTTTTTCTTTTTTCTTTTCTCCTTTCTTCTGCTTTCCCAATGCCCCAGACTGTTTTCATATATATATATATATATATATATATATATATATATATATATATATATCTGAGAACTTCATTTAGCGATGGAATTCCAGGGAGACATCAGACCCCAGGAAAGACACTGGGGAGGCAGTAGTTACACTGGAATTGAAGTAGGTCCTGAGTCCCAGGGGGCTGCTGTCCTTCTCTGATGGGGCTGATGCTGAGGAGGCTGCGATGAGAATATCGTTTATCTATACCAGGGGTCATAGCGGTGTGGACCTCTGGATCCTCATCCTCCTTGATCTCCTCCTCACATTCAAAACTAGGCTTCCTACATCTCAGCCCCTTGGTCTCCCAGGAGGCCCCTAGAAAGCAATACCCTGGGGCTTTGTGTTGCAAGGCTGTAAAAGGGCCTGGCACCATCTCTATGGGCCAGCTCTATTCTTCCTATGCTCTTGTGAGTGTGAGGTCTACAGGTCATTTAAATGCCAGCACCCGGTAACTCCAGAGGCCACGTGCGATAGGTGGCTTAGCCAACATGGGCTACATCCCAGGGCTGCTGATGCTGTGAGATGATATTGCCCAATACACCAGCCAGGACGGTTTCCCCAAGGCCGCTGGAAATTGATGCAGGATGGGGTTAGGTGAACCTGTAGGGCTTTGTGTGTCTACGGGGACCTTGATCTTCGGGATGTGAAGTTGCTAGTAGGTCCTGTTCAAGAAGCTGTGTTTTCTGAGTGAGTCAAGTGGAGGAGGATTCTCAAGAGGAGGTCAATGGAGGTGTAAGCTATTGTGGGTGGGGCCATTCCTGGGCCGCTGGTCCTGGGTTCTATAAGAAAGCAGGCTGAGCAAGCCATGAGGAGCAAGCCAGTGAGCAGCTCCCTCCATGGCCTCTGCACCAGCTCCTGCCTCCTGGTTCTTTCCTCATTTGTTTTGATGATGAACAGTGATGTGGAACACAAGCCAAATAAACCCTTTCCTCCCCAAGGTACTTTGGTCATGGTGTTTCTTCACGGCAATGGTAACCCTGACTAAGAGAGCATCCACCCACCCACCCATCCACCCACCCACCCACCCACCCACCCATCCATCCATCCATCCACCCATCCACCCATCCATCCATCCATCCATCCATCCAACCCATCCATCCATCCATCCATCCACCCATCCATCCATCCACCCACCCACCCACCCACCCACCCACCCATCCATCCACCCATCCATCCTTCAGCCTCTTTCCTTATTTTTCTCTCTCATACCTTTACCCATCCTCCCCCAGCCAGGCCCTGCTGGGAGAGTGCTTGTGGCCTGACCACCTCACCAGTCTTCTTCACTGCACACATACCATCCAGAGCACAGTGGAGGAGCTGTCTTGGATTCTCAGCCTGGGCACGGGGAGACTCCTCTGCTTAGTTCCTGTCTATGGCACCAGCTCTGGGTGCCCCTTACATTCCAGTGTCTCACTGAGCAAAAACTTCTCTCTGCGTTTTATAAAACATCCAACCGGCAGCATGTTGGCACAACGAGGCGATAAACAGAAAATTCAATTTATTTAACCAGATAGGAAGGATGAAACCCTACAGCTGCCCAGATCCTTCATACTGTAAAGGACCAGCATTCAGAGAGGCTGTCCCTGGGGAGGTTATCTGCAGAGGCCAAGTACCAAGAAGAGTCCCCACAGAGGGGCTGGCAGAACCTGACAGCCTCCCACTGCCTTCCTCCATCCTGCAGCCCCATGCAAATCACCAGGAGCTTCATTTACATATGCACCAGCTCATTTCCATATCCCCCAGCTCTGGGTGGCAGGGCCCTGGGACTAGCTGACAGCCGCCTCTTTTGTTTGGTCTTGCCATCCAGGGAATGGCTCCTTAGTCTTTCCAATTGGGGCTGGGGGGTGGGGGAGAGAATGGGAAAGCTAGCCAGGGAAAGCAAAGCAGAGAAGAGGGCCCTCAGGACAAAGGAGGCAGCCGCCATCTGTGCCGTAGGAAGGGAAGAAACACCCCTGTCTGGAGTCGGACACTGGGGAAGCTGGTGACAGAGGGACAGGGCCTGGCTGGCTGCAGTGGGATCTCAGAAGTGTCAGCACTGGCTGTGGGCCCAGCCTTGTCAGGAACGCACTTGGCTCTGGAATCTCCGCAGGTGACGGAGACGTGTGCCTCTGTTTCCCCCCTCGGAGACAAGACTATTTCTCAGTAGCATCCTGAGCTTGTGGGGGAGCCCAGGGTGTGGATGCTGCACGCCCACGGGTGGCCCTGGGCTCTCCTGCTCCCTTCCATGGTGACACAGCTGTTAAACAAAAGCAGGAGGCTTGCCTGCCACGGCCTCTCCTGTGAGATGAGCTTGTGTCTCTGGGCCTCAGAGCTGGTAGGCTTTACCACAGAAGCTAGTTCTGTTTCCTTCTTCTTGTCTGTTGTCACCGTGTGGATTGAGTCCAGCTCCTGGTTCAGCCCTGCCCTCTTACAGCCACGCCCACTTTGCAGATAAGAGCTTGGAGGCACAAGCTCAGCCTCTTGCCCACGCTTTGCTGTCTTCTCTTTATGAGCCCCACCTCTGCTCACCTGGAAGCCCCTGGGCCCCCAGCACTGTTCCAGCAGGACACATTTTGCTCAATAGAACCCTGATATAATCTGGGGGGGACTGGTTTAATCTGGGGAACCCTGGTTTAATCTGTGAGCAAGATATTGAGGTGGCTTGGGGTAGGGAGAACATGCGTGTTGGAACCTACACGTCGTTTCTGACTGTGACTCCCTCCAGTCTCTGGTTATGACCCACTCAGATTTCTGTCTTGAGTCTTCACACCAAAGCCCTTTCCTCCTTTACATTCCTGGATGACAGTGCGGTGCAAGAAGGGTGTGTATGTGGTGTGTGTGTGTGTGTGTGTGTGTGTGTGTGTGTGTATGTGTGTGTGTGCGTGCATGCGTGTGTGAGCATATATGTACTGTTTATGTGTGTATATATGTATGTGTGTGTGAGTGTATGTGTGAGAAAACATGTGTATGTAGTGTGTGTGTGTGAGTGTGTGTGTGAGTGTGTGTGTGTGAGTGTGTGTGTGTGTATGTGTGTGTGTGTGTGCGCATGCATGCGTGTGTGAGCATATGTGTACTGTTTATGTGTGTATATATGTATGTGTGTGTGAGTGTATGTGTGAGAAAACATGTGTATGTAGTGTGTGTGTGAGAGTGTGTGAGTGTGTGTGTGTATGTGTATGTGAGTGTGAGTGTGTGTATGCATGTATGTGTGTGTGAGTGTGAGTGTGTGTGTACAGCAAGTGAGGTCCCCAGTCCTATATGAGTATCCCTGTGCTGGTCTCTTGCACACATGCATATTTACACACATCCATGTGCACTGCATGGGAGATGCTCCTGTGCAACAACCCAGGAGACCAGAGACACTCGCAAGGTGCCTGTTTGTGCCTGTTCTGAGCACTTCTTGCCTGTGTTGGTGGGGCTGATTCCTACCTTAACTGAGTGAGTGCCTGGCAGGAAAGACACATTGCTCCTTAGCAGGAGGTATTAGTCTTGGCCCTCTGCAGGGGTCTCTTCCTTTCCCCCTGGCCAGTGAGGAGCAATGGCTCCAGGCAGGAGCTGAAGAGCTCCAGGTGACAGGTAGTCTGGCCAGTCCTTGCCGCCTGGTGCCAAACCCCTCCCTGGGTGCGTTAGAACTGCATCCCCTGAGTGACTCAGAGGGCCTGGGCAGGTGTCTGAAGCTCTGGCTTCACCCACAGCCCCCCCTCTGCCAAGTCATTTTCCTCTGTCCTGAGGTCTGGGTTGCAGTTTTAAATTTAGCCTCTTGTAAAGCCTTGTGTGACCTGGCCCCTGGGGGCCATGTGAGGACCTCTGGGAACCTTTCTGGGAGGGATATCATCGGAGTGATCTGGAAGATCCTGTATCTTCTTCATCCTTCTTTCTGTCTCAAGCCACCTCACACCCTTGCCCAGATGGGAGGCACAGGGTGCTTGTCTGAAACCTAGGACTTGTGGGTTTAACCTCAGCTTAGGCCAATTTCTATGTGGTCAGCAGTAAGGCCTTGGCTCCCGGGACTCTGTTTCCCCATGTTCACAGTGGGTCTTTCAGTTAATTTCCTAATATCCTTGAGGTTTGCAAAAATTAGCTGGATGGAGGGCATCTGTGATCTCTGTGGCTAACTTAGGCCTTTCTTGCACTTCCCAGAAGCCCTCGCTCTCAGGCTTTCTGTTAGTCCCTTGGAGCCAGCGGGAGCTTAGAGGAATTCAAGCATGACCCCTTCCTGGGCCATCACTTTTGGAATGCAGCCCACCCAAGGTCAAGCAGGCAGGGAGGGCCAGCTGCTGGCTGCACACTCTGTGGTGAGACTGTGGACCTGGGTTGTCATTGGACAGGCCTTGTATGTGCTTGTCCAGACACGGGGGTAAGAGATTAGCGCCACCGTAACACACCGGCCACCGGAGGACACTGCCTGCTCCCTAGGGGACCAGGCTCAACCGCCATTGGGCCAGCTAGCTCTGGGGAGGGACGGGAGAACCTGATACCTTTAGACACTTGGTCTTGTCACTCCTGGGGGGATTTGGTGAGCTGTGGGTAGCTTGCTTGGTTGGGTACATGCTGTGCTGGTGCCTGGGAAGCAGAGGACTTGGTACATTGTCTCTAGATTTGGCACGGTGCGGAGACAGAGGGCACGGTGACATTCTGTGAATATCTTTGTGTGAATAAACAAAGGGGCCCTTTACTTTCCCATTAAAAATGGCAGCCCGTCTTAACACAGATCAACGTGGGTTCTGTCCGTGATACTAAACCTGAACCGGGAACCCCATCGACTCCTTCCATTCTTACAACGTGCCTACTGCCAAGACTCCAGTCTAGCTCCAAATGCATAGTGTCTCCACTGTGTTCCCATCTGAATGCTGCCTTCACCTTCCCCACCAGGTGAGGTGGCAGAGCTCAAGGGGCCATGCTGGTTCTCAGCAATTTAACGCTACCTGTAGGATCCCACTCTGGGTCGTTCATGAGGCCATGGTCCTGTTCCTTCTGCTTGGACAGCTGTCTCTGCCCTGGGCCTGGACCTGACTTGTTTGTGCTTCACCAGTCTCAGATCTGGCTTTGCTGTGGCCCCTGGCCTTTTAGTCCGCACCATGACTTCCTGAATTAGAACTCTTGCCCGGCTGGACCCTGGTGCAGATGCTGGAGGATAGCTGGAGTGATCTGAGACAAGGGAAGAGGCCCTTCACCAGCATGGACACCAACCACTAAAGCGTCTGTCTGTCATCTGTCTGTCTGTCTGTCTCCCCACCCATCCATGTATCCGCCAGTCACCTATCCATCCAGGCTCCCTGACATATGTCCATCACTCATCCGTTCACCCATTCATTCATCCATCAGTGTTTTCATATGTGTACTCATCTATCCACCATCAGTCCACCCCGCTGTCCATCCATTTGCTGTCTTTTTATCCACCTGCTGACTGTCCATCAGTTCAGTCATATATCCATTATTCTTTCCAGGTATCTGTATCCACCCATCCACCAACCTATTTATTCATCTGCCCATCACCCATCCGTCTGTTCATCCAGCTACTTATTTATTCACACACTCACTTAATAATCCATTCATTAATCCTTTTATTCATCCACTCACCCATCCACCCACCCACCCACCCACAATTTAACCATCTCCCATCAACAACACATCCATTCAACAACACAATTTTCTTTCTATTTATCCATCTGCTTATCCATCTATCCACTCACCCAGCTAGCCATCCATCCTTCCATTCATCCAGCTACCCATCCATCCATCCATCCTTCCCATTACCCATCTATCCATCCATCCATCATCCATCCATCATCCATCCATCCTTCCATCCATCCTTCCATCCATCCTTCCATCCATCCTTTCCATCCATCCATCCATCCTTCCATCCATCCATCTATCCATCCATCCTTCCATCCATCCATCCATCCTTCCATTCACCCAGCTACCCATCCATCCATCCTTCCCATTACCCATCTATCCATCCATCCATCCTTCCATCCATCCATCCATCCATCCATCCATCCTTCCATCCATCCATCCATCCTTCCATCCATCCATCCATCATCCATCCATCCATCCATCCATCCATCATCCATCCATCCATCCTTCCATCCATCCTTTCCATCCATCCATCCTTCCATTCACCCAGCTACCCATCCATCCATCCATCCATCCATCCATCCATCCATCCATCCATCCATCCATCCTTCTATTCACCCAGCTACCCATCCTTCCATCCTTCCCATTACCCATCCATCCATCCATCCATCATCCATCCATCCATCCTTCCATCCATCCTTTCCATCCATCCATCCTTCCATCCATCATCCATCCATCCATCCCATTACCCATCTATCCATCCATCTGCCCAATCGTAGATGATGCATGTACCTGTCCACCTATCCGTCCGAGGAGGCACAGGGCAGGCTGTACCCTGTCCTGGGTCAGGATAGAGAAGGACCTCCTGGGGACCAGCCCGTGTGTGAAAGCCCCTCTTTTTCTTTCTACCTTCCCCCTCTCTCCTTCTCCCTTCCTCCCCTTCCTCTCTCCTTCCCACTTCTTCATTTTGTCTCCTCCTTCCTTTATTTTCCTTCAGTTCTGCCTCATCTTGTTTTTTCCTTTCTCCCTCCCTTGTCCTCTGTTTCTCTGATGTCCTTCTCTCCTCCCTCATCTTCTTCCTCTTCTGCATCACCTCCTCTTCCTTCTGTTTCCCATCTTCCTCTTCCTGTGCTTCCTGCCCCTCCCTCTGCCTCTCTGGGGCTCACTGGGCTCATGCAGCATCAGGCTGAAGACCTAACCCCCGCAGGCTTGCTCCTGGCTTCTCCCAGGGCCTGTACGACAACAGTACCAGTCTTCAAGTCTCAGCAGGACCCAGAGCACCTGTGATGACAGCAGCAGCCTGAAGCCAGGGCCTGAGACAGAATCATGTCATGTGGAGTCAGAGACCCTGGCCCAGGCTGGGATAGTGGGAGCACTTGAAGCTAGCTGGTGGGAGCACTTGAAGCTGGTGGGAGCACTTGAAGCTAGCTGGTGGGAGCACTTGAAGCTAGCTAGTGGGAGCACTTGAAGCTAGCTGGTGGGAGCACTTGAAGCTAGCTCCCCAAGTTGCCCCTGTAGGACTTTTCCTTGCTGCCCCCTTCACCCAACCACATTTTTGCTAAACTTGGAACTGTTCTAGCTCCCCACCCCCCTAAGAAGATCTGTGAGCTGCATGAGTAGAACCTACTGCACCTTGTAGCTGGATTTTTCTCTCCCGCCAGCCAGCCAGCTCCCAAATGACCACACAGAGACCTATTATTAGTTATAAACGCTCGGCTGATAGCTCAGGCTGGTTACGAACTAGCTCTTACAACTTAAACTAACCCTTATTTCTTCCTCATTTCTTCCCTACGCTCTACCACGCGGCGGGACCCGTTTCCAGCACGGCACGTTCATCTCCTGTTTCTCCTGCACCTGGCTGTCGACTGCCCATCTTCTTCCCAGCCTCTCTCTTTGTCCACGAGTCCCGCCTAACCTCCACCTGCCTAGCTATTGGCCATTCGGCCCTTTATTAAACCAATGAGAACAACAAACATTCTCAGCGAGCAAGAAGATTGTCCACTCTGGGGCATCCTAATGCGCAAATCAAACCGCTGTGGCAGTGTCCCAGGCTGGTGACAGGGACCTTCCTCCCTTGGCATGGAATGAAGGAAGAGTCAGGGCTGCTAAGGATGTGGCCACATGAGGAGTATAAAAAGCTCTCATCCAGTCCTCCTCATGCACCCGCCGGCTGGCCTGGCCTCAGCCGCCTCTCTGAGCCCGTTGTTGGCTCTCCCTTATCGGCAGTCAGTCACCTGGTTGCTCTGAGCCTTGCTTGGTGTCCTCCTTTGAAAACGGACAATGAAGGTGTGGGCTGGGCTTCTGATGCAGATGTCTAATGTGAGTAGCAGTCGGCAGAGCTGTGCTCTCCACCCTGATGTCCCTGGTTGCTCTCCAGGCTGTGAAGGGAAGCGTCCTCAGGCTCAGCCCCTCCGTGACCATGTCTCAGGCCTCGTGTTTTTCTCGTGCACTTAGTTGCTTGCTGGTGGGGGCACTTGGGATGCTGCCCTTCCTTCCGATAGTCTGGCTCTTGTCCACTCACCACCCGGGGGCCGGATGCCCAGTGGGGCTTGGTGTCCTTCATTCCTTCACTGTCTTGCAGGACAGTCAGCCAGGGTTCCTCTTACCTCTTCCAGTCTCTACAGGGAGGCTGTAGGCACCAGGGTGGTACTCTGTACAGACAGACAGCTTTAGTCCCCATGAAAGGGACAGAGTTCAGATGGAGATGTACCTTTTGCATCTAGAAGAGCCACATGTGGCCTATTCACTCACTCGCGCATTAATTCATTAGCTCATATACCCATTCACTCAATCCCTCGCTCAATCATTCATACAAGAGCTTACTCAGTCTTCATCTGCTCATTCATTCATTCATTCATTCATTCACAAATTCACCCATCATCCATCCATCCACCTCCTCATCCATCCCATCCAGCCATTCACTCACTCACTCACCCACCCACCCATCCATTCACCCACCCGTCCATCCATTCATTCATCTGTTCAGATATTTATTCACTCGCCCGTTCACACATTCACCCATTTATTTATTCATTCACACCCTTGGTTGTTCATTCACAGCTACTGAGCCTGTATCTGCCCTGGGCCCAGCACTGAACCTTTCTGAGCAAAACGGGATCCTGTTATCTTGGAGCTCAGGTCTTCTGGGGACCATGCTGGGCATTCAGGAAGGCTGTGGCAGGGACTATAGACCATCAGAGCAACGGCATAAGCAAGGAATGCCCAGAATTGAGGGTGTGACAGGAAGAGGGAGGCAGGTTCAAAGCCCGCGGTGGGAGGAGCAGAGGACACGGCTGGAGCAGTGGTGGCAGGGTTTGGGGTCAGTGTGTGAGGACAGTGGCAGATACAGAAGAGGTCGCAGGTAGGAGGAGGGCGCACAGTGACATGGGAGGTGACAGCATGGGAGGTGACAGCATGGGAGGTGACAGCATGGGAGGTGACAGCAGACACAGAACTGGGATACAGTAAGTGGCACTGCGGAAGGGGGGGCATGCTGGCATTGCAGAGACGTCCCTTACCTTGACGCCAAGGGGAGGAGGCCACGGGTGCCAGGCCAGTCTCTCTTCGACCCTGTCTCTCTGGGTTCTCTGACGCAGAGGGGGAAACTGGTTTTGACAGCAGCCAGGTGCCTCCTGTGTTTGGGTGGCCATGCTCACTCAGACCTTCCATCTTCCCTGGTGGCACAGGGTCCCTTCCTGCTCCCCAGAGCGGGCCTGGGAGCCCAGGAGACCTGAAGACGAGGTTTCTGTCCCGCCTGGCCCCACAGCCGCTTTGCCACAAATAGACACACACAGACTTAAGTATAAAACGTTTGGGTGACGGCTCAGGCTTCTCATTGGCTAGGTCCGTCTTAATTATTAACCCAGTCCTATTAATCTATGCATTGCCATGGGGTTGTGGCTTACCGGCAATCCAGCATGTTACTCCTTCGGCAGCATGGCGTCTCTTGGCAGCCTCCCTCTGCCTTCCTCTCCCCAGCCTTCTGCTGGTCTGGTGGGCTATCGGTGTCTTATTCATCAACCAATAAGAGAAACATACATACACACAGAAGGGCGTCCCCTATCAGAGACGGGCAGGGCGGTGGGGACACGGATGAGGACCCAGTGATCTACCTCCATTACAGTGTCCGCTGTTACCAAGGTCACACCGCTGACGCCTCCGGCTCAGGGGACCCTTATCTATTCCTCAGTCCTCTCTCCAGCACTGGAACGCGCAGCTCTGAGAGAACCCTACTGCATGGGGAAGGGCCGGGTACTTGCGGAGCGGATCGTGGCAGAGATGAAGGGAAGGGGAGAAAGTGTGCCCGCAGCGGTAGGCAGCCCTGCCCACCACCCTGCCTTGGCTGTCTCCTCTGTGCATGCTCAGGAAGTGGGGTGTGGCCAGACCTGGTTTAAAGTGTTGGTGTAGGCGTGCTCCTCTCTTATTGCCTGGCCCGTGGGCATGTTTTTGGCTCAGAGTCCTACTTTGAGTCTGATCCTTGTTGATACGTGACGCTCCACTTGACACTCGGTCATGGCGATGGGCTATTCCACAGCACGGATGTGTCACGACGCATTGGGTCATCTTCCCAGTGATGGGCGCGTAGCTGGGTTCCTTTCCGTTTACCACCCAGGCTGTAGGAAAAAACTCCCGGACCAGTCGACACCCCTGGCTTCCGTGCTTCTAAACGAAAAGCACCTGCTTACAGGAAGCCAGTAACAGGTGCCAAACGGCTCCACGTGGCCCACGGTGGTGACGGGGACAAATGGGTCCCAGGTCCGGGCCTTCCTTCACCCAGGGACACTGTAGGTTCATAGCTGAGGCCTTCCCTTCCTCTAAGAGACATTGTCTCGGTATTACTGTCATGTCTCAGTCTCTGGACTCGAGAACAGAGAGGCCAAGCAGTGAGGACACTCAGTGAGAAAGAGGCCAGAGTGAGAGCTCAGGTTCAAAGGCAGAGTCCTTTTCCATCACTGCCCTGCTACAGGCAGAGGGCATGGCTGAGGTGTCACACCGTGACTGTCCCTGAGATGTCACACCGTGCCTGTCCCTGAGATGTCACACCGTGACTGTGCTGAGATGTCACACCGTGACTGTGCTGAGATGTCACACCGTAACTGTCCCTGAGGTGTCACACCGTGTCTGTCCCTGAGATGTCACACCGTGCCTGTCCCTGAGATGTCACACCGTGACTGTCCCTGAGATGTCACACCGTGACTGTCCCTGAGATGTCACACCGTGACTGTCCCTGAGATGTCACACCGTGACTGCCCCTGAGATGTCACACCGTGCCTGTCCCTGAGATGTTCACACTGTGTCTGTCCCTGAGATGTTTACACCGTGACTGTGCTGAGATGTCACACCCTGACCGTCCCTGAGATGTTCACACTGTGTCTGTCCCTGAGATGTCACACCGTGACTGTCCCTGTTCACACCGTGACCGTCCCTGAGGTGTCACACCGTAACTGTCCCTGAGGTGTCACACCGTGTCTGTCCCTGAGATGTCACACCGTGACCGTCCCTGAAGTGTCACACCGTGCCTGTCCCTGAGATGTCACACCGTGACTGTCCCTGAGATGTCACACTGTGACTGTCCCCTCTGTCCAGGACATTTTTCTCACATCTGACCCCATCTTGCCCTCACAAAGACAGGCCGGCCTTTGCTTTTAGGCTGGGGGCACACAGCAGCACGGAGACAGTCAGTAACGTGTCTGTGGACCACAGCGAGGTGAGCAGAGGGAGGCTTGAAGCCGGCACTCCCCTGAGCCCATCACTGCCTTGTCCACCAGCAGCATCTGACACAGCGAGGCTTGGAGATGACAGTCTGCCTCAGAGTGTGTCCGTGTGGGTCGGGTGGCGACTGAGGCACAGATCTGGACCAAAGCATGCCTGGGAACACCCGGCGGACTGTCAGCCGGCCAAGCCGAGTTCCTCCCTTCCCCTGGATCCGAGCACTCAGCCTGCAGCAGGGTGAGGGTTGCACGTGTGTCTCTCTCAGTCCCTCGGTGCATGGGATGCAGCCCCGGAGGCAGAGAAGCCTGGACCAGGGAACCCTTGCCACTGCTCGAGGAGGATGTGCTATTCAGGTCACTGGTTGGGCCACCAGGCAGGGAAGGAGGAGGGTCAGCTGGCTGGGCCACAGGGGGCTGCCAGGCCCCAGGAGCTGTCACCATGACTGATGGATAGGGAACAGCTTCCAGTCACTGGCCATCCTGCCACGAGCCCCGTGGCCATCTCTGCGGCCGCCCACTCTGGCCTCCAGCCCAGAGCTACGCTTTGAATGTCCACAAGGCCTTTGTTTCCTGATATGGAGCTGGGCCGGAGGGGCTGAGGGGCCCCTTTCAGGGGAAGGAGCTGCCAGTGGTGGCTCCCCTGCCTCTGACCCCCACTGTGTCCATCTAATTACCTGCAGGCAGGAGGGGGCCAGCTGAGACAGTGGATCTGAGGAAGGGAAGATGGGGGCAGCTAACCATCAAATTCCACCAAGCACAGACTAGGGAACGTCGTGCTTTTCCAGGTCATGGTAATCAAGGCCCAGAGAGGACAACAGTCTTGACCCAGGTCACACAGCAAGTTAGAGGCAGGGTTTGGGCTGACTCTGAGGAAGTCGGATGCCCAGGGTGAAGGGGAGGAAGGGGGCTGGCACTGTGTGTTGAGCACCTGTTGGGTACCTTGCTGTGATGTTTCTGTGGACAGACCCGTTTCTGGTCACTTTGTATTCTCAGTCAGGCTATTTCTCTGAGTCTCAATTTCTTTATCAATGAAGGATGTTTACTTATAGAGGACCCTGGGGAGACATACATTATATTCAGTGTCCAGCTGCAAGGCAGGCCCACAGAGACAGATGAGTGAGCAGACGGCATGCATAGGATGGGCTGTGGTGGGTGCACAGAGAGGCAGCAGTGGGACCCCAGAGGGTTCCTAAGGAATCCCGCCGAGAATGCGGTGCCTAAGAATTCTCTTCGGAGAGCAGTGAGGGTCCAGACAGGGGTCACAGAATTTGAAGATGGAGAACACACTGAGTGCGCACTTATCAGATGACCTTACGGTTTCCCTCCACGGGCTGAGCCAGTGTAAGCAGCCTGGCACGCCTTTACCACATTGGCACTGGGGAGGTGGTTAGTGACCTGCTGTCCGTCTGTTGCAGGGTGCACAGACGGAGAGTGGGGCCTGGAGGAGCCGCGTGGAGAGGAAGAGAGAATTACGGAGGTGGGAAGGGGCCCGGTGTGGGAAGGAACACTTGGAGCAGATAGCCGGATGCTAGCGGGGGCCTTGACGCCATTGGGTGTCACGAGCGTGATCAAAGCTACCGGCTTTGGAGGCTGAGACAGGAGGGTTTGCTATGAGACTGAGGTCAGGCTGCGGTGGGGGGTGGGGCTTCACATGGAAATTTCTATAATTTGCCAACGTTTAAAAAATGATGTAATTATCAGAAGGGCGGGCGAGCTTATGGGGCCCTGAGTTGTATTGATTACAACTCTTATTAAAGTAACAGACAAACAAGCGAAGTCCAGCCATAGTCAGGAGATCGGTCTCAGGGGGCGAAGGTACAGCGTGACCAGTTTGGCTCCCTTGCTTTCCAACGCTACTCAGAGCCTTCTGGCGCACTCCTGGCTGATGTCTTGGCTGGTTTGCTGTGTGCCCTTAGGAAAGTCACATAACTTCTCTGAGCCTTGGTTTTCATCTGTATATCAGCCGCTTGTTGAGGGCCGTGTGCTGCACGGGGTCAGAGGCTGCGAATGCTTTCTTTCGGTCCTTGGTACACTGGAGAGGACACAGGGGCCCTGAGGGCCTGGAGGCCAGGCCCAGCTGGGGGCGGGAACAAGCCTGCAGTGGGCTTAGCTCAGGGTGGCGCCCAGTTTGGCCTGGCTGCCTCCTTGCCCTCTGCTGGGGTTGGTCACGGATCCCGTTCTTCTGGCAAATGATCTCCATGTGTCCCGGGTTGGGTTTCCCTCGTCTGGCCCGTCCCCCTTGGGAGCCAAGGCCCCCCACGGTCTGACCCCGAGAGGGGCCGGCAGGACGCGCCTGGCATCTGGTTTAACCATCAGAGCCCGGCTTGTTTCGGTTGTAATGACCCGTGGAGCCCTCGGGAGAGGGAGTGAGCCCGGGATGAACGGGCACAGGAGGAGGGAGGGCGGGGACAGCACGCAGCAAACAGATTAAGGGGAGGGCGGAGGGAACGCGCGCGCGCGCTCCTGCCTGCGCTAGACTTCACTCTCAGTACGCGCCCAGTAGTCCGGTCCCCTCCCCCGCGCCTTCCTGCGCTCCTGTCCTGGGGACCCCAGCTTGACCCCTGCCATACTGGCAGGATCTCTCCTTGAGACCCAGGGTGACTTGGAGCGGTGTGAGTGCTTCTGCTCAGCCGTTTCAGGGCCAGGCTTGTCCCCTGCTGTCACCGGAATTGCCTCCCTGACTCTACAGGCGTCCCCTATTGGCTTCTCCCCACCCCCACCCCCATGGCTGTCCCCATTCGGAGACTGAGAAAAGGCTGTTCAGAGAGGTCTGATTATTAGCTCAAGGCTGCCCAGCTGGTTACAGGAGACTGGTTACACCCTGGGTTCATGCTCCCCCAATTTCTGCTTCCCAGAAGGGCTATCTGGGAGGCAGGGACACAGTCCCTCGTCTCTTAACCGTCATTTGGACTGAGGCATGATTTCTAAGCGTTCATTCAGCCTCAACCTGCCGGCCATTGGTCCCCCTGGGCCCCAGATTCCTCATCTGACCACAGGTTAGGGTAGTTCTTTTGGTTGGGGTGCACGTAGGGTGGGGAGAGGGGCCCCTAATTCCCAGAAGGGAGACCGGCGCTCAGAAAGGCCAGTGACCTCACAGGACATTACAGCCAAGCCAAGTCAGGGTGGGATTCGAATCCGGGATTTTCTTTATGGCCACACTTCATAACTCCTTGGGTCCAGACTGCCTCCTATCTCAGAGTGAACCGAGGGTGCCTCGGTCTTGTCGCCCCTCAGATCGCAGCTGTGAGGGACAGCATCGGGGCGGGCTTGGACGTCCAGGGAACGTCCCCGTCTGCCAATCTGCCAGCCTCCTGTCTGGTTCCCAGGGCTGTGATGACTGGATTTCGCCCATCCAATGGGCACAGCCCTGATCCCCGGTGGTCGGAGAGGGGGGTGAAAACAGGTCGATGGTGAAATACACACTGGGCTTGGAGTGGAGCCTGGCACGCACAGGCGCCTACCGACCCGCCTGTCGGCAGCATGATGTATCACCATTTCTGATTAATGGTGGCTAGGAGCGGCGCTGGCCAGGCCCTGGAGCAGAAATAGCGTATTGTCCTGGGACCTGAGGGGAGCTGGGCTGTGATGCCAGGCTTGGCCTTCCCAAGCCTCGACGTCCTTGTCTGTGGGATGGGGCCAGGTCTCAACCCTGTCGGTGGGAGCCCTGCTTATGAACTGTCCGGGACCTGATGCCAGCTCGGCTCAGCTCCTGGTGGGTGGTGGCCGGGGTTAGGTTTCTGAGCCTCTATGCCTGCTGGACTGGCAAGGTACCCACCGATCCTCCATCCTTACTGAAAATAGCCTTGCAAATCCCGCTCATAAAACCCCAGCCTCCCCAGCTCAGGCCTTCCAGGGACACACCAGAAGCTAAAATAGAGTTGGGATCAGCTGTGCCCTGTCCCCAGCACCCACCTGACTTGGCCAACTCTTTGGGAGCTTTGCACAGAGTTCCAAAGATGGAAGCCGAGTGGGTACATCTCCCAGCCCGGGAGGCAGTGGCCTAAGTTGGGTCTGGGGTCCCAGGTCAGAGGTCACAAAGCTCTGGGGGCTTCTGCCATTGGCTTGGACAAGGGCTACTTCCCTCATCCTCATACCCATCTGTGCTGATTTGTTCCAGTTTGGTCTGTGAACCTACGGGCTGGGCTGAAATAGATAGATAGCAGAATTGATGTGTGAGAAGACGGACGGACGGATGGATGGATGGATGGGTGGATGGATGGGTGGATGGGTGGATGGATGGATGGATGGATGGGTGGATGGGTGGGTGGATGGATGGATGGGTGGATGGATGGATGGGTGGATGGATGGATGGATGGGTGGATGGATGGATGGATGGGTGGATGGATGGATGGATGGGTGGATGGATGGGTGGATGGGTGGATGGGTGGATGGGTGGATGGATGGATGGATGGATGGGTGGATGGGTGGGTGGATGGGTGGGTGGATGGATGGGTGGATGGATGGGTGGATGGGTGGGTGGATGGATGGATGGATGAATGGATGGGTGGGTGGATGGATGGGTGGGTGGATGGGTGGGTTGATGGGTGGGTTGATGGGTAGATGTATGTATATATGTATGTATGAATTTATGTATGTATGTATGCTGGATGGGTAGGTGGGTAGATGGGTGGATAGATGGGTGGGTAGATGGGTGAAGGGATGGATGGGTGAATGGATGGGTGGATGGGTGAATGGATGGGTGGATGGATGGACAGACAGGTGGACAGTGGAGAACCCTGGGCTTTTTCCTCCTGACTAGGGCAGAGGTAGGGTCCCTGGCTCTGTGTAACCACACTGTGGTCCATTCCCGAGGCTCAGACCTGTTCTTTTTCTTGCCTTCCCTGGTCCCACACCCATAATACATCCGGAGCTGCCAAATGAGCAGGTGAGGGGTCAGCCAAGCACCTTTGGGCCAGCACAGCAGACGGCTTGGTGTGTGAGGCCTCTGCGCGGAGCCTGTCGAACTCTGGGCCTGATGTAGTGCTGTGTTCTTGGAATTTCCTGCCTCCCGATTTCTGCACACATGGTTCCTCTTTCCCTCCCCTCCGTGGAGCTCACTCTCTCTGCCTCCTCCTTGTCTGGGTATCCAGACACTCACTTTGGCTGTGAGTGTCCCCAGGTGTCCCCCAACCCCAGAGCCCTATGTCCTAACCTCATGCACTGGAAGTGTCAGCCACAGGAGGTGGTGGTCCCTTGATGTCGCATGATAGCAGTTCTGCGGCTCGGGCCTTTAAATAAGCTGGGTATGTTTGTCGAATGAATGTATGACCTCGTTGAACAACCTCAGTTGAGGCCCCACCCACCCACCCAGGGTTCTACTGTTGCTAGGGAACCCAGGCAGGGGCCCTGTAGAGGTGAGTGAGCCATAAAGAGTTCAGGGTTCATTTCTGGAGCACCTACATGCCACCCAGCTCAGGGAGGGAATGAAGCAACCAGGGTCCCAAGGTGAGGTAGAGGGGTGGAAGAAGGGCCCCAGCCTCTCATGGTCCCTGCAAGCATAGCGCACTCCAATAGATTCCCCCGGGACAAAGGGTGTTGGGAGATGACTTGGAAACATCATCCAGGTGGCTCCTTTTCCCTCACCAGCTCCCTGCGTGGTGATGATGATGGTAGGGTCCTCCTGACCCAGAGCCCAGGAGACAGAAAGAGCCTGCAAATGTCACTGCTCTTCAGCATTTAACCCTTCCCATCCCACCGCATAGGTGGATTCCCCAGAGGGGAAGAGGTAGGATGGGTTCAGGCTTCAATCCTGTGGTCTACAGAGATGAGACTTGTGGTGTCAGGTGTCAGGGTTAGCCGCAGCCCCACATTGAGGGCCGACCACCGTGAGGGACAGGACGGAAGCCCCAGGCTCGCTCTTTCCAACCAGGCAGGTCTTTCTGTCTTCACTCACAGCCAACCAGCAAACATTTGTTCAGCCCATTGTTGGATGGGGGCATGTCCCAGGAGCTGGAAGGCTTGGTGTTGTCGCATGTGTGAAGTCAGGATGAGGTTTCACAGGAAGTGCAGAAGGCACAGAAGCCAGCAAAGGTTTCAGGAAAGACATTCCACAGGCCAGGTGGACCTGGCTCCTCCCAGCCCAGGCCCAGAGCTTGTTGGGACGCTGCTGTCTCCTGTCTGGCTGCCACCTGCTTTTGGATCCCCACCGATGAATCTTCTTTGGCTAAAGTTGGAGGGTGGGTCAGTGGCCTCCTCTGGGTCCCCACAGTTTCTGCCACCCCCTGGCTTGCCCAGAGGACCGTGAGTTCCCTGGAACGCAGCCAGCTATGGGTACTGCTGTGGTCCTCCCAGTGAGCGATGAACGGAGGCGTGAAGGAGCCCGTTGGTCAAGGCTGCCCAGCCTGGTGCCTGCCCATGGACCCGTAGGCACATCCCTGCTGTTTCTCCCAGAAGGCCCAGCCAGGGCGCAAGGCCCAGTGTAGGCAGTAGTGGCCTTTGCGGATGAACAGACACAGACACACAGACGCACACAGATGCTTGAGTTGTGTAGCTGGAATGCCGACAGTCCTTTCCTAAGGACCTTTCCTAAGTCCAGCATGGGGTATGCGTCCAGGCTCCCAGTCACTGACCATGTGGTGTTTGACACTTGTGGTCAAGGACTTTGCGATTTTGGTTTGCATTGTGCTTATGAGGTCCATGGCATAGGTTAGGAGTCCCCAGGGAACTGCCAGCCTCAAGATCTGCAGCCTGGATTACTGAGGGTGACCCTGGGACCCCCGGGGCCCTTGTGGCAGGGAGGGACAGACCTGTAGAATTCCAGTCAGAGCCGCACAACGGTTGTGGGAGCATCTGTTGCTTCGCAGCAGCAACGGAGGTAAGATGAGGCCTGGCGGGGCCAGCTGGGCTCTGGGAGTGGGAACCTGGATCTGGTCCACTGGATAGACCTCAGCTGTGTGGCCTCCATAGGGATGCCACCATGGTTGGGACAGTCAGACTCAGAAGCCTGGTCCCTGTTCTTCCCCTCTGCTGCTGGAACCGAGGCTGATGACATCTGTGAGGGCCTGGGCATCTTCAGAGCCCAGCTGGGCAGGACAGCAGCAGCCCTGGGCCGTGGTCTGGACCATAGCAGGTGGAGACTGCACGCGGCCAGCGGCCGCCTGGCTTGTATTTTTAACACCCCCGCTCTCGGGCGGTGACAAGGTGTCTGCTAAGTGAGGTAATAGGCCATTGAGTGGGTTCCGCTTTGCCGAGGGCCTTCATAAATCACATCTGTCAGGGGCCCGTGTCACGGTCCAGGGCAGTGGCCTCACGGCAGCAATTAGCCAGCCTGTGCTGGGTGGCTGGACGGCAGCCTGCTCCCCATCCCTGTGGCCTGGCTGGGCTGCAGGGGGCTTGGCCCTCTCCTTTCTCTGTCCCCAGCCACTGCTCTTTAGAGACAGATGGAGGGAGCATTGCGTGCAGGACCCCAGGCACACTACAGAGTCCAGCTGCGGGTGGGCGGGGCTTCCCCTGGACCTGTGCTCTCTTGTACACCAAGTCTCCCGAGGAATGACTGGTGGAGGTAGCACAGGGCCAGAGCTTGACCCATGAGTGGTGCCACCTGTGAGACAATAAGGGTGACGCCCAGCGGCACGTGTGAATGCTCTTGGCATGTGCCATGCAGGAAAGTCCCCATGCCGTTCGTTCCTGGACACACAGCCATTCCTGGGTGGGAGACCAAGGCAGGAGGCTCCGTAGTCTTCCCTCTATTTTAGAGGTAGGGAAACCGAGGCACTGTTAGCATAGAGACTGAGACCGTGGGAAGGCGGGCAAGTTTGCACCCTCCCTGTGTGGCAGTGCAGCCTGCACTTTGGAGAGGGGGCCCCGCCTGGTGAGCAGCAGCTAGACCCTCAAGTCAGTCCATCGTTGTCCCTTCCCAGGGTACGGGGGCCAAGGCAGTTCTGGGTCAGGACATGGGGGAGGGGTGGCTGAGGGTCAAGCTGTTTGTTACGGAGGATGAGTAAACTCCCTTACGTTTATCCGAGCCTCCACAGCCTCCCCAAGCTTGGCATCAGTGGTCTTCATGTGCATTTACATGCGTGGCAACAGACATGGAAATAAGGCCCAGAGTCTGACAGTTCCTCCGTCTGCACCCTCCACAAAGCTTTTCCCCTGAGTTTCATCTGCCCACACTCAAGGCGCACTCACAGGCAGCAGGCAAAATATGCACATACTCCACACTTGGTGTATGCACACTCTTATGTACGTCCACATACAGACAACATACCCTGTGCACACACACCCCACTCTATGTATCCTCACACACACACACACACACACACACGCGCGCATATTCTGTATGCACACCCAGTCTGTATGCACACCCTCACACACAGACACTGTACACATACACTCATACAGGCAATGCACACATGCACACACTCAAAGCCCTGTACTCCATATGTACACATTCACATACAGTGACACCCACTCAACATTCACACACTATGAACACACCCAGGCACAGATACACACGCGCGCACACATGTGCACACACATGTGCACACACGCGCACACACGTGCACACACATGCACACACATATGTACACACGTGCACACACACGTGCGCACACACGCACGCATACACACGAGCACACACGCGCACACACGTGCACACACATGCACACACACACATGTACACACATGCACACACACGAGCACACACATGCGCGCACATGTACACACATGCACACACGTACACACGCACATGCACACACACGAGCACACACATGCACACACACACGCACACACACGAGCACACACACGCACACACACACACACTCGGTCATTCGTACCATTTCTCACAGACCCATAGCCCCCTGCCATTCTACGCGTAGCTCAGACCACCTGCCCTGTGCAATCCAGGCACGGAGCGACCTTTGCCCCCACAGCACCTGTTCCTCTGAATCCCACGGAGCTGCAGCTCCCGCCCCTCAGAGCACTCCGGCTTCCTGTTCCTGTTCGCAAAGCCCCTATCCTGCTCCTGGGGTGGGGTAGGCGGGGTTCAGACAAGAGTGGCGGGCCTTCCTCGCCTCGGGCCTCCTTAGGATCCCCAGATGGCCGTCCCACGGCTGCCAGCAGCCACCCCGTCCCCTGCCAGCCTGTGCGACCTTTGACGAGGCAGGACACAGGGAGTCCGGGGCAGGGATGCTCTTCAGAGGAAGCGACTCCACCTCTGACCCCGGAGGCCAGGCGTGGGCAGAGCGGACCATGGGGTGAGGACCCCGCAGGGGCTCATGCCTGAGTATGTCTGCAACGTGAGGGCTAAACACCCAAACCAGCTTCCAGTCTACTCGGGCCTCCTTCCTCCCTTCCTTCCTGGCCTGTATCCATCAGTGACTGCTCTTCACCGGGGGCGGGGCGGGGCCCTGGAGACCACCATCTGCCTGCCTGTTGGCTGCCTGTGCTCCCTAGGGTCACCAGAGGCTGGGATCGATGTGGACCCAGCTGCCCAGCACCTCCCTATTACCAGCATGCCTGGCCTGGTCCTAATTGTTTACACGGAGGCGTCTGTGAGGACCCAGGTGGCAGAGCCCAGCCTGCCTCTGGCTCCCCCAAGGCATGGCCTGGCTGGGGACAGGGGAGCAGGGAAGAAAGGCAGTGCCGGGCGGGGCATCTGTGAGTCCCAATTAAAGCTGAGTGGCATAGTCTGTGAGCCTCTAATTTGGTTTGGGACAATGAGCCGGGCAAATTGGCTCTAGTGTGAGCAGGCTGAGGCCCCATCTGTCCAGCCTAAGACGTGCCGCTATAGTCCCAGTGCAGGGCGTTGTGGGAGGGCACTGGGCACCACAGGGCACCCACCAGCACAGCCTGTGTTTTGGGAAGGTTAACATTTTTACCCCCATTCTGCAGATTGGTAAACCGAGGCCCAGAAAGGCAATGGCGCTATTTACCCTGACTGTATCCGAGATCCGAGGGGGGCAATTTCTCATAGCCTGCTGCGTTTTCAGCTGAGGGTTTCTTTGGTCTTGGTGTTCAGGATTGCTGTGGAGCCAGGTATGGCAGTCTGTTTCCCGAGGCTGTGTGTGTGTGTGTGTGTGTGGTGTGTGTGTGTGTGCGTGCACACATGCATGTGCACACGCATGTGCACACACGTGTTCGTATGCATGTGTACATGCCCTGAGTTCAGCCTCCAGCTCTGTGTAACCTGGGCATGGCATTGCCTCCAATCGCTGTGTCTGCACAGGGCTTCCATGCCCATGTCTGAAGACCTCTTGTGAGTGCGTGGGCCCCCAGCTGCCTCCCTATCTCAAGACACTTGACCTCAGCGTCATCTGCCGGGTCGGGTCATTCTCGGATGCATGTGAGTTACAGGTGAGTCTGGGCTGCATGAGGAAACAGGGAGAGAGAGAGAGCTAAAGGGGGACAGAGAGAGACGGAGACAGAGACAGAGACCAAGAGAGAAAGGGAAGGAGAGATCACATGGCCCGACAGGAGCCCGAGTGTAGCAAGCCGCCAGGATTGCCCCCTAAACCCCTCTCGTCAGAATTAACTGCCCCCCTCCCCCAGCTCACTGCAGACCCACTGTAGAACTGTAGCTGTCTGCTCTGGTGTGTGTGTGCGTGGGGGGTGCGTGCGTGTGTGTGTGTGTGTGTACATGTGTGTACATGTGTGTGTGCGCCAGAGGTTGACTTCAGGTGTCTTCCTCAATTGCTCTCCACCTTATTTCTTGAGGCATGCTCTCTCAGCAAGGCGGGAGTTCACTGAGCTGGCGTGGACGCAGTCCCGCAGCCCCAGGAGCTGCCAGCCCAGCACTCGAGGATTCCAGGTTTGTTACAGCAGCCACGGGGGTTGCAGGTGGCTTGCAGGTGGCTTGGGCTGGGTGCTCGGGTGTTCCATTTATGAGATGGGATGATGCTGTCTTCCTGGGGTTGTCAGAGCAGAGAGGTGGCTGTCGTAAACCCTTCCCGGGTTCAGAGGCCCAGCCTGGCTCATTGCTTGGGCCCCCAACATACACATTTCCCCCCTTTCATATGGGAGCTAAGGTCCAATCTGTCTCCCTGCTAGCTCCTCCGTGCCCAGAGGTCACCTGTGTCTGGACAGAGTCCTCAAAGCTGCCACCCCCCAAATGGACGGGACAGCTCCCCCTGGCTCTTTAGAAGCCCATTCTTAGCCCCTCTGATTTGGAGGTGCTTAGTGCTTTCTAATTAGTGCTCATGGGGTGGGGACTTGGTCCCTAGTACTGATGAAAAGATAAGGAGCTAGGGACGGGTGCAGGTCACTGGGACTTCTCCTGGGAGAGTGATTCCTAGCCTCAGTTTCTTCAGTAGGGTTCCAGGTGCCCTGCCACTTAGCGCCCTTCTGAGGTAGAATCAGGACCCATAGTCAGGGAGGGGCACAGGCAGGTGCCAGTGGGTAGCTTTCCCTGTCACAGTGAGCCTCCATGTACGCACCCACAGATGCATACTCAGAGTCTGGTAGAGTAAGCCCAGGGCTGTACTGCACGTGGCTAGCTGGTCCGGAGGATCTGGAGGGCTTCAAACCTGGGGGAGGGTGCAGAAAGAACAGGGCTCTCTTGTGTTCCATCGAGGGGCGTGCTCTCTGTCTTGGGGTGTGCACATGGGACAGCAGGGTGGTCCCAAAGACTTGATCTCCCTCTGATGAGAAGCAGAGACCTCAGATCTAGAGCAGCACATGTGGGGCTCCGCCCTGGCCCATCACAGCATCTAGGAAAGACTGTCCCAGCGACAGGACGCGCTGAGAGCAAACGTTCTGCCCAGAGGCAGAAATGGGATGATGCTGCTCCCTATAGTGGGTTAGCAAAGGGTCTTCCCACAAGATTAACAACAGTGTTAGCTGTTGGGGACGAGGGTGCTGCCAGCCTATGGGGGTGTTTACTGATGTTTTCCAGGATCTATGACACTTTCTGGAACTCAGTGGATGATCAATACACATTTATTAGTGAATTAGGGGACGATGCATGCTTAGAAAAATGACAACATGCATATGAACACACACACAACACACACACACACACACACACACACACACACAGCCTCGGGAAACAGACTGCTTTTCCACAGGTCATGAGTTCAATTCCCAGCAACCACATGGTGGCTCACAGCCATCTGCAATAGGATCTGATTCTCTCTTCCAGAGTGCATGAAGACAGGGCACTCATATACATAAAATACATGAATATTTGGGGGAAAAGTTACCCAGGCCCTTTTGACAGGCACACAGAAGATGAGACCCCCGGAAGCCCCCTGCCCCGCCTTGCCCACGTCTAACCCACCCGACATGTCTCCAGAAGGCCCCTCACATGATGGTATGTGGCTGGAGTGACATCCTTGGAGACAGTGGGTTGTACCCAGTAAGCCAGTCTCCTCCCAGGCACCTGTGGTCAGGATACCACCTTATCTGTCTCTGAAAGCTTCCAGCAGATTCTGGAATCTGAGGAACTGATTCAGTTCTCGACTTAAACACGTGTTTGGGACGATGTCCCCTCCGCCCAGTGTTTTGGAGAACCCATTTATTTTGGGACAAGTGTGATCATTTCCCACACAGGCTGCTGGTACCTGGTCTCCTTGCTTGTATTGATTGACCGATATTCGATCGATTGATTGACTGTTTGCCTCAGACTCCAAGTGGTCCTGCTCGCCTGCTGACATGCCTGGCTGCCAAATGTACTTTCTGAATGTGCTGCGGGGCGATGTGTGCTGTGGCCCTCCTGTGCTTGGTGGCTTCTCCATTCTGTATTACCGGCTAATACTGTAGTAAGCCTTGGGTGACGGCCAAAGATAGGGGTCCCGTGGCACTCACCCAGCAAGCCAACCCCCCAGGCCATGGCAGGAGGCAATGCCCATGCCTGGGGCCCCAGGGACGCTCTCGGCCTCTCCATCTCCTGCCTTGGAGGAGAGAACCATTGTCTGTCAATACTGGGGATTGCACTCAAATGTTACCCACACTGAGCAAGTGTTGCTGACTGAGCCACGGCCCCCGCCCTCTCTCTTTGCTTCATGGCCATGTTGGACGGAGGAATCTGTGAGAACCCCATGGAGCAGTCAGCTGAGGGGTGCATGCTGGGTGGTTTTCCCTCTGAGTCTTGGCACCTGCCTATCTAGATTAGTGACTCTTGGGTGAGAGGCCCAGCTGCTCCTTCACAACGCCTGGCACATGACAGCTGAAATGAGTCCCATTCTCTCGATAGGGGCATGCTCCATGCTCCGTGCTCCAGGGAGCCTGGCTAAGCTAGGATACAGGGTTAAGTCCTTAGCTCATGGCCGGCAGGTGAGGCAGAGAGCTCGCAAGGCCACTGCTTGTCAACACAGACAAGTAAGCGCGGGTCTGTAGCTGGAGGTTTCTTGTCCGCCAGCTCCTGCTGCCCTTTTCATCCCCAAATGAACACGCGGACGCTATATTAGTTATAAAACTGTTGGCCGATGGCTAGCCATTCGTATTGGCTAGCTCTGTCTTAGTTATTAACCTATTTCTATAAATCCCCGTATTTTCACGTGGTCTTGGCTTACCGGAGAATGTCTGGACCTGTTACTCCTTTGTGATCTACATGGCATCTCCTCGAGGCCTCTCCCTGCCTGCCTTTTTCAGAATTCTCCTCATCTCCTAGGCCCACCTATCTTCCTGTCTCTTTTGGCCAAACAGTGTTTTACCCATCGACCAATAAGAGAAGCATACATACGAAGGACGTCCTCCATCACTGGGCAGTGTGCCCAGGGCCCCCACCCAGCACCACCAGAGTTTTGCCAACCTTGGTGACAGCACATCCTTTCTCCTGCCGTTTTCCTTCCTCCTCCCCTCTTCTCTGTTTCTCCTTACTCTCTTCCCCCTCTCCTTTTTGTCTCTGCCTCTTCTCCTCTCTCTTCCTTCTCACCCAGAACCCAGGCACACTAGGTGATCCCGCCATCACTGAGCTCCAAATCTCACTCGGCTTTTCTTTCTGTCTCACCAAATGGGCTCCCGGGGCTCAGAGCGGCCCCTCTGCTGCTTCCTCTCTGGGGACACCTGCCCGCCCTTGGGGCTTGGCATCTGGCCCGGCATTCCTAGCTTTTACTCATCCATTCACTCACTCACATGCCCACTCACTTGCTCATAAGCACCTGTCACTGTGTCAGCTCTCAGACGCTTCGTCTTTCTCCCCATCCTCTGCCCAGCCCCCAGAACGGCATGCAGGAGGACCCTCCCACGGGCTCCCAGAATGAAGGAGTGGACGACGATCCTCGTCCATGCACTATCAGACCTCTAGACACATCCTAGAATTCTGGAGCAAGGAGGTCTGGGTGCAGCCCCCGCCCCACCCCTAACCTGCAGGAGGGCCCATCTGACCCATAAAAGAGGCCCCACCCAGCCTGTGTGTCCCACTCCATGAGCAGATGAGGGTTAGCAAATGGCAGGCTTAAATGCTCTTGGTCACTCCGTGGCCAGCTGAGCTGGGCCCTGGTACGGAACAGGGCTCTGCTTTTTGCCCCCATGGATCCCACACAGCAATGACAGTACTGCAGCTTTGTCACATTGCATAATGTCAGGTGCATAATGACCACCCGGTCTCCTAGCTCTCTCTGCATAATCGGTAGAAAAACGAATTCAAATGTCACTTGATACAATACACAGATGCACCCTTAGTGCTTGCTTGGCCCTCTCGGAGTTGAAGGGTGCAGGGCTTCTCGAAGAGTCACTAGGGACTCTGGGGACCTCAGGACCCAAGATCATTTCTATAGATTAAGTGGGTGGGTAGAAAGCATGAGTGTGGAGGCCAGAGGCTGCCTGAGTACCTGAGCTGAACATGTGTCACAGATTTAGACACAGAGCATAGCATGTCCCCTCTCTGTCCTGATGGCCAGATCCAGCAGGACAAGGATCTTCTCTGTATCCTTTACTACAGGTTCCTGCACAGGT
Organism: Cricetiscus sungorus; assembly: GCA_030556225.1. Taxonomy (NCBI): domain Eukaryota; kingdom Metazoa; phylum Chordata; class Mammalia; order Rodentia; family Cricetidae; genus Cricetiscus; species Cricetiscus sungorus. The sequence continues at coordinate 36,447,728 of JANBXA010000044.1, read as the reverse complement.
GGGGTCATTCTCTGGTCTCTTACAGCCGAAAAGGCAGGCAGCCCTCTGGCCCAGCAACTTCATTCCCATCTGGGAGATCCAGATCAGCAGACAGTTCCAGCTCAAACCCCTGGCCCAAGGTGGGAGACCAGGAGGGTCTAAATGCCTCTTTATCTTTGTCCCTTCCAAGGACTAGGAGGTTCTGGCAGAAACTGGGTTGAGGCCATTTACACAGAGGGAGACAGATGCCTCTGAGCCTCAGAGACAGAAGAGCCTGGGGACTCATCAGACCCTGCAGAGGGTGCCCTGCCTGGGACTGGGATGCCTCGCAGGATAGACAATTAAGACTTTTGATTCCTTAATTCAACAGCGAGTTTTTGTTTGTTTGTTTTTGTTTTTTGCTTACAATGAATTGCATTTGCAACTGATTGAAAGTTGCTCATCAAAACTGAAGGCTGGTCCCTCTGAAGACACAGGAAGCAAATGAAGTCACACAAGGGCCACTGGGAGGGGGGCAGTTGGAGAACAGTGTACTCTCCTTGCTCAGGCTCGATGCATTGGTGGTCTTCAGGCCTCACCTGCCCCGGGAGGGTGCCACACAATGTCCTCTCCCATCACCCATCTGCTGACATTTTGTAGATCCCTGCTGCGTGCTCAGTGCTGGGCTGGCCCTGTCACTCTGCAGTGGACTAGAAAAGGCCCTGCCCTACGATCTTCGGACTGAGCAGAGGGACAGAGTCATGAGATGACTACTGACCATGACATACGTCCCATGGTACCCAAGGTTGTGCTAGGGAGGATCACAGAGAGAGGGCTGCAGTAGGGGCAGACAGTACAGGCCTCCCAAGGTAATCCCAGGGGCCAGTTCTGGTCTATCTCCCATTGCTTTAAGGGAGGAATTTACCCACCCCCCCCTGTACTAGAAGCTTCCAGCTGGGAACTATAGAAGAAAAGACAGAGAAACAAGCCACACAGGGGGATTTACTTAACAAGCCTTATGTGACACCTGGTAGAAGAGGGAGCCAAAAAGCGTGGGTCCTGCTCCTGCAGTCTGAGGCTTAGTGATGAGGGATGGTCCTGGGGGGACCCATGGCTTCCCGGGATGTGAACTGGGGACTTGGCCTCCTCTTTCCCACCACGGGGCATTTGCTCCAACCTTTCTTATTGCCTGGCAACCTGCCTCAGTGTCCCTTTCGCTCGGGTCCCTGGTTGGTTCTGAGTATGATAGGGTTGTCTGTTTGCTGCGGAGCAAACAGCCTAGGGTGTTTGACTGTGTCCCACCCTGTCACTGGGCTCCAGTTGAGAGGAGGTAGTCAGGTTCCCTGTGCAGCCCAGGAGGGCCCCTCATTCCCAGGGACCTTGCTCTCAGAGCCCTATATGTCTCCCAGGAAATCTGAGTTCTCAGTTCCTCTCTCAACTGCCTTTCTTATTTCCATTTCCCCAAGGAAACGGAGGCTTGCAGAGATTGAGTCCCTATACAGCCTAGACTCAGAACCGGGCCTATAGAGAATCCAGTCTGCCTTGCCCCAACTCAGATGGGGGTGCCCTAGTCTAGTTACCTGGGCTTCCCGCCACCAGGAGTCAGAATCAGTCTGTGGTCTGCCCAGGGTGCTGTGGCCATGACATTGGCTGGGCTTCCTGCCTCTATTTCTGCTGCCACTTGCCCCAGTGACCGCCATGGGCGCAGAGTTAATTAGCAGGTCCCGGAAAGTTCATCAATAATAGATCTGGTGGCAGTGGCTGATGGTCGGCACACGGCGGACAGCAAGGCCCGTAAATCAGTTTGACGGGCACTGACCAAGAAAAGAGCTTCCCACAGTCTGTAGGTTGGGATCCGCGGAGGCAAGCTCACGGGGGCTGTCCCACCTCTGTCTCCGATCTGTTCCAGGCAATGGCCCTCTGTGTAGCTCATCCTCCTGATTCTGGCTCTTGTCTTTTTATTTTAATCTCAGCTTCTCTACTCCGACTCCAGCCCCCGCTGCACGCCCAGGGAAGTGTCTTGGCTCCTACAGAGGGGGTGTGCTAGTTGGTTTTTGTCAACTTGACACAGACTAGAGACACTCGAGAAGAAAGGAGCCTCAGTGGAGAAAACGCCTTCATCAGATTGGCCTGTGAGCATGTCTGTGCATTTAGCACCGTTCTATGAATGCTAATTCATCATTGGTATGCGTATGTTATGTTCTGGCTCAGAGGACAGCTTAGTGGAGTTGGTTGTCTCCTTCCACTCGACACAAACCTAGACATAAACTGGGAGGCTAGAATCTCAGCTGAGGAATTGCCACCATCGGACTGGCCTGTGGGCTAGTCTGTGAGGACCCTGTCTTGATTAATGACTGATTAGTCCACTGTGGGTGGTGTCACCCCTGGGCAGGTGATCCTGAATGGTACAGAAAGCAGACTGAGTAAGCCACGTGGAGCAAGCCAGTGAGCAGCTCCCTCCATGGCCTCTGCATCAGCTCCTGCCTCCAGGTCCCTGCCTTGAGTCCCTACCCTGACTTCTCTCAGGGATGATTTATAACGTGGAAGTGCAAGCTGAAATAACCCATTTTGCCCCACATTGCTTTTGGTTGTGATGTTTATCACAAATAGGATGCAAACCAGGACAGAAGTCGCATCTACACATGCCAGGAACACACACTTAAACAACCAGTGCACATGCCAATCATCAGATCAGCCATGCAAACGTGTAGCTTCCAGGGGACCCAGTATACACTAAGGTCCTGTGGTGGGAGGGTGCAGGTGCATGTTGGGCTATTTCAGTGTTGTCCCCTAGCTTTCCAAAAGACACACTGGAGACTGAGCAGGAATAGAGTCCAGCAGGGTGGCAGCCCTCAGCATCTCCACAAGCAGACAGAAGACCCATCACATGCTGTGCTTTGCTGGCCTCTCCAGGACATCAACAACTGGCTGCCTCCTATTCAAGGGAAGAGCCTTCATACTTTAGGATGGATTTCCCACTGGTCGTGGAGTCGCCCAGACCTCCTGGGAGACCAGTGAGTTGCAGTTACTGAGCTCATTTGATGAAGGGAAAAAGGTCAGAGAGGGCGACTTACTGGGCGAGGCCAAAGAGCAGAAGCTTGGAACTAGATTTCTTGAGTCCTATTGAAAACAGTCTTTTATTCTTCTTGAAGAGATCTGGCTGTCCACTCCACCTGTCTGTCCATTCATCTGTCTGTTAATGCATCTATGTGTCAGTCTATTTTTTATGCACGAATTCATCTATCCACCCACTCCTATCTACTCATAAATCCATCCCTCCAACTATTAACCAGTCCTTCCATCTGTTCACCTGTCCCCCACAACATACCCATGCATGCATCCACGCACCCACCCACCCACTCTCCTAGTCTCCTATCCACTTGTCCACCCCACCAACCCATTCATTTATCCACCTTTCCAGTCATCCTTTCTCCAATCAACCCGTCATTTTATCCATGCACTATATCCACCACCTACTCATTCATCTATTCAGCCATGCACCATCCACATCCACACATTCTCCCATTCATACCTCCACCATCCATCTACCCTCTCATCCACTAAGTCCAGCATCTCTTCATTTACTTACTCATCTAACTTCTACCTATCTCCCACTCATTTATCCATCCATCCATCCATCCATCCATCCATAATATTTATACATCCCATCCACTGGTTCATCCAAAATCACATCCATCCACATATCTATCACCTTCGTTCACCAACCCATCTACCTCTCAATCCATTCATTCACCCATTCATCCCATCGATCCATTCATGATCACATCTATCCCATCCATCCAGCCTCCACTCACCCACCCACCCACCCATCAACTCACCCACTCATCTATCCATCATCCATCCATCCATACTCCACTCACATCTATCTACCCATTTATCATATCTGTCCATTCATCTATACATCTCATGCACCCACCCATTCATCCATTCATCCAATGTACCCACCCATCCATCCATCCGTCCATCCGTCTTCCATCTCTCCATTCATCATATCCATCCATCCACCTATGCATCCATTCATCACACTCACTCAACCATCATCCATTCATCAATTTATTTACCCATCACTCACTCCATCTATTCATCCATCCCATTCATTCATTCATTCATTCATCCATCCATAATCACATTCAACCATATAATTTCTCCCACCATCCTATCCATCCACTCTTCCATTCCTCCCTCCATTCACCCACCCATTATATCCATCCATCCATCTCATGCATGTACCCATTCATCACATCTATCTATCCATCCATTCCTTCATCACATCCACCCATCCATCCACTCATCTGTCTACCCACATACCCATCCATTGCATCCATCCATCCATCCATCCATTTATCCATCCATCCATCCATCCATCCATCCATTTATCCACCCACCCACCCACCCACCCACCCACCCACCCATCCATCCATCATCTCACCCATCTACACAGTCAACAATTATTTGCAAGACACAGATATATGTAAGATCCTGCAGGAGGCAGTGAAACACCCCCCCACACACAAGGAATGCATTGACAGTGTTGTGGGAGAGGATATGTGACCCTTGACGCTCATGGTGTCAGTGAAGTGGGTTAGGGGGTGGGCGCACACACAGTCCACAGCCAGGAATCAGCATCAACATTAGCTGTGCATTTCCTCTTCTCTGGGGTTTCACAGGTGGTAGAAAGAGAACAGAAGAGTATTGTTACGGAACTTCCATCTGGAGCCTACCTTTAGGCTCCACTGGCTGGACTGCATTAGCTATCTCCTCAGTCTTGGGGTGTGGAATGCCAGGCCCTGAGGCTGAAGTATGTGCGAGGTTGTCCCAAGTGACAGGTGAGTGAGGGCCTCTGGGAAGGGCTGCGGTGGGCACAGGGCACATTCCGCGCCTGCAGTTACACAGGAAGCACCTTTGCTGTTGCTCAGGCTGGACACCACGGCGGAACTTTGGTGCTCAGAATAGCTGCATGCCCTCACTGTGCCCCTGCTGGGGCTGGGCTGCCAGCCTCCCTGTGGTCTGAGCCTCCTTTGGCTCTGTAGGCTCCTGAGCCTGGAGGAGGAAGGTGCTCCCTCCCACAGGAGAGGAAGTGGCCTGTTCTGTATGACCCTGCCTTCATCTGCAGGCTGCGGTGTGGAACACATCTAGCTTGCTTTTGGTGGTGCAAGTTCCCGAGCACCCCCTTTTCTTGTGAACATCCTTCCTGGGTGCTTAGAGAACCGTCCCTTGAGGTAGTTGTTCTGTGTGTGTGTGTGTGTGTGTGTGTGTGTGTGTGTGTGTGTGTGTGGGCAGGGAGGGGGGAGGCTTCCGAAGGCTGATGCAGTGGGGATGTGGGCACATACCAGCTGAGTCCTCAACTCACAAGCTTTGCAAACTTAAGTGCTCCCCCATAGTACCTGAAAGGATAGAGGGTGCTGCCCTGGGGTGGACAGCAGAGGGCATCCAGCCTCTGGAAAGCCAGCCTGCCCAGCTGCTGTGTGATCTTTGGTGGAGCACATACCCTCTCTGGGCTTGTTGACAGAGCTGGGCAGGATGCCAACATGAATTCTTGCTCCAGTTTGACTGTGAGAGTCCATTGTTGTCTGGCTTGGTGAGTTTATCTTGTGAGTATTCCGATTAAGAGCCTGTGAGTCTCAGATCCTGTCTTTCTAGACTTTCCTATGAGGAGTATGCACAGAGATGCTGCTCTGGGGCTGGCCCTCCACCACGGACACCGCCACCCAGGAGAGAACTGAGCTCCCTCGCTTCTCTCCCCTCTCCCTCTTTTCCTCTCTGCTCTCCAGTCTCCTCTCTCTCTCCCCTCCACTCTCCATTCCTCTCTTCTTCCCTCCTATCCATCACCTCCCTCCTTCACTCCTTATCAAGTTATCCGTTCATTCAACAAACACAGTTGGGGATTTGCAGTTTAATTTCAGACAGAGAAGTCTCAGCTCTATGCGACCCATCAGACTTGTTCCAGTGGTTGGTACCGCAGCAGGCTCCATGAACTCATTTTAGACTCTTGCCCTGGCTGGACCTCGTGTTTCCTCTTCTAGCTCAGGGGGACCGGGCTTGAGGCGGGTGCACAAGAGACCTTGCCGCCTCGTGAAACATTTGGGCTGCTATTTTGGTGGGGAGACCAGCACCATGTGCAGAGATGAGGACTCTCTTGGGAGCTTCCAGAGGGGCCCCCTCGGCCCCGGCCCCTGTGCGTGGGGAGGTGCAGGATGCAGACTCTGAGAAGCAAGCCGTGAAATCTGGGCGCACGCGGAGCCTCAGAGCAAGGGCTGGGTGGATGTGGAGGGGCCTTTGATGGGCTTTTGGGCTGCGTAATTAACTGTAACCGAAATATTATTTGATCTTTTATGTGGAAAATCAAATTGTGTTGTGTCAGACGGGCATAAATACACCACAGTTTGCGCTGCTGGGCCCTCCCCACCGGCGCCCCCCTCCCCCGCCCGCCCCTCCGCCATGGAAACACAATTCTCGCCTTTTAAACTCGCCTTTGTCTGGCCCTGAAAGGCTGCATTGTCCAGGGGAAGAGCGGGCAGGGCTGGGGCCCAGAGCGGGGCTGCAGAGGGGTCCAGCCTCTGTAGCTCCTCTTCCTGGCCTGGGCAACCTTGGGCAAAGCGCCTCAGTCCCCACCCCCACCCCCTCCTCCCCACCCCCTCCTCCCCGGTCCTGAGGCCTGAGCCTCTGTCCTCGGTGAAGGAAGTCATTACAGGGCAGCTCCAGTTTTGAAAGTGAAGGTTGGCATGCTGGCAGCCACTTTTACACAGGTGACGGAGCCCAGCAGGTCACGGAAGCAAGGAAAACGGGAGAAAGGGGGGGGGTACATCCTAGAATTGGAGCAGGGGTGGGTTCAAGTTATACCCGGGCCACTTGGCAGCTCGATGGCCTCTCTGGGCCTCAGTTTCCCCTCCCATAATTCACGGCAGTCTTCCTGCCTCAGCCTCTCTCAGACTGTATCCTGCCTGGCTTTTAGTGGCGCTGGAGACGGACCCAGAGCCCACGGCATGCTGAAACAGACGCTCCACTCCACCGGCATTCTGGCCCCGTGAGGACCTTGCTGACTCTCAGAGGCTTCCTGCTCCCTCCTCTGTTTTCTCCAGAGTCCCCGTCCCCCTTCCCCAGGGACCTTTCCACTCTCTGTCTGGAGCCCAAGAAGCTCTCAGATGCGGCTCCTCTGATCCTCGGGGCCTGGGACAGCCTTGGGCGGTGGGAGGGGTAGAAGCAGCATTTGCACCCAGCACACTCTGGTTCCATCAAGGCCCAGGCTCTTCCACAACCCCGTGACAGATGTCTTATCCCCGCTACAGGGAAAACCAGAGCCGGGGCAGGAGGAATCCGAGATGGCCTAGTGAAAACACCGTGAGCTGGAGCCCAGCCAAACCAAACATCCTGGAATTAAAAAAACAAACATGTGAGAAGAAGAGAGCGAGGGAGCAGGGAGGGAGGAGAGGGTGATGTCTGAACCTGTAATTCTGACTGCGGTGGTGGAGGGGACCATTCTGCAGCTCTCTGCTGGGGGTGCCAGGCTTACAGATCTCAGAGAGCCCACAGGACAGGGAAACTGAGGCCAGCAGCCACCACCTTCATAAGTCCCGGAAGGAGCCAGCATTTAACTCACTCCCATCCCCGAAAGCTCAGCACCAACCGGAAAAGTGGTACCAGCTGGCAACGGGACTCCAGGTCCCAGCACCTTCCTGGTGCGCCCACGCAGGTCCTCCCACAGACAGCTTTCCTAGACTCCGCTCTGCACAAAACACCTCCTCAGGGAACGGGGATACATGCGTACATACACCTTTGTGCACTTATGAAATTCTTCTAAAAGTTTGTTTTGAGGGCTGGAGGGACATCGCAGGGGTTCACAACCCTGTGTAAGTTCAGTTCCAGGGGGCCTGACACCTTTTCTGGCCTCTGTATGCACCAGGCAAACACATGGCACACACACGCACTTGCAGGCGAAACAGCCATAGGCACAAAAAAAAAAAAAAAAAAAAGAAAAGAAAAGAAATAAGTAAATTTGGCGGCTCAGTTGTCCCCAGGCCTGAAGACCTGAATCCAATTCCTGGGGTCTACAAGGAATGAGAGAACCAAATCCCAAAAGTTGTCCTCTGACTTCCACATGTATGCTGTAAAATAAGTGTTCCTATGAACACTCATGCTAAATAAATTAATTAAGTTTTAATATATTCCTTGGGCTGGAGACATGGCTCAGTGGTTAAGAGCACTGGCTGTTCTTCCAAAGGACCTGGATTCAATTCCCATCACCCACATGGTGTCTCACAACCTTCTGTAGCAACAGTTCCAGAGAATCCAATGCTCTCTTCTGAACTCTGCAGGCACCAGGCACGCATTCCATGCACGGCCGTGCATGCATGCAAAGTACCCATACACACAAAATTAAAAAAAAAAAAACTATTTAAAAGCTGTAGCTGGAGTTTTTTTTTCCAGCCTGGTCCTGCAGCTGCCTCGCCCCAAATAAACACATAGAGACTTACAATAATTCATAAACTGTTGGCCAATGGCTAGGCTCCTTACTGGCTACTTCTCTGTTAATTATTAACCCATAATTATTAATCTATATATTTTCACGTGACCTTGGCTTACCGGCGAATGCCAGAGCCTGCTACTCCTTTGTCAACTACATGGTGTCTCCTCAAGGCCTGTCTGCCTCTCTCCCCAGAATTTTCCTGGTCTCCTAGCCCCACCTATCTTCCTGTCTCTATTGGCCAATCAGTGTTTTATTCATCAATACGAGAAACATATATACAGAAGAACATCCCCCATCAAAAAGAGAATCCTTCGGCTTTCAAAGGACACTGACTCATTGCCAACCCCTCCAGGAGCAGCTTAGCACAGAGGGAAACTGAGGTACCAGGAGGAAGCTGAGGCTCCCGCGGGTCGGGCCCCTCAGGGACACAGGAGCAGAAGTCCACAAGATTCAGAGTGTGACCGACGGGGTGTGAGTCCCCAGAAGAACCTTGAGCAGCCCGGCAGGGTAGAATGGCCCGCGTGCATTGGCCGGGGGCTGCCTACAGTCATTTGGTGTCTGTGGGGTCCCCAGAACCTACAGACCAGCTTCCTACTTTCCCTGAGAAGCAGGCTGCGGGGAGCAGACATCTGTTAACCCTGCAGTACTTCTTCCAGCTCTCCTCTTCTGAGAGCCCTGCAAGGGTGGGGGCCCTGCAGGCTGCCGTCTGGGGCAGGAGAGGCTGAGTATCAGCATGCATACCTGTGGGGCAGGCAGAGGTGAGGCAGTTGCAGAACCTGCGGGACGTGGGTTGTGGGTAGAGATGTCTTAGGGTGCCCCTGGCAACTGCAATGTTTCTCTGAGGCTGGCTGACCCCTTCTGAGATTCCTGGGGCAGGGAGGCGGCTAAAGAGTTCATTGCTGAGTAACACGTGCAGGCTTGTGTGCAGGCCAGGCAGGGGTCCACATGGGACATCCTCAGTTGCTCTCCACTGTGCCTTTTGAGGCGGGGTCTCACTGAGTCTGGAGCTCCTGAAGTCAGCCAGACTGGGTGGCCATGAGCTGGAGGGAGCCTCCTGTTCCGTCTCCCGTGTTCCAGGGTGTACGGAGGAGCAGCTTTCACATGAATGCTGGGAATCTGAACTAGTGCTCCGTGCTTTTTGGGGGCTGATTCCCCAGCCCCTGCCTCAGTTTCTCTAGTTACTTTCTGCTCACAGCTGGCAATATTGGCTTCCCAACACAGTTAATTGCTCATTCATTTTTTTCTCCCCCAGTGGGGAGAAACTGCCCCATCCTGGGATGCATAGGAACAGCAGGCTGGAGTTGGGATTGGGAAGGTCCCACCCCTGAAGTGCCTTCTTCACTTTGAACACTCCGTTACGTCTGTAGTCTCAGTGACCACATCTCCAGCAACAGGACGGGCAGGGCTGGATGCCATGTGGGGCCTCCCCAAACGCCACTGTGGTTTCCTCTCTGCCTTGGCCTGGCTATGCTTTTCTTTCCCGTGTATCATTATTTTGCACACTGTTCCAGTTAGCGGTGCCACCAACGCTCCCAGAACCTGGGAGCTTAAAAACAGTAACGCCCAGGAAACTACCATTTGAACAGGACTCAGAGGTGTAGCTCCCTCTGGTCAGGGTAGTGGGCTGGGACTTAAGCAACAAGTGGCCTTGGGCTGGAGACCAGGTTTAAGTGTGAGTTTTCCCAGGGATAATGTAGAAAGGCCGGGCATTGTGAAAAGTGAAGCCTTTTTGTTGCTTCTGGTTAGTTAGGGCATCATAAGGACCCGCCAGGTTCCTAGGTGAGGACAAGCATTCAGATTCTTTGTCGTGAATGATAGGAGCACATGGGCCAATTGGCAGGGGTCCTCCTGTCCTTTTACGTCTGTCTCATGGGTGCAATGGCCTCACCCCCAACCCCAGGACCGATGCTTGGCAAACATTAGGTACTTAATATATGCTATGTGGGAATAAAAATGGTAAGATGAAAAAAAATAAAAGGCAGCGACAGAATTAAAAGCACAGACAGAAGTACAGGAAGGGGAGGGGTTTTGACAGAGACCAGAAGAGGGGGCTCAGCTGAGCAAGCTGGTTAGGGCCTGGCAGAGGAACAGCTGACCCTCAGGTAGCCAAGGGCCAAGAGCCTGGGGGGGGGGGGCTTGTGAATGGCCTGTACCACACTCTTCAGAGTTTGTGACTGTGCCTGGGGCTCAAGGTCAAGGCCAATGAAGACTCTGTCCAGCAGAGGTCCAGCCAGAAGCTATCCTCAGTCACAGCCAGCAGGGGCCTGTCCTGCTATGGTGGACAGTGTGGACAGCCGCCTTCCTGAGCAGCAATTTCCCAGGGTCAGCAGCTGCAAGCCAGAGTAATGAGAAAGAGGAATGCGGGTGACATTTTTCTAAAGAGGAAAAATATGGAGTTTTTGAGTCAAACTGAAGGACTTACAGGGTCCAGGGCAAGAAGAGCACTCACTTTGGAGAACAAATTGGTGGATGTTGGGGGAGTGAGAGTTGCTCAGGCTTCACTGCCTCTGCCTGTCTGTCTGCCTGCCTGCCTGTCTGCCTGTCTGTCTGCCTGCCTGCCTGTCTGCCTGTCTGTCTGCCTGTCTGCCTGTCTGCCTGTCTGCCTGCCTGCCTGCCTGCCTGCCTGTCTGTCTGTCTGTCAGCCACTCCCATCGAGATCCTCTGCTCCTGGGCAAGCAGAGAACCCCCACACCAATGCTATATCAGGGTGGGATGGGGCTGGCCACCAGCAGGGCACCCCTGCCCTCTGGGAGGGGACAAAGCTCAGGGCTCAGCCCACTCTGTTTGCCCAGCACTCTCCATTCTCTCTAGAGAAAGCTGGCTCATCCCTCTGTGCGTTCACCACACAATCTTATTTCTGACTCCTCCCTCAAGCTGGCAGGACCCAGGGAGCTAAAAGGGACCTTGTGGGTGAGTCCGTAAGCAGTGGCTGCCCCGTCCACCAGGCCAGCGGGCAGCGGAGACCTCTTCCTTCAGATCTGCCTCCCCTCCTCTATATTTCCTGCCCTTACCCACCGCCATCTGATGGAAGAAGTCTCTGTGTCTCTGATCTGTTGGAATGAGCTTTGCCTGTGAACGGAGGGAGGAGTCTCCGGGTCCCATCTTTAAGGGGGCGCCATGCCTCCCTGCCTCACCTGTCTCTCGTCTCCGTCTCCGTCTCCCATGCAGCTGGGCCCCTTTAGCCTCCCTGCAGCATCCTGGGCTCCTCCCCACCCTTCCCCACAGACGGCCGGCCATGGGGCCCTCCAGACTCTCTAACCAAATCTTGACCCTGTCTGCCTCTTCTTAAGCCCTGCTGCTACCCCTCCCAACAGAGGCCACCACCCACTCTCTCTTGTGATCTCCGGGGTCTTCTGGAGTCCTCTGGCCCCACACAGCCCACTTCCCACGCATGCTGAAGGGCAACTGATGGGTGACAGGGTCCAGGCTCTGCACAAAACCAGCCCCACCATCCTCTCCAAGCTCTTCCATTTATCTCGCCGATGACCGTGCTCATCTCCCAACCCTGCCCACCGTTAGTCCCATCCATCCTCCATTTCAGTCACAGCCCGTGTGGCCCTTGGCCAGACCCCTCTCACCTCACCCCCGAGACCCAAGTTTGCAGTCAATTTACGGAGTGTTTGAAGCTTCTTCTCTCCATTCCTGCCTGCCCTACTCCTGCCTCCCCACTGCATCAAACCCTTTCCCCTCTTGGCAACATCCCAGCATCACCACAGAGTTAAGAGATTCTGGAGGCTGGCTGTGTGCTCACTCCTCTTTGACAGGAAGCCAAACCCTAAGCCTCTAAGCCGGGGTACCACAGTTCCAGCTGTCTGGGGCAGAGGTGGTAGCATGGGTCACCATCTTGGAACCAAGGCATTTGAACTGTAGGAATCATATTCGTTGTGAGGTATAAGGTGTTAAGGGTGGGAAATTAAATTACCTCAGGGCAGGGTCCGGGCCCAAGGCAGGTAGCGAGTCTTGTCCGCTGCTTCAGCGGGCAAAGTATCATAAACTCAGACGTGGGGCTGAAAGGAAAACAAGCCACAGTCTAACCCTGTTTCTGCCCGTGGGGAAGCAGAGGGCAGGGCTGGGGCCTGGCTTCTCTGATTGGGACATTCCTGGTTTAAAGAAAGCAAGGCGCCTAGGAGGGAACATCAGTGGCTGGCTTCTCTGAGACCCCTGCTTCTCAAGGGAGACCGAGTTTCAGTTGTGGGCTGCAGGTTTCAAAGGCCCAGAGCCTACAGCTCAATCCAAGGGGCCTGAGGGTCCAGGGGTTCTGATGAGACTTGGCATCCCACCCAGAATTTCTGTTTCCCAGGAAAGCCAGGCTCCCCAGCTCAAGTTCCTCAGAGTGTTCCCTGGGAACCCTTCCTGGGATTTGTTCCCTGCACCAGGGTGTAGAGCTCCAGCCTGAGCTGCCACCCCCACTGTGGCTTTTCAGGCTCCCGCCTCCCGCAATGGTTTGGACTCCCAGCCTGACATCTAACAGGAAGCTCTGTGCCTGGGCCCTGAGCACTGGTTCACTATCAAACACGCAAAGACACATGCAGAGACCTTGTCAGGGCAGCAGGAGCACACAATCAGCCAGGACAGGCATGACATAGCACAGGCTAGCACATACATGCAGGATATAGCACATGCTAGTACATGCTAGCACATACATGCAGGACATAGCACAGGCTAGCACATGCATGTGGGATATAGCACATGCTAGCACATGCATGCAGGATATAGCACATGCTAGCACATGCATGCGGGATATAGCACATGCTAGCACATACATGCAGGATATAGCACATGCTAGCACATACATGTGGGATATAGCACATGCTAGCACATGCATGAGGGATATAGCACATGCTAGCACATGCATGAGGGATATAGCACATGCTAGCACATGCATGAGGGATATAGCACATGCTAGCACATACATGCGGGATATAGCACATGCTAGCACATGCATGCGGGATATAGCATATGCTATAGAATGCTTCAGAGGTGTTATCATGCACACGCCCTGCACGGCCGCATTTGTTGCAGGAAGGCGTGCTAAACCCGTTACCGTTTTGGTAAACACTCTTTCATACTCCTAAGGCTTTAAGGACGGATGTCAAACACCCAGCCTCAGACGGCACCGCACACACCCCAGCTTGGGTGACTGTAGCTGTTCAGGGCAGTCTGGGCTTTGCATTTTCTGATGGTGTTCGTTCATTCTTCCCAGCCTGCGTGTACTATTTGAAAGCTGCCATACACACACACACACACACACACACGAAAAAGTCATTGCGTGTGTGCATGTGTGAGAGTTAACAAGTACCTCATATTTTCAATGCTTTAAAACGTTTTTCAATTATCATGTTGCTTTCAACGTCATTCCATGCAAAATAAAGCCCACTACCCCCCCATCCCACCCCACCCCGCCCCGGTAAACATTTTGGAAATTAAGCAAGAAGTCATTTGCTCTTCTCGTAGGAACTGTACAGCCTGGAGAAGCTATACCCGCGTATGGTCCCCAGAGTCTGAGGGAACAAAGACAAGTGTGGGACTTGCCGCCAACTCTTGGGTCTTCTGTAAATTTGAAAAGAAACCACCTGTCAACTAGGGCTCGTAAGCATTCCAGCTCTTCCTTGAGTCTACACCCTGCAAGACAGTTCTGAGCGTGCCTACAGTCTGTTCCTCTTCCTGTAAACTACCAACATCTGATTGCATCAGGAATGTTAAATAATCCATTTCGTGACTGATAGGTAATGCCTGCCTGGAGGGTTTGTGGAGAAGTACCTATGCTGGCAGGAAGCTCTGATTGATTAATAATGTCTGCCATGGACGTGGGAAGTGGGTTAGTGGTACTTAAGCTGCTTCAGGACCAGGCACCCTTAAGGATGACTGGAGCTCTGAAGTGGCGTTTGCCCTGATCCTTTTCTCCTCAGAGATGTCTAGGTTTGGGAGAAAGCTTCACTGAGTGCGCCAAGGGCTCCTACCCTGGTCTGTCTGGTTCTGAATACATTAAGAGGCAGATGCCATCCAGTTTCCACTACACGGCCGCCTTCAGCCTGCGGGGAGGGACCGGGGATTTCCTGCGACTTCAGCATTCTATTCAGCCTTTATCTTTCCAGGTTCACGCGTTCCTAATTGTTATGAGTACCATGGCGAAATTAATAGTTCTGTGGTTGGTTTATTACATTTAGTGAAATTATGTGCATGTGGTGTTTGCCAGGGGAGACGCAGCGGACTCCTTAATCATGTAAAGATGATAATTTAGTTGTTACACTTGTTGAAATGATGGGATTAATTTTTTTTTTTTAAAGTTTGCAAACTGGAGGAGGATATGAAACACTAATTCAGTTAGACAAGCGAGCCTAAGACAGACAGATCCTTTCAGGCAAACCTGGTGTTGGAGACACCACGGATCAGGGGGAAGAGCCTGTTCAGGAAGTGCAGAGCATCCCTGAGCCGAGAACAGGGTGGTATGGTGAGCTGTGTGACTTCAGAGGGATTAATTTCCCTCTCTGGTCTTCACTTGCCAATGGGAGCAGATGAGTGCTTCTTAGACCGGCTAATGAAATCAGAAGGCCCTGGCTCTAGGCGCTGGTTAGGTTATCATCGCATGACCCAGGTCTGGCCAATCGGAGCTGATTAACAGTTTCCGGGCATCTTGCCCGGAACTTTCTGGAGCAAGGTGTCCGTTTCTTCTGCGATGGCTAGGCAGGAGAGTGGACACTGAGGACGCGGGGCCACCTGAGCCCTCACTCAGGAAGACCCAATCAACACAAGATGCAAAGTGGGCCACAGCGCACAGCTCGGACAGCAATGCCTGGTTGAGTTTCTTGGGTGTGGCCACATGTGTGGGGCTGCGGGGACGCTCCGTGGTCCATGACCTGCGCTGGGGACCTGTGTTAGATCCTCAAGTGAAAAGCAGGGTGAGGCGGTGTGGTCCTGTTACCCCAGAAACTGCGAGGCACAGCTAGCTAGGAGGCCCCTAGACTCCTGACCAGCTCCCCTAAGTTCCAGACGCAGGAAGAAAGCTGTGCCCCTAAATAAGCGGGCGTGGGTGAGGTGGCCCAACAGGCAAAGGCGCTTGATTGCAAGCCCGGTCACTGGAGGCGCACCACTGGGACCTACATGCTGGAAGGAGAGAGCTCACTCCTGCGAGTCGCCCTCTGACCCCCACACGGACACACAGAGACTAGAGGAGGCTGGAGAGGTGGCTCAGCAGTATTCCAAAGGACTTTGCCAGCATCAGGCGACCCAGACACACGCACAAGTCCCCCTTGGCAGCACTCAGTGACCTCATCTTACCTCCATGCAGATAGCCACACAGAGACACAAGTAAATAAATCAATCACATGTTAGTATTTAATCATAATATTACAAACTAATAACTCATAATTAAAATAATATAAATTAATAACTCTTAAAAATAAGGTATAGAGTACCTGGGAAGACGCTGATGCCAACCGCTGGCCTCTCTGAACGTGCACACGCTTGCATGGCACGCGTATACGCACACTCACACATTTACACATGTGCACACATCCAATATAAGGGAACAATGTTCACATGATAGGGGATGAGAGACCCAAGCTGGCTGGCATGCTTTTCTCTCTCTCCTCGGAACCCTCTACCATGTCAGCATACAGCTTAGCTATGCCTCTGGACGCAGACTTCAACTCTGCATAAAATTACCCCTGTTATGAGCAATGCATTCATATGCACCCAGGCTCCTAGCTCTCTCTCCCTACCTGGAGCTGACCCACTCTTGCCTATTTCACAGAGTTTTACCGAGAAGCAGGGCTAGGTGGTTTTCCAGAGGCCATTTTGGCTACAGTGTTTTAGGTGATGGAAGATGTGTGCATGCCTGTGTAGCGTTGACATACTCAGAGGGGCCATTGCAAGTGGGTCTTGAAGGATTCATAGGAGTTTTACAGAGAGACGGAGCAAACACATGGGGTGATTCTGCCAACATCAGCACCAAAGGGGTGGGCCATAAGGGATGTGATTCTAGACAACTATGCTGTGTCCTTTAGCGGAGGAGCGGGTCTCGTGGAGGACTGTTTGCCTGAACAGGATGGGTAGATGGACTCCACTCTGGGTGGCTATGCTGGCTATTCTGAAAATGTCTGGTCCTTTGCCAGGGAGAATAGACACTCAACATCTGGGGCTCCCTCCCAGCCCTCGGAGCCTGCATTCCAGAGTTGGCTGTCCACCATTCCCAGCTCTGGAATCTGAGCTCCGGGTTGAGGAGGCCCCTGAGAGGAGGCTACAGGGTAGAAATCGAGGGGAGGACGGGAAAGGACTTCCCCAGGCTAGCCGCGTGTAATTGGATTTGATTTACAGCTGTCGCTCTAGTTCCCAGGGGAAACCGAGCCTTTCCCACCATGCTGGGGACTCAGAACCAAAAAAAAAAAAAAGGACAGACGGGAACTCCTCGCAAGTTCTGAGCTGTCACTCCCTGCTTCCCGAGTCCCTTGCACATGCCCGGCTCTGCTATGAGTTCTTTCTTTCTTTGTGCATCCTGACTAGGCGTGGGGGGAGCAGTGGTCAAGGCTGGAGACCATGGCAGCTTGAACTGCACACCTACTGTGAGCAGGCAGATACTGGCTGTTTCACACATGCCCCCACACCCAGTTCCCCCCAAAGCCTGTGAGGTGGGGACTTCAGCTGACAGAGGAGGAGGCCCACCGAAGTGGGCTCACCTGCCTAAGATCTCAGCTGGGGAGGAGGAGGCACATGCCTGCCAAAGCCAGGCTTTGGATGTGAGGAGGCTGGACTGCAGGCTGTAGCCCACAAAGTATGGCAGGAAAGATGAAGAGGGAGGAGAGAGACTCAGAATTAGCCTTCCAGAGGGTGAGGAGCACGGACGAATACCGCAAAACTGTCCTCTGGAGAGGCCGGAGACGGGGAAGGGATAAGTAATGTCAGGAGGAAGATGAGTAGTGGGTGATGGGCCGGAGGCTAGGAGGCACAATGTTGCCTTCAAAGGCACACCTGCTACATTCTAACTTTTCCCTGCATGGCCCACCTCCCAAGGGTTCCACTGCCCGAAACAGCACCCCAGCCTTCAATACATGACATTTGGGGACATTTAGATTCGGACTCACCATGACCATGGGGCCATTTAGAAGCCAAGGGAAGCTTTTTGGGCTCTTGGGTGGGTGGGTGGGGTCCTGCTACAATTTGGAGGAATGCAGGGCTGGGTGTGTGCTGGGTATCAGGCTGAGTCTTCAGAACTGAAGCATTCCCTCCTAGAGGGAAGATGGATGCGTAAAACTCAGGAAGTTAGGGAATTCACAGGGCTCACAGCAGACAGCTGCCAAGGGTGGGGGACTCTTCACTGGGGTTATTTAGCTTATTTTTGATTCAGGAGCCCATCGTTGGGAGGCTTTTGAACTTTTAAAGTGATTTTAGAATTTTAGAAGGACTTGGGAATTTGAAAGAGTCTTTGGAGATTTTAAAGGTACTGAAGTTTTGGAGTTTTTTTTTTTTTTTTTTTTTTTGAACTGTAGGACTTTTGATGTTGTATATGTTTTATTGTAATATTAATGTGAGATCTTGGGGATGAACAAGAAAGAAAAGGTTGTAGTTTAACAGCGGTGTGCCTGTGTGTCAAGTTGACAGGGAGTCAGTTATGTAGGCTACTTTTATGTTAACTTTACACAGGCTAGAGTCATTTTGGAAGGGAGACTCAGTTGAGGAAATGGCTCTGTAAGACTTGCCCGTAGACAAGTGTGTGGGGGCGTTTTATTGATGCGGGAGGGTTCACCATACTGCCCATGGTGCCACTCCTAGCCTTGTATTCCTAGGTCCTATAAGAAGCAAGTTGAGTGAGGGAGAGGGACTAGCTTGTGGTTTCTGTCTAGGGCCTGTGGCCAGAGATGCTCCAGAGGGACAAATGCCTACATCCCCTGGCAGTGAGTGTGTACATTACACCCTGTCAAATTTACACTAACAGCAGGGAGGCTGCAACTCCCTCACCCCGGTGCAGTTTGTCTGGCCTAACATGTGCCAGCGCACGCGGTAGGGCCCCACATGTGTGGCTGTTGGCTTTTCTTGTCCTGCCAGGTCCTGCTGCTATGCCCCAAATGAACACACAGAGACACTATATTAATTATAAACTGTTGGCCAATGGCTGGGGCTTCTTATTAGCCAGCTCTGTCTTAATTACTAACCCATTTCCATTAATCTAAGTATTTCCACATGCTCTTATCTTACCAGAGAAGGGCCAGGCCTCTTATTCCTTTGTGGTCTCTATGGCGTCTGATCTCTGGTAGGCTCCCCTGCCTACCTTTCCCAGAATTCTCCTTGTCTCCTGGTCCCCGCCTATCTTCTTGCCTCATTGGCCAAACAGTGTTTTAATCATCAACCAATAAGAGAAACATATATACAGAAGGACATACCCCACCATCTCCTCTTTTCTGTCTAAATAAAAAGAAGGGTTTTAACTTTAACATAGTAAAATTGCATATAACAAAAACAGTTATCAAGTAAGAACTACAGTTAACAATATGTAGTACATTAACATTTGGCAAAATTTATAGACAATAGCCTATCATCTGTCTTTGTGAGTCTACAGTTTTATATGTAACTTATCTTTTATCATAGCTAAGGAGAACCATAATTATAACTATCTGTCTTCAACCCTATTAAAGACCACAGAAGGTCATCCTCCGTCACACATGGGTACACACACACACACACACGTTATGCATCCTGGACACAGAGTGCTCACCAATGCATGTCCACCTGCAGGCAGCTCTCATACAGACAAGCACACACTGGCCCAAGACAGTCACACACACTGGTGCACACATGCTGATACACAGACAGACAGACAGACAGACACACACACACACACACACACACACACACACACACACACACACACACACACGATGCACTGTTGCTCAGGCACAGCACCCGCCTCTTCCTTCGGGCCCCACATACAGCCACGCTCCTAAACACTTGGGGCTTCTCGCAGCTCCCTGAAGGCATCTCACACTGCCTGAGTTTTCAGGAAGCCCCTGCCCCTGCCTGGAATGCCTTCCTCATGCATTTCTCCAGAGAACTCCTCGTCAGTCCACAAACCCAGTCTTGGCCTGCCATCTTCAAGAGGGCTTTCCAATATCACCCTTCACCCCTCAGGCTCTCCAACAGGCCCTGTTACCACGTCTGCATGGTGTCCTCACATGCTAGGGACCACGCCTGCCTTGTGACTCAGTAGTACATATGAGGCCTGCAATGGCTGACTGGATACTGCCCTGAGAGCAGTCTGACCCTCTATACTTAGGAACCCTCATTGTGTAGAATAGATAAGGAGGTGCGGCACCAGAACGCGCCTGGGATGTGGCCATGGGGGACTGTCCCCTCCTGGTGTGTGCAGAGACCGGGACTTACAACAGAATTTGTCTGAAGTGAGTCACCATCCCGAGCTGCATCTTCCTCCTTCCGGAGGCTCTGGATACAGACGGGGAGTGCACAGGCATTGCTGAGGGCCTGGGCACCGCTCATTGGACCAGATAGGACCGCGTTCACAGGAGAGTTGATTCAGAGGGATCTCAGGGCTGAAAAGCGGGCTTTAGTGGCTTTGCTGAGCCCGTGGTGGAACGTGATCTTTGTGAGCTATAAGAGCTCTGGCATCTTTGGAAGATGCTGAAGCACTGGGGGGAGGGAGGTTGGGAGTGGGCTTGGCAGACTTCTGCATCACTAGAAGGTGAATGTTCCAAGAAGGGCGCTGAGCTGGAGTTCGCAGGGAACATCAGAAAGACAAGTGCAGTGCTAGCAACTTCACTGGGGCCTGAGGCCCATGCGACCCAAGCAGCAGCTCACGGGAGACATGCGAGGAAGGATGGGGACAGTGATGTGGTGATAAGTTGATGGTGGTGATGGTGGTGATGGTGATGGTGGTGATGGTGGTGACGGTGGTGGTGGTGGTGGTGGTGGTGATGGTGGTGGTGATGGTGATGATGGTGGTGATGGTGATGGTGGTGGTGGTGGTGGTGATGGTGGTGGTGGTGATGATGGTGATGGTGGTGGTGGTGGTGGTGATGATGGTGGTGATGGTGGTGGTGGTGGTGATGATGGTGATGGTGGTGGTGGTGGTGGTGATGGTGGTGGTGGTGATGGTGGTGATGGTGGTGGTGGTGGTGATGATGGTGGTGGTGGTGATGATGGTGATGGTGGTGGTGGTGGTGGTGATGGTGGTGGTGGTGATGATGGTGATGGTGGTGGGTGGTGGTAGTGATGATGGGCTTAGGGCTAGTGGTAGTAATGATATGTTGGTGATGGTGGTGGTAATGGCGATGAGGTTGGTGTGGTTTTTTTTTTTTTCAGTGTTAGGAACGGAACCTGAGGCTTTATGCCTATTAGTTAGGCAAGTGGTCTACCACAAACCACACCCAGCCAATGATGACACCTTTTGAGGTTGAGGTATCATCTCCTGTATGATTGTGGAACACGGGATTCAATAGACACAGCGCCCATCTGACCGAGGTTCTGAATTACAAACCTTGTTGAGGCAAGCCCTGTGCTCCAAGCCCTAGGGAATGAACGTACAGCGTACATCGCAGCCCGGCCCGCTCCAAAGTGTCTGAGGAAACCTGGTGCGGCTTGGCCACCACCTCCAGAGGTGAGCCAGGCACACGGAGCCTCTGCCAACCCTGGTGATTTATGCCCCTGCCCCGAGGGCCTCCATGTTTGTTCTTGCTCAGCAGGGAGGCCGGGAGGGCATCTGAAGAAGGTGTTTAATGAAGTGAGTAAATGTGAGGAGCACAGCAGGGTAGCAGAGGCCGGGAGCCGGGCCAAGGGTGTGTCCCCAGCTGGGATGCCTGACTGCCTGGTGCCCTGTGGCTGTGGCTTCAGTTGCCCTTGGAAGAAGCAGCTGAACCTGGAGGCACGAGCTCTCTCTCCTGCGAAAGCAGCAACCCGGCGTGGTGAGGAGGGGGCTCGGCTGATCCGGCTGGGGCTCAGACCCCATCTCATCCCTTTCCTTTCTGTGTGCTACCCCCAGCTCCTCCATATTTGTCCCTGGAACCTGGAACGCAGAAGGAGTTCCAGGAGAAAGATTGGCTGCTTGCTGTGGCTCAGGTGGGGAAGATCACCCTACTCCAGGGCAGTGAGTTGGCTTCTAAAGCTCTTGTGCCTGGTCCTGAGGCTACGGGTCTACCTGTCAGTCATCCTCGAAAAAAGTGGCCCCTGGGCTGCAGGGCACACAGCCCCGTACTCCAGCAGAGAACAGCATGTGTAAAGGCCTGGGGGTGGGTAGGTCTGGTTAGGAGACTGTGACAGCTTGTGGGTGGCAGGAAGGAGGGTCTGGATACAGGCAGCGGTGGGGGAACCAAGGCCAGAAGTGCAGAGAGCGTCCGCTTTATTTCTTAGTCCTGTGACAAATGTGTGGCTTCACATGCATGCGCGCGAGCACACACACATACACACACACACACACACACACACACACACACACACACACACACACACATACACACACCCGCATCGCCATCCATTGCTTCTACGGGTTGCTCGATTTCCTCCTTTTCTTGCTGGCTTCCTCTGGTCCATGCTTTCCTGCCTCCAGCAGTGGCGATTTTGAGGGCCTATCCCGCCCCAGGGCTGTTATGTCCATGGGGCACCCAATCAGGTGGGTTGGAAGGTAGCATGCATTGATTTGATCGACATGTGTGTTCCCCTCAGTGTGAACGCACAAGGTTCGCCCTGTCTGTCTTGTTCATATCCACCGGTCTCTGCTCACACCCTGTCAGAGCAGGTGCTTCTCATGTATGGATTCCTGTCCCAGCCCTGAGGGGCATCTGCCCTCACCATGAGCATTTTGGAGATAGGAAAGAAGGGGCTGGGCGGGAAGAGGTGCATTCACTCTCCTGAGGCCGCACAGCAAGGAAATGAGAACCTGACTACCTCCAGCCACTGCCGTGACCTGTTAGAATCCACCACTCTGGCAAGAGGGAGCATGGACTCCTCCCACGCATAGTCAAGCCCCAGCCGAGACGTACATACTCGGCTATCCGCTATCCCAGGGGCTTCTCCCCCCAAGTTCAGAGTCTTCCCCTAGGTCTTCATGGGACGTAGGGAGGAGGGAGAAGGGTAAGGAGGAGGAAAACGAGTTCTGGTTTTTGCCATGATACTTCCTGGGACAGGCTCAGCTGCAGCCTAGATGTCCGCCTGTCCTTACCTCCAGGGTCCCCTTGCTCTCTGTGTGTCTGTCTTTGCATTTTCTGCCTTGCCTTACTTTGCACCCCTCTTCAGGGACCTTTGACTGAGACACCAAGGAGACATCCTCCCACCCTGTGAGCATCTACATCTAAGGCAGGCAGACCGGAGGCTGGGATCCAGGGAAGGGGTCCGCGATTAAGACAAAAGACTCTCGGGGAATTTATCTTTTCCTTTTCCCCCCAAAGCCAACACAAGTGGAGGAATTTAATGGTGGCAACCGTTTCTTCTCAGTCTGGGACCAGGAGGGGAGGAAACAGCATGCTCTAAAGAGAGCTTTACTCTGCACCTCACACGAGGAGGGGGCTCCCCGTCGATGGAGGTGGGTACACGGGTTCTAGACAGCTCCTTGCAGTGCCCCTGTGAAGATAGATCTTCAGCTCCTCCCAGTGCTGCGTGGTTATGACGGGGCTGGGAGCTGGCCAAGCTCCCCTCCCTCACCTTGCCCTGAGCTCAATGGCTCAGAGCCCGTTCGTCTCAGGTGTCCTCACTCCCAGCCTATGTCACTCTGGTTTCTGGCTTCTCAAACCTGTTCGGTTTTGCCAGGCACCCCCCATCCCAGGGGCAAGAGAGGACTCCTCCCGCCTAGCCTGCCTGAGGGGACAACTGCTGTTTATGAGACTGTAGTCCAAGGTTGCCAGGGTGACGCTGGGCCACACCCCAGACCCAGTCCACTCACTTTCCACCTTCAAGTCAGATGGGGCTTTTGTTTTGTTTTGTTTTGGCAGCCGCTGTGCCTCTCCCTCTGGTGTGGCTCCTGTGTGTGGGAAACTCATCACGGTGTTTCCAACCAACTTCCGTGGTCCCCTCTGGCTCCAACTGGCTGTGAAGGATTATTAAAACCTATTAAAACCCAGGCTCTGTCTGGGTTGAGTTTGAATCTTGCCAGTTTGTTGAAGGAGTCACCTGTTGGCTGTGCCATCCTGTCTCTGCTAACTCCCACATCCCTTGTGCCTGACGCAAGAGTTATATAGCTGGGGTCCCGGGGAGAACTTTGCCTGTTCCTGTGCCTCACAGGACCCTCTCACTCTTTAGTGGGCAGAGCTAATATCAAAGAGACCTGCTTAGGCAGGTGGGGTGCACACCGTACTAACACATCACAAGCTTTAGGTAGATCACATTCCTGTTCCAGGTTTCAGCTTCCCAGCCAAAGTTGGCATTAGGCCAACCCTGTGATTCGAGACAATTCCTTGTTTCTTGTGATTCCTCGGAGTGAACTCACAGGTGGAACCACAGCACCCAGTGGGGCCACTGACAGTCTGCCGGGATGGGACATAGAGGCAGAGCTAGGGAAAGGGGCTGAGTAGCAGTCTCAGTGGTCATGGCCAGGGCTTGTGTCTGCCTCATCCAGAACAAATGGATGGTACCAATGCATAGCCTTGGCTTCACAGGTTCTTCCTTCCTGGGGGAGCTAGGAGGAGAGGGTGGAGGGAGGGGTTGAGGCCCTGGGAGCTCAGAGACACTCAGACAGAGACACGAGCAACCTCCTTGTTTACACCGGAAGGGGTTCCGACTTCACAGCCAAGGGTATTTTGGGAGAAACTGTCTTTTCCACATCTGGACAGGGGTAGGGCCCAGCTGTTGCTTCCGTCTCTACATTCACACTGCCGTCACACATGGGGGAGGTGCTGCCAAGTGCTGTGGGGCTGGCACTGTCTGATTTCTTCCCTTCTGCTGTCTCTGCGTCCCCAGGCCCAGGCAGTGGAGCCACGGGGCTGAGGTCCAAGGACTTGCAATAGGACCCCAGATGCCCCTGTGGGTTTCATCCCTCCAATGCCGGATCCTCTTCTGTCTGTGGCAGGTGATGAGTTACAGGTAGAAAGGGTCCCACACTAGACACCAGACGCTCAGGGGTCCACACCCCGGGGTTGCAAGCAGGCAGAACTGGAAACCTGCCTGTGGCCCTTCCTGGACTTTATGCTGTGATTATTTCTGGGCTTTTGCTTGGCGTGCACACTTGGGGCTCACCCATGGCAAGGTAGGCACAGGCATCCCACCACCCCACAGAGCGTGGCTTCTGCAAGCAACACCAGTCAGCCATGCTATTGGTGTTTCTAGGCCTTAACACTGGGAAAGTTCCAGCTCCATGGGCCCTCTCTGCATGCGATTGGGGGCACCTCAAGCTTTGTTTGCAGATGCCCTCTCCATGACAGGTGAGGGGCTAATCGTGTCCATTGCCTCTGAGGAAGGGGAACTAAAGCACGGGGCTTCATCAGCTTGCTCCTAACTTCAACCCTCAGGTCAGGAGAAATGGAGTGCCATTTAAAAAACCCTAAGTGGTACAAACTCACTAACAAAATCAAAGACCCCAGCTTCAGTGGGAGGACCCCATACCCAGCCTTAGCCTCAGTGGGAGGACCCCACACCCAGCCTTAGCCTCAGTGGGAGGACCCCACACCCAGCCTTAGCCTCAGTGGGAGGACCCCACACCCAGCCTTAGCCTCAGTGGGAGGACCCCACACCCAGCCTTAGCCTCAGTGGGAGGACCCCACACCCAGCCTTAGCCTCAGTGGGAGGACCCCACACCCAGATTTAGCCTCAGTGGGAGGACCCTACATCCAGCCTTAGCTCCAGGAGGAGGATTCTATACCCAGATACCTAGCCTCAGCATTAGTGGCAGGACCCCAAACCCCAATGGTAGGACCCCAGTACCAGCCTCAGAGGCAGGACCCAACACCCAACTTAGAAGTGACAGTGGAAATCACATTTGCTAATTTTCAGAGCACATTTTGTTGTACCACTCTCGTGGGCTACATATCTAAGCTTCCCAGAACTCAAGATTGAAACTCCTTGGAATAACTGAATGTGGCCCTCAAAGTTCAGAGGTTGGCACCTAACTTCCAATTCATATGCTGATGGTGTCTGCGGTAAGGCCTTGGGAGGTGGGGTGGGGTCAAGGGGGTCCTGAGAACCCATGATGGTTAGAGGCATGTAAGACCAGGAGGAGAGGCCTGAGATTTCCACTTGCCCTGCCTCTCATGGACTGGCTTAGCCATTGCTACACTGGGACACACACAGACACACAGACACAGACAGACACACAGACTCACACACTCACACAGACACACAGACACACACACACACACACACACAGAGACTCACACAGAGACACACACAGAGACACACACAGACACACAGACACACACACAGACACACACAGACACACAGACACACAGACACAGACAGACACACACACACAGACACAGACACACACAGAGACAGACACACAGACTCACACACTCACACAGACACACAGACACACACACACACAGAGACTCACACAGAGACACACACAGAGACACACACACAGACACACAGACACACACACAGACACACACAGACACACAGACACAGACAGACACACACACACAGACACAGACACACACAGAGACACACACACACACACAGACTCACAGACACACAGACACACACAGAGACACACACACACACAGACACACACACACAGACTCACACACACACACAGACACACAGAGACACACACACACACACACAGACTCACACACACACACAGACACACACAGAGACACACACACACAAACACACACACAGACACACAGATACACACAGAGACACACACAGACACACACACACACAGACACACACAGACACATAGACACAGACACACATACAGACACACACACACAGACTCATACCCAGACACACACCCAGACACACACACACAGACACACACACAGACATACACACACAGACTCACACACAGACACACAGACTCACACACAGACACACACACAGACTCACACAGACACACACACACAGACACAGACACACATACAGACACAGACACACACACAGACACACACAGATACACACACACACACAGACACAGACACAGACACACATACAGACACACA
The DNA here is from genome assembly GCA_030556225.1 of Cricetiscus sungorus. Lineage (NCBI taxonomy): Eukaryota > Metazoa > Chordata > Mammalia > Rodentia > Cricetidae > Cricetiscus > Cricetiscus sungorus. The sequence goes on along the minus strand of JANBXA010000044.1, from coordinate 36,421,193 downwards.
CAGACACACACACACACAGACACACACACAGACTCACACACAGACTCACACACAGACACAGACACACACACAGACTCACACACAGACTCACACACAGACACAGACACACACACAGACTCACACACACACACAGACACAGACACACACACAGACACACAGACACACACATACACACTCACAGACACACACATACTCACACACTCACAGACACACATACTCACACACACACACAGACACACACATACTCACACACACACACACACACAGACACACACATACTCACACACTCACAGACACACATACTCACACACACACACACAGACACACACATACACACACACACACACACACACACACACACACACACACACACGAGCCTCCACACTCTCAGAGCCTGGTGCCATGTTTGGGACCTCCCAGCCTCCAGAGCCATGAGCCAAGCAAACCTCTATTCTTTATGAATAAACCAGTCTGTTGTAGCAACAGTCAACAGACGAAGACAGTGCTGCTTGTGATGACCAACCTTGACTGCCGTCTTTCTAATGGAGTGAGAAGTCTGGTCCCAGACACTTGGCTAAGAGTCCTCTGTGAGGGTGTGTCCAGACCAGCACCAGTCCATAGGCTACTGGCCTAAGCTGGAATAGAGAAACATCAGGATAGAGCCTGCCAGGAATATTCTATCTCCCTCCCTCCCTCCTTCCTCCCTCCTTTCTCCCTCCCTCCCTCCTCCCTCCCTCTCTCCTCCCTCCCTCCCTCCTCCCTCCCTCCCTCCTTCCTCCCTCCCTCCTTTCTCCCTCCCTGCTTTTTGCCTCCCTCCTTCCTCCCTCCCTCCTTTCTCCCTCCCTGCTTTCTGCCTCCCTCCTTTCTCCCTCCCTTCCTCCCTCCCTCCCTCCCTCCCTTTCTGTCTATCTCTGTCTTTCTCTTCCTCTCTCCCTCCCTCCCTTCCTCCCTTCCCCCTCCCTCCCCCCTCCCTCTCTCTCTCCCTCCCTCCCTCCCTCCCTCCCTCCCTCCCTCCCTCCCTCTCTTTCTCCCACTTCATAGCTGTATGCTTTGAACTGAAACCTGAGCCAAAAGAGTCTTTAAGACTTTTCACGTTAGATACTTTGTACCAGTGACAAAAGCCGAGCCATCTTATGCCATGATGGAGTCCAGAGACCTTTGGGGGTTTGTCTGAAGCCACACAGGAGACATGGGCCAAAGCAGAGGAGCTGTGTGGGAGCGTCCCTCTGGGATCTGGAGGTGTCCTTGTCATCCCTGTCCCTCCCACAAGTTTGGCCCTGCCTGTTTGTGGAAGGAGCCCAGGATAAGTTCACAGATGCCGTCCTGTGTGTCCCCAGAGGTGGTTCTTCAATGACACTGTCTAATTCCTCTGCTAGGGTTGAAAGGGTAAAGAGAGGAAGCCAAGGGGCCGTGGAGGACCAGCAGCGAGTAAGGGGCAGGGCTGGAGTCTGAGTCTGGTAGGAGCAGCACACCTTCCTGGGCCATAGTGCAGAGGACATAGTCCATTGAGGGCTCTGCTCCCCTCCCCCACCCAGGACCTACTGCGCGTTCTCTGTGTTCCTCCTGCGCTCTGAGGCAGACAAGCTGAAACACAGCAGGTTTTACTCCAAGGGAAGTGTCCTGGCCCCTCTGTGGCCCCAGCTAGGACAGGAGTTTGCGTTTGTTCCGGCCTTCAGCAGCCAGCCAGTCACTTCCCTGCAGCCGACAGCCCTGTCTTCTCAACGCAAGGCGGCTAAAGGTCTTGGGAATTTTTGTAAAACTCTTAAACCTGGCTGTACGCCAGGGGGAAAGGGCCCTGAATGGCTGATGCTGTCTGGGAGAAGACAGGATCCCACATTCCTGCAGCAGGCTGTCCCAGGGCGGTGGGCGTGCAGACGGGCCTCTACCAGGGTCTGTGAGGCACCAGAGATGCCTGGGCAGGGAGACTGGGCTGTTCAGCTTTGGGCGGCTGGTATCCCCAGACTGTCTTAGCAGAGCCAGAGCGAGAAACAGCTCAGAGAGTTGTATGCTCTGGCTCAGGGTCACAGGGTCAGGAAGCAGCTACGTCACTGTTCAGTCAGTTCTGCACATAGACGAAGAAGACAGACACCCATGCAGATGGGAACACCTGTACATACAGCACACATGTGCACATCACTCCCCTCCTACACACACACACACACACACACACACACACACACACACACACCATGCATACCTGCCTGCACAAACACATACTTTTAGGACCTGAAGCTACAGCTCTCACCTGGCCATCTGGAGCAGGTCCAGGGTCCTGTCCATCAGACTCTGGGAGCCCCAGCTCCCTCCCCTCCTCCCTCCCTCCATCCCCTCTTCCCTCCTCCTCCCCTCCCTCCCCTCCCTCCCTCCCTCCCTCCATCCCCTCTTCCCTCCTCCTCCCCTCCCTCCCTCCCTCCCATCCCTCCCTTCCTCCATCCCTCCCTCTTCTCTCCATCCCTCCCTGCTCCCCTCCCTCCCCTCCCTTTCTCCCTCTCTCCCTCCCTCCCCCTCCCTCCCTCCCTTCCTTCATCCCTCCCTCCTCCCCCCATCCCTCCCTCCTCCCCTCCCTCCCCTCCCTTTCTCCCTCTCTCCCTCCCTCCCCCTTCCCTCCCTCCCTCCTCCATCCCTCTTTCCAGATGTTGGCCACAGCTCTGGCCAACTGACCAGATGTGCTCAGCACCACAGGCTTCTCAGGAACTGGAAGGCTTAGGGGGCTGGAGCAACCCTCAGATGTCCGTGTGACACCATCCAGCCCCAGGCCAAGAGGACTGTCACCAAGGAGGTTACAGGGTTACCAGGCTGTTCCTACAGCAGTCTGTGTGTGGGCTGGTCACACTCTTCATGCAAGGACGGGCAGCCTGAGGCTGAAGCCACTGTGACACCGGATACTGGCTTCTGCCTTTTGGACCCCAAGTTTCCTTCTCTGGCCAGCTCAGCCTCACCAGGTGGTGATGCACCGTTGTGTTTAGAACCAAAGGAAGCTGAACGCCTGCTCCCCGGGCATGCATGGGGCATGGGGCGCCAAGGCCATGGTGATCACCTAGGCTGGGATGGCTCTGCACTTGATGGAAGCAGCTCCACCTACAGCAGCACAGACACACAGGGGGATAGAGACATCTGTCATCTTGTTAGCTGCCTGGACTGACACTGTCTTCCACTTGGGGTGTTTCTCGGGGGCTGTACACTGGGGTGGGACTTCCCTGCAGAGCTCCAGCTGATCCTGACTCCAAAGTACTCCATACAACACTCGCACTTCTCCAGCCCTGGGCGAGACTGTCTAACCTCCCGCTTAGGGTTTCCAAAGCTGCAGGTCAGGGGCACAGACACCAGGGCCTTAGGACTCTCTCGCCCCTACGTAGAATCCACCTGTCCTGTTCCCATAGTGTTAGGTGCCCAGCCACAAGCTGAGTGACCTTGGGCTCAGTGCCTGACTTCTCTGATCCCATTTCCTCCATTGTGAAATGGAGATGGCCCGGGCCCTGAGGTTTTCAGTGAGAAGCTACATGCGATGATGATATTCACTCAGCAGGGCTGGTCCAAAAGTCAAGAGGATAGGACACAGCTGAAGTAGATTAGCTCAGTCAGGTGAGCTGATAACCAAGCTCTGCAAGGTGCCACACGGCGCCCAGCTCCCCTGCTGCGTGCCCCACTGGCCTAGCTGAACTCTGCTGCAGGCTGAAATCCTTACAACATACCCCGTCAGACAAGGACCTATAAAAAGCCGAGCCACACTGTTATTTTAAGGGATGTCATCGCTGCGTCTCTGCCTGGGGGTCTCTGCGGGAATGGGCTGGTTCCCACGGCCAGAGGCTTCCAAGGGTAAGAGGGAGACAGAGGGGCACAAAACTGTGCATGGGGGGGGGCTGCGTTTTCGCTGTGCGAGGGGCGGCCCCACCACAGCTCCGTCGCCCCCTCTCCTCTCTTGCTCCCAGGACCTCGTGGGAGAATCTTTATGGGTAAGGAAGCCATGTGGGACTGGCTGCATTTTCCCCAAGATGGTGCAGAAAGTGGCAGCTCCCCAGGAGTCTAGCTCCGAAGCCTCGGGTGGGTGGGCCCTGCTAACTCACCTGCTGCTGCCCCTCCTCTCCCCACGCTCCTCTGCCTCCTCCTCTCTCCTCCCCCGGCCTCTCTCTTCACCTCCTTGTTGCATCCACTTTGACTCCCCCTCCTTTGTAGGGCTTAATCCTGAAGTCTTCTTGCCTCACCTGTGCCTTGCGACCATCACTTTCATCTTCGAGGTCTCTGTCAAACGCCCTTGAACTGCAATAACCCATCTATGCGGAGCTCCCTCAACCCCAAAGGAAGGGTCAACGCAGGCAGGCAGGCGTGTGGGCACCACCACGCCGAGGCTCCTAACAGACTTTCCCTGAGCACCCTCCCTCCTGCAGTCACACACACGCACACATCACACGCATATACTGTAAACAATTGTGTGTGTGTGTGTGTGTGTGTGTGTTCATGTATGTACATGTGTGCTGTGGCACGTGTGTGGAGCTCAGCAGACAACCTCCTCAGCTGTCAGTCCTTACTCTCCACCTTATTTGAGTGTTGTGTGTAATCCAGGCTAGCTGGTCAGAGAACTTCTAGGGACCCTCCTGTCTCTTCCAAGCAGGAGCCCTGGGTTAGCAAACCCTTGTTCTGCTGCATTGCTACGCCCTGTGTGGTTTCTGGGCCTTCCTTTCATGATTCCATGAAAGGCGCTGTGACCACTGAGCTACCCCTCCATCACTATACCATTGGGAAGCAGCAGCTTTATAATGCATCAGGCGTCAGTCACATGCAGGTTCTGGGCAATGCTACCCAGGGCCTCGTGAGTGCCAGGCAGCACTCTGCTACCAGGCTAGCCCAGCACAGCGCTCTGCTACCAGGCTAGCCCACCACAGTGTGTTCCTACAAGCGGTCCAGGCTAGCCCAGCACAGCGCGTTTTCACACAGGCTGGCCTCCTCACATCCTGCGCATCTGAGAGGAGATCTCTTTAGTCTAGCTTTTTCCCCTTCCGCCTCCCTGTTGCCTGGAGAGATCCCAGTCTGAGCCTGAGACACACCTAGCTGTGGACTAAGAACTGGACCCAGCGGGAGGGCATTGTGACTCCTGGGCCTCAGTTTCCTGATCTGACAGTGGAGCTCCCATCCCCTCCTTGCGGGTCAGCTGCCGAGTAACCCTACTTTGTGTGTTGCCGATGCTCAGCCAGGAAGGTGCCAGGAGCCACATCGGGCTGCAAGGTTCCCGTGAACCCAGACTGTGGTGCGAGCTGACGGCTAGGCCTGAGCCCCCAGCCCCAGAGACCCCGGAGCCAGGCTGCATCTCGGGGAAATGAGGCCCGGTGGCCCCTGACCCCAGCCTGCAAGAGGCTAACCCCCTCCCTGGCCCCTCGGCTGTGAGGCTGCCCGCCCCGACCATTCATGGGTTTGTATTATAAGATGACTGCCGTCGCCATGGCAACATGAAAGGAGCCGATCTCATTACTGAGGCCCGGACACATTATTTTCTCCAAGGAATTTCTTCTTTTCATTATTTCCCTCCAAAGGTCAGCTGTCCTCTCAGGCGGGGCGGGGGCGGCGGGGGTGTCCACGAAAGGTGAGCCGATTCGGGGCCCAATTCCCCGGGTGGAATTTACAAGCATTTTGCCTTCTCCTTCTGCTCTAACACCGGCTTAGAGAATTTCTTCAAGCCTGCCTTTCCCTTTAACCCCCGCAGCTCTGGCAGACAGCAGCCCAGCTGCCTCTGTTAGCTGTCTGAGTTCCCTCCAGGGTCTGGGCTTTTTTCCTGAACATAGTTCCTTGTTTCCACTGGAGAAGTGGGGGATGCTGGTGTCTCTCTGCTGACTTACCCTATAGGACTGCCGACGGACGCACGGACATTTATGTCTTCCCCACTGGGAAAAGCATAGTGCTAGCACTAGGAAGTAACTAACAACAGAAAAAAGTGGGGGGGAATCCATATCTGTGCAGGGTGTACAGCAATTCCGAACCTGACAGCCCTGCCTACGTCACTCAGGCTGTGTGCCCTTGGGCAAGTAGCTCCCTGTCTCTGAGTTCACTGTGCTCATCTGTTCAAGCAGCTCTGCACTGGTGTGTTCCCAGGAGATGAACGGAAACCATGAGCAGAGCCTGGCTGGCACCCGGGAGCAGTAAATGCGAGGACTGATTATCGTGTTTTGGTGTGTTTCTATCCGTTCCTCTCTGCCTGTCAGTTGTCTGTAACTGTGAAGCAAACAGCCCCAAGACTTGAAAAGCAACAGCCGGGTATTAGCTTGTGCAGTTTCTGTGGTGGAGGCCTCTGTTTGTCCGTCTCCAGTGGGCCCTGAGGTGGCTGCAGTCTCCTTAAACCACCCGGGACAGGAAGGCAGGGGCTGCCACCATTCTTCTGATACCTGACCTCACAAGTGGAGTGTGTCTTGAGTCTGCCTTACTCTGTGTCCAGCCGGCAGAGGCCGGGTTTCTCACGGGAGGGGCTGCTGGAAGTGTCTCCACAGCATAACATTTACATAGATCTCCTTTTGCAAGGCAGGATCAGAGCGGGCTCCCATTCTACAGAGGTGGAAACTGAGGCTCCGGATGGAGCGTTGACTCTCCCCACTGGCTCCCTACCAGTCTCTGGATTCTTCCTTCCGCCCCAGCTTCTCGTGGATCCAGGCATTCACCTCACCAGATTTTCTACTCTGGGACACTGGAGAATTCCCTGGAAGAAGGGGCGTTGGATGTCTGCTCCCACACCCCCACCCCCATGGTATGTGCAGATGGAACCGGGGAGCTCCCAGCCTCTCGATGGGGACGCCGGCACATTCAGCGAAGATGAAGACCTCGTGTCTGTGAAGCTGATGATGCTGTGCTTTTGCTTGCTGACGCTTGGATGATTGTCTCTGTCACGCGGCAACAAGTGGAAGCAAGAGGCAGAAGCAGAGTCAGTCACGAAGACTTTCCTCTCTTTCTCTTTGGAAAAGTGTGAATGCTTTCCCACCTCCCATGCCTGAACCGAATCTACAGGTTTCTGTCTGTGACTCACCCGACCCCCCCCCCCATGAAGAACAGAGTCACCATGGCTGCAAGGATGGGGTCAGCCCAAGTTTTGTGGAACTGTGGGCTGAGAGGGAGAGATGCTATGGGCCTTGGGGGAAGGGCTGGGCTGGGCTAGGCTGACCCACACCTCAAGAACCAAGAGCAAGCTTGTGCTGAGGGTGGAGGTGCGTACAGCTTGTGGGTGGCTTGCTCCTCGGCTCAGCTGGACTCCCGAGTTTTGGGCTCAGAGCTTGCTAAGGTTGCAGGTGAGGATGCAGTCGATTCTAGAGGGCCTTGAGGGTTGCATCTCAGAGGATTGGAGCCTGGGGAATCCGCATTTATTTTATTCTGTTAAGGATTTGTTTACTTTTATGTATATGGGCATCCCCCCCCCCCCCCCCCCCCCGTACATTTGTCTAGTCACTGCCTGAGTACCTGATCTCCCTGGAGGCCAGTAGAGGGCGTGAGATCCCCTGGGGCTGGGTTTAGCCTGTTGTCAGCTGCCATGTTGGTGATGAAAACTAGACCCTGGTCCTTCAGAGGAGTAGCCAGCGCTTCTAACCACTGAGGCATGCCTCCAGCTCCTGCTGTCTTCATTTTTAAATGCCTGCCTTCCCATCATGGAGGTATTGCTGCAGTGATAGTAGTCACGGCCCTGTACTTCCTACCTCATGTAACTCTGTTTCTGACTACCACACAAAGAAAGTTATGTGTCCCAGTTCTCTGCCTAAAGGTGGTTTTCCAATCATAGTACACACACACACACACACACACACACACACACACACACACACACACACTCCGACCCACCTGTCTATCCATCCATCCGTCCATATGTCCGTCTATCTTTCTGTCCAACTATCCATCCATCCTTCCACCTATCCACCCATCCACCCTCCCGCCCACCCGCCCATCCACACAACTAACCCATCAATCCATCCAGGTCTATATTATGTGTCTACTGCATGATGGTTGCTGGCTCAAGAGCAGTTCCTGGGGCTCATCTGTTCTCCTATGACACCTACAATAATAGGGGGAAAAACGGTCAAACAGGCCAAGAAACAGATGTGTGCACAGATAAACATTTTATCTTCCTCCTAGGAAACAAACCTGAAGAATTGGGAGGTGACTATTTTGTACCAGAGGGATGAGCAGCGGTGGTATCTCTGGGAAGAAGATGAGAGGAAGCTGGTTATACGAAAGGTAGGAATGATGTGCTGAGTAAGGAGAACAGCATGTGTAAGGGTCCTGGGGCAGCCAGATCCAAGAGTATTCAGAGCGTGGGAGGAAGGCCAGAGGGGCTGGAGCGCAGCTGGTGAGAGGCAGAGAACCGTGCTTTGGGTCGTTGGCCAGAAATCAAAGATTTTAGAAAACATTGCTTTGGAGTCAGCTCACCCATCCCCTGGGAACCTTCTGGTAAACACAACGATTACTGCTGTTGGCTTGGTCCTCACATGCTGACAACGCCAGGAAGCCTCGCATGCGTGCATCTCCAGCCTTCCTGTGAATGTCTGATCAACCAGGAGACACCCATCTACTCAGAAGCGGACCCAGTGCCAACTTTCCTGGGTGGTGCCCCTTCAGAGCGGGAGGCTCTGCTTGTACCCACGGCCCCACCTAGAACACCACATGCGTGTAGCACGGTCGGTAAAAGTGAAGTACCCTGGTTCCAATCCTGGGTCTGCCTTTGGCGGTTTGAAAGGCTCCTTAACTCCCGTGCCTCAGCCTCTCGCTTGGAGAAGTCTCTGGTCAGGTGGATTGCTTCGACGCCCTGGCAAATGCTGACACGTCTCTCATCCCGGTGCCAATGCCCTGTGAGGTTCTCCTCGGTTCTGACGGTGCTTGCCCGATAGGAGCCACCGCCCCTCCACCCCAAGCAGGGCCTGCCCACGCTGTCCTTTGGAACCTGTTTCATTCTGCCCCACCAGCAGATCCGAGTGGGACTCACTTTGAGCCTCCCAGATTCTCAGCTTTTCTATTGGTGAACTCCTAGTCCTAGCTCCTCCCACACTGGAGGCCCGTGTGGATTGGGAGACACAGGTTTCTATCAAAGGAGCTGGGCAGCTCCAGGCTGAGAACTGGCTGGGACTGCAGGAGGCTGGTTCCCCTGGGGAGGGATGAGGCACGCTTCCCCGAGGGGCACGCTTCCCCGAGGGGCAGTTTGCATCCAGGAGTGAGCTATATCGATCTGGTCTGTCTTTCCATCCATCCATCCATCCATCCATCCATCCATCCATCCATCCATCCATGAATGAGGCAATTACACCCCGGGCACTAGGGATCCACCAGTGAACCCCCTACTGCCTCTGACCAGTGAGTATCTTCTAGGGTGAGGGCGGGCCATGCTCTGTGAGTTGCTGACAGGTGTGGGAACCTCCGTGGCTCACTGAGCTCCTAACCACCCAAGGTCATTCCTGTCGCCTGTTGTCCAGGCCCTGACATGGGAGGGTGGAGATAGAAGGCCACGTGCTGGTGGAGTTTGTCTACAGCCTGTCTTGTGTTTCTGGGCCTCATCTTGAAGACAGGGGTGGCTGTTCCCGAGTTCCTTTGGGGGGGGTGATTCTTGACTCCTCACCTGTCTCTTCTCTAGGGCAGGCCCCACATCCCCCACCCCCACCCTCACCCGAATGATCCCACCATGCTAGATGGGATGTCTAGCAGGAAGGGGCAGCAGTGAGGTTGGCTCTTGCTTCTCTGCCTGGCTAGCCCGCCTTCCTGACTGGCTTCCTGACTGGCTCCTCATGGGACTTCACCTTCCTTTCTCTGTCCCCAAAGTACCCAGTATGCTTGGACCTTCTACAGGGTCCCACTCTTTTCCAGTCTCTCTCCTCTTCCACCCTCCTCCCTTTCCTCCTCCTGCATCTCTGCCTTTCCCTCTTCTCCCACCTCCTGCCGTGACCACCAGGCTTTACCTAAGTGCTTGCTGGTTAGACGGCAGTGGCCAAGAGCAGACACTCTCAGCTGTGCCTTACAAGGCTTTGGGAAGTTCTTTTCCCCCAGTGCCCCAGACTTTAATTTTTTTCATCATCTCAAATGAAGGTTGTTCTGGGAATGAAATAAAGTAGGCGCTGGTCATTGCTTCTATCTTAACTGTCAGCTGAGTAAACCAGAGACACTTCAGAACAGAAGCAGGAGAAAATTGCTTCCCAGTTGAGCTGGTTGAGCTCTGGAGCTGCAGGACAGCAGGCAGAACCCTTTCTAAGTCACTACCAGCCAAACTAGGCAGGAAAGTCTGGAAGAATGCGGGCTTGATGACAGGGGCGTCCTGTGAGGGAAGCCTCCAAACCCAAGCCCTGCCCCTGAACCTCAGGTGCAAAGTGCAGATTCTCAGAACTTCCCCTGCTGTGCCCAGCCAGCTGTGAAGCCACCACCAGAAGGACTCCTCTTCCTAGGGAGCTTGAGGCTTTGTTCTCATAAAGGCCCCAGGAACAACAGGCTTTGGTGCTGGGACCCCCCAACCTCTGCCAAGCACGGCAAGTGCTAACATTCACTTCCTTCTGATTTTGCCTCTTGCCGGGCAGAAGGACTGGATTTTATACCAGGTCAATTTCAGACCATTTGATATTGATATATGAAGATCCCAGGGGATTACTGAATGCATTTCTCATCCTGCCCAGATAGTATCATGGAAGGAAAGTGGGATTGACTGTTAAGGACAAATTGAGAAAGACATGGCCATTTAAGATAACTCCTTATCTGTGTACAAGCAAATGGTGTCGAGGAAATAGACCACCAGTTGACAGCAGGAAATTCTACTCTGGGCTCTTCACCCACTCTCTCCCTACTACTGTTCACACTCAGGGATCATCCCCTTATCCTGAGAGCCGGTGTCCTGGGACCCCTGCTGGAGGACACTAGAGAAGAGGCCCTCTGAGGCCTTGTTCTGGAAGGTTGGGCGGCGCGGCTGCTGCTGTCCATGGTGCCCTGGGGAGTTGGGAATGATATGGCTTTAAGGGACAAGTCTCCCCAGCAGAGCCCCTGGAACTTGGCTGTCTCAGGTGATCCTGTGACCTGAGGGACGGAGGGCGAAGGGCCTTTCCCTTCTAATCAGTCACGGATGCCAGAGGCTGGCTCCTATGCCACCACTTTCCCGAGTCATGCAGTTGTGGACACTCTGGAACCCCAGGTGTTCCCTCTGCTGGTGGGTGCAGTGGCTGGAGAATCTGCTCGGGTCCTGCCTCCACAGCCTGGCTTTCTCCAGTCTTGGAGGCTGATGGTGGAGAAGGGCTGCTTGCTTTCACTTTTGTTCTGGATCCTACAGGTCCTATGAGGGTCCCATTGCGGGGCGATGTGTGCCGTGGGTTCTCGAAGCGGGTAGGGTTGACGTGGGGTCTTCCCACGTTCTCTGAGAACAGGTACACGCTCCCACCTGCCTCCTTTATTTCCTAGCAGGGTGGATGCCACAGGGAAAGAGATTCTGGAGCCCAAGAGAAGTCAGGTGATCTGCCGTCTCAAAGTTCTGGAGGCTCCGGAAGTGACTCATTCTCTAGGTCACCATCTCATTTTATTTTCCCCTATTGCTGTGACACAACACCCCAATGAGAAGCAATTTAAGGGAGAAAGGGTTTGTCTCAGCTCACGATTTGAGCGTGCAGCCTCTCATGGCGACTACCCATGTCTCAGTGGGTGAGGAGGCACATGGGGGGCGTTCAGCTCATCCTCTTTTCTCTCCCTTCTCTTTCAGCGTGGAACCCCCACCAATGGGATGCCACCATCCACTCTGTCTTCCCTTAGTCTTGTATGGAAACATTCTTACAGATATACTGGGGGAATGCTTCCCTAGCACCCTAAAAACTGTTAATCCAATTAATTTGACAATGGAAGTTAGCATCACACCCATTATACATTCATCCACCAAATTATCCATCCATCCACCCATGCATCCATGCATTCATCCATTCATCTAACCAAACACCCAATTATGCACCCATTCATCAGCTCATGCATCCATCCAACCAAGCATCTATTTACACACCCACCATCCACCTATTTGTGTGTTTATGTATATACACATCCATCCCACTATCTACCTGTTTATCCTTGCATCTATCCAGTGCATGCATTGTCTATCTATGTATCCAACAATCTACCCATTTATCTACCCACCCATCTATCCATCCATCCATTTAATCCATCCACCCTTCTACCCATCAATTTCATTCCTCTACCCCATCCATCCATCCATCCATCCATCCATCCATCCATCCATCCATGCGTGCATTCAATGTCAGTTAAGTCATGCCTGGTGAAAATCACTCTTAGCCATGTTAAGTGACATTTGGGAATGAGAAAGGACTCCAGGATTTCCCCCAGGGCTAACATATCCAGAATCCAGCTCTTGCCATGGTTACCTCCCTCCAGGCTAATTCTTCTTGGGTACTTTTGGGCCACCCTGAGCCCGGGATGAGGGTGTCACAATCACAGCTCAACAAATCATCAGATGTGCCTGTAAGTGGAGGGCAAGGCCCACCTCTGTGCCAGCATCCCAAGCCCCAGGCATCCTGTGCACTGGAGCTTCTGCTCAAGTGGACACTTTGAACAGGGTTATGTCCAAGGAAAAGCCCAAGGCAAGCGCTGAGTAGAGAGTGATCTTTCTTATTTCAAAGTGGGGAAACTAAGGCTTGGGGCAGTGAGGGAAGCGATGTGGACAGAATCCCAAAGCAAGGACAGGGCAGAGGTAAACTCAGACTATCTGACTCCAGGTCCTTCTGGGATGAGGATTTGTCCGAGCTCCCAGAAAAGTAATCACTAGATCTAGGGCTGTGGTCCGGTTGGTGCAGTGCTTCCCTAAGATTTATGAAAGCCTGGGTTTGCTCTCCAGTGAGCGCTATGTAAACTGGGTGTGGTGGTGCACTCCTGCATCCCGTGCACCCTCTCCACGCTTTTGGAGGTGGAGTCAGGCATGGTTGTTTCTGGTTACATAGTGAATTCAAAGCCAACCTGGGCTACATCAGAAACAGTCTCAGAATGGAACAAATGATGTCTTTGCGCCCAGTGATGAGCTGAATAGTCCAGAAGATACGTGGGCATGAACAGCAGCATGAATGTTCTCGGGGAGGCAGAGCCAGATCAAGGCTGCAGAAGGGTGTGAGGCTATGCCCTGCTCCACCACCCTACCCCTCCTTTCCTCCCTTTCCTACCTTCTCTGCCTTCTCCTCTGGACCCCAGCACCCCATCATGCCTCTCTGCTCCATTGTGCTCTCCTCCCATCATGCCTCTCTGCTCCATTGTGCTCTCCTCCCATCATGCCTCTCTGCTCCATTGTGCTCTCCTCCCATCATGCCTCTCTGCTCCATTATGCTCTCCTCCCATCATGCCTCTCTGCTCCATTGTGCTCTCCTCCCATCATGCCTCTCTGCTCCATTATGCTCTCCTCCCATCATGCCTCTCTGCTCCATTGTGCTCTCCTCCCATCATGCCTCGCTGCTCCATTGAGCTCTCCTCCCATCATGCCTCGCTGCTCCATTGTGCTCTCCTCCCATCATGCCTCTCTGCTCCATTGTGCTCTCCTCCCATCATGCCTCTCTGCTCCATTATGCTCTCCTCCCATCATGCCTCGCTGCTCCATTGTGCTCTCCTCCCATCATGCCTCTCTGCTCCATTGTGCTCTCCGCCCATCATGCCTCGCTGCTCTGTTTTGCTCTCCGCCCATCATGCCTCTCTGCTCCATTGTGCTCTCCGCCCATCATGCCTCTCTGCTCCATTGTGCTCTCCTCCCATCATGCCTCTCTGCTCCATTGTGCTCTCCTCCCATCATGCCTCTCTGCTCCATTGTGCTCTCCTCCCATCATGCCTCGCTGCTCCATTGAGCTCTCCTCCCATCATGCCTTGCTGCTCCATTGTGCTCTCCTCCCATCATGCCTCTCTGCTCCATTGTGCTCTCCTCCCATCATGCCTCTCGGCTCTGTTTTGCTCTCCGCCCATCATGCCTCGCTGCTCTGTTTTGCTTGCCTTCTCCTAGGCAGCTGCCATGTTTTCTGCCTCCCCAACTGGAATAATGCATTTCTTGTTTGTGACTGAGGGTCCTGGAGGTCCTCACTCAGTACATCTTCCAGGAATCAATCATGGTTTGGGGGTTTTATTATCAGGAAGCCATGTAGGGAGGTAGTTAGGGACTGGACTCAAGGACAAGTAGTATTAGACCAAATTCCAGCCAGGGCGTCTATGGCTGTGTGTTCTTGGGTGAGTGGGCTAGCTTTGCTGTGTCCTGTAGGTAGTGCAATGGAGACTCTTGATGTGTGCCATCATGAGCTGCCTGTGTGAAGTTGGTATATATGAGGTCAGAAAACTCTCACGCTGTAGCAAACGTTCTTACTGCCAGCCTTGGGTCTTGAGCAGGAGCTTGAGGATCACATGACCGTCTTCCTCTGACAGGTGACAAATCTGCAGTGCAGCTGAAGCCTGCGTGAGAGTCCTTCACGCTGAAGTTGCTGGGTCCTATTCCTGGGCAGAGCTCTGGGTCCTGGCTATGAGGTACCCACTCCAGGACGGGGAAGGTAGATCTATGTCAGGCTTTTCCGGGGTTATAATATCTGTGGATGTGGACCCGTACAGAGCTGCCCCTCTGCGAACACAAGGTCTGCATTCTCAGAGTTATCCAACCATGGACCCCCGCCATCTTTACTGATTATGACCATGTACAGATGGCTCCTGCAGCTATCACACCATGTTAGAGCAGGTTGTCTAGAGACAATCTGAAGAATGCTTGTGAGTTCTGCTTGTGCTCCATTGAACACGAGGACATGAGTGCTCACAGGGGCTGGCATCAGCAGGGGATTCTGGAACCAATCCCCAAGGATACAGGGGGATCACCTCTCTTCTCTCTCTCTCTCTCTCTCTCTCTCTCTCTCTCTCTCTCTCTCTCTCATCTATCACCTATCTATGATCTATTATCTCCATCCATTTATCATCTATCGGCTGTCTATCCATCTTCATCTGTCTATCTCCATCAATCCATCCATTAATCATCTGTTGTCTATCTATCTACCTACCTACCTATCTATCTATCTATCATCTATCATCTATCTATCATCTGTTTCTATCCATCCTTTATCATCTATCATCTGTCTATCCGTCATCTACCTACACATCTGTTCTTATTAGTCATTCTTCTCATTGCTGTGGTAAAACACTAAACAAGGACTTTGTGGGAGAAAGAACTCATCCTGGTGGGAGAAAATGTCCTGGCAGCTTCTGGCCCACATCTCGGTGAGGAAGGACCTTTCTGCTCTCTCCAGGCCTCGGTAGACTGATGAGGTCATTTACACTGGTGAGATCTCCCTGCCTCACTGTCTCTTCCAGAAACTTTCTTGTAGATAAGCCCAGCATTCAAATAATACTTGACCAGAAGCCTGGGGGCCCCTTGACCCATTCATTAGCTATCACAGTAGACTTTCGTTTAGGAGGAACTGCTGGGTTCTAACCAGCTTCCGCAATGGGTGGCCCCAGTCCTGGGGGCTTCTAGAATTCTCTGCCAAGCTCAGTGCTATTGTGGGAGACAGGGGCTCTGGACTCACTTGTGAAAGCAGACAGAAAGCGTCACGTGGGCATGCCAGCTGTGGGCATGGGAGTGGGCATGGTGGGGGGGTGTTTGCATGTGGGTGTGGCGGGGGCATGTCCCCACATTGGAAGAAGTTACAGGTGGACTCCAGCATTCCCGGGAGACCTGACTCAGTTTAACCTGCCGTGTCTAATCCCTTCCAGCCTGGAATACTCACAATGTCCAGGTGGACACTGGTCATACAAGTCAAGGTCCAGAGAGGCTCTGATAGTCTGGAAAATCAAGGCTGGTGACAAGCAGTTCACATTGCAGACCCAGGGATGCCCCGCCCACAGGTCACCAACCACAGGTGTGGAGGAAGCAGGTGACCAAGAGGTCCTGGAGCCCTGTACACAGGCACCCATCTACATGACAGGGACAGTCCTGTGCGTGGTCACTCTTGTAAGCAAACTTCCATCTGAGTCCTGGGGGACACGAGGCTGCTAGAAAGGACACGGGGAGTCATGCCGCCCCTACACAGTTTCCAATGATGGCCCCTGGTGGTAAGAGCCAGCACTGCCAGGGCACAGGGTGCCCATGTCCCGTTGTATGCACCCACTTGCTTGCCCAAGCTCCTGCAGCCCGGTGGCTCTGCTCAGCAAAAGCAGAAGCACTCTCCCAACCTTCCGGGACTCGGTGGTGTAGTTCTGTGGAGTCTCCAGGTTGGTTGTGTTTATCAGTAGCAGTCACTTGTCCTGGCTGAGTGGTACTTCCTGGTACCACTGAGCCTCCATTTGTCTCTCTGTTTACCTGCTGAAGGGCTTGTGGGTCGGCTCTGGGTTTGGGCTTCTGTGAATAAAACTGCTATAAACACTTTGTACAGGTTTTTATGGGAACATGAGTCGTTGTTTCTCTGGGATGGATGCCCAGGCATGCAATGGCTGAGCGGCTTAGCAGCCTGCTTTCCTGCTGGCAACTTAGAAGTGGCCCACTCCCCCCTCCCTCCCGCCCACCCCCGTCCCCACTCCCCATAATTCCCACTCCCTCCAAGACCCCACTCCTCCCAGTTCCCACCCTTCCTGGTTCCCACTCTCCCCAGGCCTCACTAGTGCACGGTAGAATCTTGAGCCTCTGCTTCAGCTGCCCCTCTGTTGGGATGGTGGAGGCTTCCCTGGCTTCGATCCAGGTTCCTCTCTTCAGTGAGCCTCTGCGGAGCAGTCGAGAACGATGATTTGGAGGGATGTGAGGTCCTAAGGGCCCATTTCACACACGAGGGAAACTGAGTGTAGAGAGTAGACGCTGCCCTGCTCAGTGGCAGCAAGATCCCCCAGGATTCCCTGACTTTGACTCCTGGCTTCTTGTCTTTCTGAGGGGCCTTTTCAAGTCACGCTGACTTACTTGAAGGCAAGGAAGTGTTCTGCTATTTTCTCTCGCACACGCCTTCTTCCAAAGGCTTGTCTTGTGGGGCTGCGTTCTTGGCAGTGTGGAGAACTTGCTTCATGCTCTCAAGGGACAAGTTCCCACAGGGGAATTCTGGGAGACCAGGGGGCCACTGTGTATGCGTAGCCCCTCTGTACAGCCAGAGCCCTCATAGTTCCCAGAGCAGGAGGGTGTGGCCAGAGTGGAGGGTATGTGCTTCATACCAGCTGGTCCTTGACTCAGAGGCCAGTGTGGGATCCTAGCTGTGCATGTCCTCACTTCTGGTCCCTCCTTGCCTCTGCCCATCCCTCTAATGATAGTCCTTTCCCAGCATACCCTTGTGCTGTGGTTCCTTTTACCCTTTATTTTCTGAAAGCTGTACCTGTTAGATCAGGAAGGGACAGATGCAGTGTCTGTGAATGAAGGGTGCCACAGACTGATGCACACACACACACACACACACACACACACACACACACACACGGGCGTGTGTACACATTAGAGAGAACACACAGACACATCCATACATATGCACACACACAGAGGAGTGTGCACACAGCAGAGAGAACACACAGACCCTTACACACACATACACACACACACTCACGCACACGCACAGAGCAGAGAGGACACAGACATATGTGTACACAAACACATGTACACTCAAAGGTATGAGCACACAGGAGAAAGAACACACAGACACGCACACACAGATGTGTACACCAAACACACACACACACACACACACACACACACACACACACACACACACACAGGAGGAGTATGCAGCAGACAGAATACAAGCCTTTCAAAAATATGGTAATAAATGCTATTAAAAAAAACAAAAACAAGAAAGGATAAAAGAAAGAAAAAAGAAAGAAAGAAAAACCCACCCACAATCTCTGGAAAACGCAGCTGTGGAGACATGGGCCAGCATCACTTGCTGAGCGTGAAGCTGGTCCCTTTGTGGAGCAAATCCTCCTGTTGACAGTTACCTTTCAATCCTCCATTTGTGGCCCGGCTGATTTTTATTCAGGGTTCTATTCACCCTGTGTATTAATGAGCAGGGGAGGGGAGGGCTAAGGCAGCATCTAATAGGCTGAGCGACAGGCTGTCTGCAGCGGCCCCTTATCTGCGGCTCCCAGCGCTGTCTCCCATCCTGGCTCAGCCCAGCCAGGCTGTGGACACCTCCATGGATGCACTGAGTTTTAAATTATGTATACAGGAGAAAGATTTGACAGCCTCCTGCTTCTCAGGGAGGAAGGGACAGGCCGTGTCTTGTGTGTCCTGTGATCCATGTATCCAGCTGTGTTTACTAAGCATCTACCGAGTGTCTGGAAGCTGTGCTGGTTGCTGGGTTCTGAGCACTGGGTGATGGTGTGGATACTAACCTTTCAACCCTGACGTTGATCCCTGGTTGGTTCAGGGGTCAGGGAGGCAAGCCTAGACGGACTCATGGGAGATTGTGGATGCCAAGCTATTTTGCTTGATTCCCTCAAAACAGAACTCAGTCCATCTCCCCTCCCCTCCGACAGTCTCTATGGGCAGCCACTAGCTCTGCACTGGCCACCGTGCCCAGGCTGGTCCCTCTTAGCCTCTGGCACTCAGCCCCCAGGAAGCCTCCCTCTACCCTGTGCTAAGTAAGTCAGGCCGTCCCAGCCTCTGACACACCCAGAGGCCACTAGCCCCTAACACCCACTGCAGCCTCTTTCCGCTGCTCCCCTCTTCCTCTCCTCCTCCTTCTGACAGGGCACCCACAGTGAGCCCCAACACTCACAAGCATTTACCCTGATTCACGGAGCAGAGGGACACCTTGTTTCTCGGGTACCCCCCTGCTGCCCACAGCTGACTAATGGCGCAGTCCCAGGACCCTCACGGTCTGTCTATCCTCCCTCATCTCTGGGATCCTGTGGTCTGCAGCCCCACAACCGAGTTCACTGCTCCTTGAAGACCACACCCCTGGTCCCTGTGCCAGGAAGGCACCAATCCCAGCAAGGTATTTGCCCTCCCTGCAGCCCTCTGTTTTAACAATACCTCCTGGAGAGCCCCCCATCTCCCCTGCCCCAACCCCAGCCTTTCCCACCCAGCATGCTCCAGTTCCCATGCTGCACCCCACCCTGACCTCCTGCAACTGCAGCCTCCTCAGAAACAGCTGCGTGTACAGGTCTTACTGTGCTCTCGGTTGCATGAGTGGGATCTACTGGCTAGGCCTGCCAAGGCATATTGTGGATCACGCCTGGGGCTGGATCCACTGATCTCCAGCAAAGCTCCAGGGCCGTGACACTGGTGGCTCGTAAAACAGGTATGGATTGGGGAGGTCCCTGTCCTCTCGACCCCCCCTTCCCATCACTCAGTTGGGCAGCCTGAAAATGTTTTCTAAACTCAGTTTTGAGGTCAGTCTACACTCACTGTGTGCATGGCCCAGGCACTAGAAGCTAGTCCCTCCCTCCCACCCCGACCCCCTGCCTCTTTGCAAACATCACGCCTCGCCCGCTCTGGCTGCATCCTCCCATGGCTCAAGGGTCATAGCTATTACATATAAAGCACTTGTCCTTTTACACGTTTGCCTGCTGTTCCACCGTGTGGCTGAGCACCATGCATCCGTCTAGCCCTCCCCCACTGCCGAGTACCTAGATTATTGCCAGTAGTTTGCTGTGACTTAAAACCCATCACTGACTGGCCCTTGTGCATCTATTGGCAGACAGCTTAAATTTCTTCTGTAGACATAGCTATCCATCCCATGGGTGGATTTTATTGAATTGTCCCTCATAGATGACACCAGCATATGAGTAGTCTAGCTGATCATTCAGTACGTTGGAAGTCTATGAGAAGTTGTCGCCTCCGCCAGGAAGCCTTCCTGGGCTCCCACCCTGGCCCAGGGACCTCTTCTGGGGTCCCCACCTATCTCCCAGCCTATGGAAGTCTACACTGTCATCATTATTATCACAAAGGGGTCAGTCTCAAGGCACCCATACCTGACGCCAAATCATTGGGTCAGCAGCCTGTGCTTCCTCTGGACTGGTTTCCCTTCTGCTGCCCTAGGGAGGCTCCCTCTCTGCACCTGAACCCAGGCCCCTCCTCAGGGAGGAGGCCCAGGCCTCTGCCGGCTGTTCTCGGGGACTCAGGGTGGAACCCCTTCCCCTGAGTCTCCAGAGCCTCTGCCCTCCCCCTTGGATAAATAATAATTGTTAGAAAAGGCCTGTGGATAAATTATAATCCTGACCCTCATTTGAGTGCAAAAACTTTAGCTTTCTGCCAAGGAAAAGTCAGAATTTGCATTTAAATAGAAAATGTTAGAGACTACACAGAGAGGCCTGGTCCCCACAGGCCAGCTGTGGGGACCTTCACGGCCCAGGGTGAGTCTGGTACTTCCGGGGTTTCCTGTGGTGTGGCCAGGCGACCTCACGGGCATCCTTCATCTGCTCAGGGCGCGGCTCTCGGGTGCATGGACCAAGCCTGCCGAGTTCCTTGGTCTCAGCGAGCCTCGGTTTCCTTGTTTGTGTCAGAGATGCGTACAAACGTCCGTTGGGTGGGTATCGCTGCATGGCAAACACAATTCGTTATGACGAAGAAACAGAATCCTTGTCGGTTTAGGCCAATGCGGCGATGCAGTTCTGCGCAGCCCAGGATCGTCAATGCGGCGATGCAGTTCTGCGCAGCCCAGGATCGTCAATGCGGCGATGCAGTTCTGCTGCAGCCCAGGATCGTCAATGCGGCGATGCAGTTCTGCGCAGCCCAGGATCGTCAATGCGGCGATGCAGTTCTGCTGCAGCCCAGGATCGTCAATGCGGCGATGCAGTTCTGCTGCAGCCCAGGATCGTCAATGCGGCGATGCAGTTCTGCGCAGCCCAGGATCGTCAATGCGGCGATGCAGTTCTGCGCAGCCCAGGATCTTTGAGTTGTGCCGGGAAGCTCCTGCGGTAGGGCGTTCGCTTCGACACAGACTGCTCTGTAAAGTGCATGGCTGAACGGATCCCGGTGTGTGCAGCCAGACCTCAGCTCCGCGGTGGCGCAAGTCTGTCTGGCCGGCTTGTGGCCTTTTAAATGTCCCGTGTTCGGGGTAGAAATGGAGCGTCCATCAGTTCAGTCATCGCGGCCTGAGCCCAGGCTTAATGCTGTGCCCTCTTTCCCTGGCAAGACTGACTTGGGGATAGGCAGCGGGGGCTCCGACCCAGCAGGACAGCAGCAGGGCCCCGAGGGCTACACTGGGCATCCTCATGCTAAGTGCTTGTGTACTGAAGGCAGAAGCGAGAGGGACTTCCATGCCCTCTATTCTTGGGGCTCCTGATGCTGAGGTCATGTGTGTGGGAGGAGGAAGCTCATCCCGCAAGAGGTCAAGGGGTCACGGTCTGGCTTCACCATGGATGATGCCAGGGATGCATGAGCTACGGAGATCTTGGGTGTCTTGCGGGAGGAAGTGCCTCTGAGAGCAGGTCAAACACAGACAGATCCTGGCCCAGTGCCTCAAGGTCTAGGGTTGAGGTCTAAAGAGAGGGGACAGGAGGAGAAGGAGGGGACACAGAGAGGGGAACGAACATCTAGACGGGTCTCCCATGGGCAAGTCCCACCTCACAGCAGCAACCCTGCCAGCCTTGCCATGACTCTCTGGCTTCGGCCCATCCACCAAGATCACCTTCTTCTCCAAACACCAGACACCCAACTAGGTAGCCTTCACCGAGAGCCAGGACTAATGGTCCCTCCCCCTCCCCCTCCTCCCCCCTTCCCTCTCCTCACCCCTTCTTCGCCCTTCTACTTTGTCATCTTTCTCCCCTCCCTCCCCTCTTCTTTCTTCCCATCTCTCTCTTGCCCCTCCCCTCTTCCTTCCCCTTCCCTCCTTCCTCTCTTCTCCCCTCTAATACCCCCTCCCACGTCTGCATCTCAGATGCTAGCTGTGAATGCAAGCTGACACCACACCTCAGTGTATCTCGTGCTCCATGAGCCACAAGTTAAAACCCAGCACTTGAACCAGACAGGCACCCTTTTGCCCACTTTATAGCACGGGAGACCCACGCTCACAGGGGTTAAGAGACACCACCACCAGATAGCACCACCAGAAAGCCCTGCAGTGGGCATCAGCGGGCACTAGTTAGATTGCAGTTACGAAGAAGGAAGTACTTGTGGTCTTTGGTTGAAATTCCATCAAGAGGACATACCACACAGGTCATTAAGCATAGCTGACAGTGAGGCTACCTCAGAGCTTCCAGGTCAGTGGGCAGGGCTGGGCATGCTGCTCCTTCCCTTGGACTAAAAGCTTTAGGTTAAGAAAACAAAAACACCACCATAACAAAAGAAAAAAAAAAAGCCCAGCAACCCAGCTATGATTCTGGGTTCCTTCTACTGAAAATAAATACTGAGCAAAATCAATAGCTGATAACTACTTATAACTACCTGCAATGAGCAGCTCAGCCCTGCCATGGTGCACCCAGGAAGAGAGCACACCCAGTTACAGGCACCCAGAGAGCATGCCCAGCCACCGGTACCCAGTGGTGGCAGCTCCACTCAAGGGAACAGCGGGTGATGGACAGGGCAGGGAACCCATGCGTGCTGCAGGCCAGGATGGGTCCTTGGCCACATGAGCTACTGGCTGTGACCTCATCACTATCAACTGTGACAGGGGTAGGAGCGTCCAGTAGGCAGTGCCTGAACCCCATCATCTCCTCCCAGTACCCAGATCCCTCCTGGCCCAGAGACTTCACTCTGCACTTAGCACTTAGCAGCAGCAGGTCAGTGCCTGCTCTTCATGGACGATTTCAGGGAGTCAGACTCAGACCGGACGGCATGCTGGCAGAGGTATCGTGTGCCCAGGGGGCTGCTCTTGGGAATTGACATATGAGTGGATCCCAGGGATCACTGAACAGGCAGAAATGCAGAGGTCGGATTCCTATGCTGGGAGATGGACATGGTGAGGCATAGAAGTCCAAGGACCAAGCTGCAGGGTCGGAGTGGGGTGGGGTGGGAGACAGGGATGATTTTCTAAGCACTCTCTCTGCCCTGGGCTCCAACCAGCACACCTGCAGCTAAGCGTCAAGGGTGCTGGCAGTGTCCAGTGCCACCTTGGTTTCAGATGGAGGACGCAGGGAGGCCTTTGCTTCCTGTCCTGTAGTAGAATGAGGCAGCCTGTTTCCACGTAATGGATAAAGGAACTGAAGCCCACCCTGGCCTGTGGGGTGTGTCTGAGGTCATTCTAGGATATGCGGTCAGCTTCCCAAACAAGACAGATAAACTCTAACCCTGCACAGTGATCAAGCTGCTTAATGACTTTTGGTTATGTCGCCTAACCAGGGCATCTGTGCCCGATTCGGCTGCACATATACTAAAAAGTCACTTCATCTGCCTGACCCTCATCTTTCACCTGGCTGGACCCCAAAAACAGATCAGGAGAAGGAGCTGGAAGCAGCCTCGTATCAGTGGCCATGCTGCAAATGGGGCTTTAGGCAGTCCCACAGTTCTGGCCTTCAATCACCATGGGGACTGGCCGTTTTGTCATTGGTCCATCATGAGAGGTAATGGGAGCTGTGTGCAGGGCTGGCGACCTTGATGACTGCAGGCTCGGAGAAGTCAGGTTGAGCTCGGATGGCGGCAGACATCAATGGCCAGCGCCTGCTGGCTTGCCTGCAACCACTGAGGTGTCCACAGGTGATGCAAGGCTGACAGTTTTGACACTGGCTGCATGTACAGTGGTTAGGATGAGGCAGGGGATGCTTGGGGCTCAGCAGGATGCAGGGGGGGGTGTCTCAGAGTTTGGAGCAGGCCTCAGTGGGGAGTCACACTTCAGGAGGTCCCCGAGTTCCCGTGAAGCCAGCTGACCCTCACCCAGAGCCTTGCTCTGCAATATAGCATCACGATTGTTCTCAGGAGCGGTTTCCTCCACGGACGCAGCCTGGAAAACTGAATAGGATCTGTCCGAAGCTCTGTGACCTCTGTAGTCCTTATACCTTCTAGCCGTGGGGGGAGGGGCTGGAGCCCTGTAGTTGCCATGGTGAATATCTAACTGCAGCATCACAGCCATCCCTTAGCCACAGCCTGTGACTCCAGGGAGGAAGACAAGAGGTTTTGGTCCCATCACCAGCTTTCCGCGAGACAGCACATGTGTGGAGTCACAAAGGCTGTGGGTGAACCTGGGACCTCACACAGCATGCTAGCCCTTGGCCGGTCAGACACAGGACCCAGGAAAATCAGCCTCAGCTGTGCACCGGATAATCGATGAAGTGGCTTGGGAGGGTCAGGGGTAAAGGCAGGCCTGCTGTGGGAAGGCACAGCTGTCACTCTACACCTCTCCTGGCTCCCAAAGTTCACCTCACCCAGGGACACAGCCCCTAGGAAGGTGGACGGGTTCTGCATTCCCCTCCCAGAGCAAAAGGCCACGGGAGCCCCGGGGCTCAGGGGAGGAGGCAAGTCCTCATTGGTTTCTTCGTCCATTTGCTTATTTTTTTTCAGTCTGTCCCGTCACCTCTTGGCTTCTGCACGTATCGAACAGGCCATGCGTCTTTCATGCCTGCCTCTCATCGCTCTGGCTGTTCCTGGGCACTTAGGGGCATTGTAGCCTAAGTTTCTCCCCCTGGAAATGGGAATGGCCAGATCAGGATAGACCCCTTCATCTAACTCCCTGTTCTGGGCTCAGGATGGGCTGCCGCTCCAGGAGAGGACGTGGGAAAGGCCCCATCCTGGAGCAAGATCCCTGCTCAAGTCACAAGCTGTGTGTGACAGATGCAGGCCTTGTGGAGAGCTGGCTCTGGTCCTTGCCCTCGAATTGTCTTTTTCCGAACCTCTGGGCTGGGTTGGCACCCCATCCGGGCAACTTGACAAGTGGGGATCCAGATGCGGGTGGAGTCTCCCGTCCATTCTGGACTCCCTCAATCTGGGCCACCTTCTCTTAGGTCTCTCAGGAAGCACCGTTAGCAAGAGCCCTGAAGGACCGACCCCCTTCTGCCCAGCCCTGGGTGAGGATCCTTCTCTTGGCCACAGCTCCCCCTCACACGGTGGGCTGTCAAATGGCCACCCATATGATTGTTTCCGCAGAGAAAACTAGTATCCCTCCAACACAAGGGCCCCCCTTGGGGGAGTTTTAATTGCATATCTGGCATCAACAAATGCTCACCTTCAAACCCTGTTTTGAAAACTCCATGCCCTCCATAGAGCCCTGGGTCATTACAAGCACATTCACCCCACAGAGACCATCTGTATATACTCTTTCCTTAACCTGTTGGAACAGGTTCCTGGCAGACACTCCAGGTGGCTCCTTTGGGGGCTCACCACAGTTGACAAAGTACCTTCATCTCCTCTGCCCCAAATCCGTTTCCTCGGTCCAGAAGCCTTGACAGGCAGGACCATTTTCCCCTTTGCTTTCGACATCACTGATGGCTGGGGTGGAGGACTCTGAGGTGTGCCACAGGGTGAAGCCTGGTGGGACAGAGTTCTGTCCAGAGGGCAGAGATTGCACCCGCATGAGCAGAGTGAGGCCCTGGGCTTTGTAAGAGCCGCGGCATTGGCTGGGAGCAAGCTCGGAAAGGCAGGGTTCACAGGCAGGGCGGTCTTGACGATGGCAACCCCAAGGCCAAAGGCAGAGGGAAGAAAAGAACATTCCAGGGTGTATGTATATTTAGGAGGCTGGGAGACGGGAAAGGAAATCGAGTTAGAGCCTAAGAGTTCGCAGCCTGAGCAGGTCTCCAGGCCCCCGGGAGAGGTTGTGGAATCCAGATGTGGTTGGGAAGGCTGGGGGGGGGGAGGGGAGGGGAGGCGGGGAGGGGGCAGGCCTGTTCACAATTAGCCTTGATTTTGTGTGATGACATTCAAATTGTGGGCAAGCATGAAAGCGGAGTTGTGAGGACGCGGCTGTCCGACAGCCCCGGGACTAATCCAATGTGAAGGACCCGGGCGCGGGCCTGGCACCACATGGAAGCATTTTGGGAAGGTTTGATGTCCCGCCAGCTGAAGGGGGATCCATGGCTCAGGCGGAGTGGGCCTCCTCCCCCACCCCGCCCCCTCAGGACTGGCTGACTCTGGCTAGAGGGGTTAAACCTCGAACACGCCAGAAGGCTCTGGCCCTGCGGGTGCCCTCACTAGCCCAGACCCGACTGAAGGCAGCATGGTGGCCATGGGGGGCGCACAGAGCCAGGGCTGGAGCGCTGTGCCCGCTGTAGTGGCTGATGTGGTGCGGGATGGTGCGTCTGTGAACTATTTTCAATATTTCTAATGTTACAAAGATGAGGTAGCCCACATAGCTGGGGCTTTGGCAGGCGATGGCTTTTGTAACAGAGCCCATCAGATGGGCCTTGGCTGCAAATTTTGGGATTTTTATAGGAAACTAGGGGCCAGGAGGCCATTTGGAGCTTTGAGTCACCTAGCAAGGGTTCCAGCTCCCTGCTCGCGGGGAGCCATCTTGAGAGATGAATCCGGGGAAAACTGTCGTTCCGCCATCTCCACGAAAGGTAGGTCATTGGACTGCAGGGGTGCTCGTAACCCAGAACTAAGGCCCACAACCCAGGCCACGTCCTGGGAGCCTGGGTTTCCACAGCAGTAAATAAAGAGCGTCTCTGACCTCCTGTGAAAGGGGACTGGGTTCTCCAATGTGTGTTAAGGACCAGGGACCACTTCAGCTTCTGGAGACCCGAGTCCATGAGCACAACCGTGGCCCAGCAGCCTCACTGTGGTTGACAAGGTGTTTGTATCATCGAGAGATGTGTGTGTGGCTGGAGTTGAGGGTGAGCCCTCCTTTCTATCAGACACTCTGCCCAGCCCCTCACCTGCTGTGGGCTCATGACCAGGCCCCCTCCACAGCTCCGGGACTGGGGTAGAAGAGGAATGGTACTTTGCTCAGTCCCATGACCCTGAAGGTCTCTGGGGAGACAGGAAGGGAGGGGCTCTGTGTGAGTTGAGGAGGGGTGGGGTATAGGAGTTGATGGAATTTCAGGGTGTAGAGGTTAGGGAAGAGTGATGGCCACTCCAAGCATGCTGCCTAATGAAGCACAGCCCCAGCTCTCCAGCCACTCCCCACCCTTTCCTGCTAGGAAGAGTTCCAGATCCTGAATGTGAACAGCTAGACTCACATGATTGTGTGTGTGTGTGTGTGTGTGTGTGTGTGCGCGCGTGCGTGCGCGTGCGTGCACGTGTGGTACATGTATGTGCAGTCTGGCTTGTATATATGTATGCATATGTGTGTGCATGTGTACAAATGTGTGTATGTGTGAATGTGTGTGATGTGTACATGCATGTGTGTATAGTCTGGCATATGTATGTGCACATATGTGTATGTGTGTGCATGTGTACAAATGTGTGTATGTGTGAATGTGTGTGGTGTGTGTTTACATGTAGATGTGTATTATGTGTGTATATGTGAATATGTGTATAGTCTGGTGTATGTATGTGTGTATATGTATACACATATGTATATGTGTAAAAGTATGTGGCATGTGTATACACATGAACGCATATATAGTCTGGTATGTGTATATGCACATGTGTGTATATGTGTATACATGTGTAAATGTGTGTACAGTCTGGTGTGTGTATAGGCACAGTGTGCATGTGTGCGCGTGTGTATATGTGTAAATGTCTGTCCGTGTGCAAAAACGTGTGTACATGTGTGTTGTCTGGCCTGCACATGTGCCTATGTGTGCATGCTTGTGCATGTGTGTATGTGTGAATGTGTGTGCATGTGTTGAGAACTGGAAACAGGAGGGTGAAATAAACTGAGGTTTGCTCTGGCTAATGATGACTGAGGACCCGGCTTGCCTTACCAGGTCTTGGGGCTGTCCGATGGTTGCAGAGAAGAGAAGCCAGCAAGGTGTGCGCCCCAGGGAGTGACTCCGGGAGAAACGGAGGCTGAGGCAGCTTGGTTGCACCTGCATGGGGATGAGACTCACCTGCCTCTCCTCGGCTGTTTCTGTCATACCCGTGCAGGAGAGAGTGTGCACAAACTGCCAGCTACCTACACAGAGCTCAGAGTCACACAACGGAGGAACTGGTGGTCCCTCCAAAGACCGTGGCACTGGGCAGAGAGGCCACCGCGGGCTTTATGGGGAGTCCCCGTGGAAACGCAACTTGGCGATCTGTTATGCTGGGAGTTCCCTCGTGCAGTACCCTCTGTGGCTGCCCTCCAGCTACCAAACCACTTGGCTGCTAATGGTAAAGCCCAGCAGCACTCACTATCTGCCTCCAAAGACCAAACTACTTCAGAGAAGTTATCTTTTCCTAAGTTGTTTTATGAGAAAATAAGGTGCAGGAGGCAGATGTTGGGGTATAGCAACAGATGACAAGCTACACACAGCCCTCCTCATTGTTTGCTTATCGAGCTTGTGGTTTGTTTAGGCACCCGCTTTCTGTGTAGCCCAGGCTGGCCTCAAATTCCGCTCTACATGCCTCGGTCCTCCGACCTCAGCCCCGAGGTGCTGGGATCCCAGATCAAATGAGCTGGTACTGTAATTAATTGAGCACGTTGGTGAGTGTGAGGCCCCGAGGGGCCTGGGCACAGTAACACAGAACTCTTTCCCCAGCTCCCCCAGACTCACAGAGCATGCAGAAGGGATCCAAACCAGGACACTGACAGGGGTATGATTCTGTCCCCTCAGGGACAGGGCTGCTTCCCCTTAGCGTTGGTGAAGACTGGACAAGGCATCGGCAGAGGCAGAATGGAGGGCTGTTCCATCACCATGAAACTGTCCCTGGTGTCCCCTCTGGATAGTGTGACCAGCTTATTTTTTTTAATGCTACACTGTTTCATTCCTTGAAGACCCTACAGTTGATTGGGTGTCCCCTCTGGATAGTGTGACCAGCTTGTTTTTTTAATGCTACACTGTTTCATTCCTTGAAGACCCTACAGTTGATTCCCTTGGTCTACGATCATGGGTATTCCGTTGCTTTTGGTTCAGAGTCATGAGCACACTGCCCGTGTTTGGCCAGACATGTTTCTTTCGTGCAGTGGCCAGATTCTTCTTCTCTGGGGGGTGTTTTCAGGGGTGAAATTGCTGGTGGGTTGGGGCGGGCCTCTCTTCCACTGACGCTGCCGTTGCCAACCTGTTTCTCAGGTGGCTGTGATGGCTCGCACCCTCTCCAGCTGTCTACTGATCAACCAACGCCCATTGTAGTACATAGCTCTGCCGGGCCAATGACCTCTGGCGGTGCAGCCACGAAGAAACAGGGCCAGGGTGACCTGCCTGGGTGCACAGGTGTGTGTGGTCCCGGCCACGCACAATATGTACAGTGTACCCCATGATCACCCCAAAGGCTGTAATGGTGAAGTATTTGCTTAGTTCTATGGTAGGCAGGGTGCCTGTGCACATGTCAGCCCCGCTTGACCTGTTAGTCTAGGAAGTGGGAACTCTCTCCCACACCAGTGTAGTGAGGAGCTTGGTCTTCAGGCCAGAGCAGTCATGAGGCTGGGTCTGGTGGGGATCCACAGGCAACTGGGGCGTGGCCTGAAGGGCCTAGGGCCCCTTATTCACCTTTGCTTCTATAAAGTAGGAGGCTTGCTCTCTACACACCCTTGCCGTGTTGTGGCCATCTTGGCCACATCCACAATCCAGCAGGCCTGACCTGAAATCTCTAAACTATGAGCCGGGCAGTTCTTGTCACAGGACGTCGTTATAGTAATGGCTGCTAAACACAATCCACATTTGCCCAACCGACTCGTCCAAGGCCACATGGCTGGGATTTGAACTCAGATGACCCTTGGTGTCCATCCCACCGCCCTGACACACTTGGATCTCCCCCTTCGGGACCCTGGCAGCAATGTACAGCACGAAAGCACAGTTTTCTGGGTGCCTAGAGCTTGGAGCCGCACCTCCCCCTGGCATGCAGCACAGGGATAGGCTGAGCTCAGAGGCCTCAGTACCGTTGTGTTATTAGCTAGACTGTTTGGGGTGTGCTCCATGTCCTTGTCAAAGTGTGGCCCCGAGTGAAACCCAGATGATGTTAATAACCAGGCCGTGTTGCAATTACACCTCTCTGACATCACAGTGTGGCCTCTCAGAGAACCAACTCCAGCAAGTAGGCTCCCGATTCACTCTCTGAATTCCTGGCTGCAGCACGGCGCACACACACAGAAAACAGAGTTCTTGTACCTAGTGGAGCGGCCCTGTCCAGCTGCCTCCCCACAGGCTTATATTTCATCTCCCCAGATGGTGGAGCTGTTAGGAGGTGGGGCCGGCTGCAGGAAGTCGCTAGGGGTAGGCTTTCAGGTTAGAGCCTCTCCTGGTTCCTGCTGAGCTGTGGGCTTCCGGGTCCTCCATGATGTGGACTCCATCTGTCTTCCTGCCATGATGAATCTAAACCTTCTGAAACAGTGAGCTGAATAGTGTAGCAAGTCCTCCACATCTGTTAATTATCTCAGTCAAGCACAGAGAAGTGAAACCCATCCTCATGTTATGTTTCAGACCCCAGCCAGTGCAGAGTGAAGCCCACTGAGTCATGGTAAGCCTCCCCCATGTGATTCTGTTTCCTCAATGAATTTTCAACAAGGGACCCGGTATTTCCATTGCGCATCTCGCAGGTGCTCTCACGGCCCTGAGATCTTGCACGGGGTCATCAATCCTCACCAGGGATGAGGACTGGTCACTGCCATCCCACGAATGCTCCCAGCCATGTCGCCTGGAAAGAACGATCAGTGTGTCCCTTTTGGCATTCAGAGGGCAAAGCTACTGGCAGGAAGCTGATGGTGAGGCATGGACACAACAATTTAGGTGGCTTTGATACGAAGCATCCTGCCCACACCCCTCAGGCCTGGCGCCTTGGTTGGGAGCACACAAGGGCAGGTGCAAAAAGGAACCACTCTTGGGACACAGGCCTGTCAAGTAACGTGTCTGCTGGCCTCTTGACCTCTTGACCCTCTGCTTAGCCCGGAGTGTGGAAACCAAATTTTCAACAGGCTCGGCACTGAGAACAAAGTGTCTTTGAGCAAGAAACTTTGTTTCTTCTCCTCCTCTCCAATGGGTCCCCTCCCCGACATCCCTTCCAGCATCCCCCACCAACCAGCTGCTTCCCAGAATCCCTTTCCCAGCGTCTCCTTCCTAATAATTGTGCATTCTCCAGGATTCCAGTGTTTTCTTCCTCCCCAGTGTCCCGCTCTCTAGAATCTTTGCCTCTCTTCCTCCCTAATGTCCTTTCTCCCCAGCTCCCCCCCTTCCCAGGGACTTCTCCCACTCCCTTGCTCCTGGGTGAAGCCCTGAACTAATTTCACTTGCTTTGGCAGTGGGACCTGCATGTGAGGGGTGGGACCCGCATGAACACACACACACACACACACACACACACACACACACACACACACACACACACACACACAGTCCTCAGTTGCCTCTGTCTTAATAGATAGAGTCATCTTCCCACCCCTCCTGCTGTTGGATGTGCAGGGCCATGGAGGCAGCTTCAAACTGTCAAACTAAGTAGAAGCAAGAATCTTCAGGCTCAGCCAATCAGTAGCTTCCTCTGGCTGCTCTGCAAGGTCCTCTCACCCCTCATGGGATGCCAGCCGGCTTCACCTCCCGATGGCTGTGTTGGAATCAAAGCCCACTCGCTGTACCTGTCCAGTCTCCCGAGGCTTTGTGTTGTAGCTGGAAGCTGCTGCCATGGTGTAGTGTTGCAGAGAAGGGCTGCACCCTCACTGTAGCTTGGGATGCAAGCAGGACAGGAGTTTTTGGCCAGCACCCCATCCTCACACAGGCATCCAGGCTGTTCAGGTTCCCTTCTTGCCAACTTCCTTCCGTGCCCCCTGCAGAGTCCAGAATGTTTTCTAAGCATAATCCAGGGAACTCACCCTCTCTACCTGGACCAACAAGAGCCCAGTGACTGGCTCTGTGACTGCCCCCATTTCACAGATGAGGAAAGTGAGACTAGGGAGCAAAGCAAGGCATGAGTCCCAGGCCCCTGCACAGTGCTTCTGTCACCTGTGCCATGCAGAGGCAGCTGGGTTTCCAAGGCTCAGAGGGAGTTTCTTGGGTAGTTAGGCTGGCTGGGATCTGAGCTGGTTTGGACTCTTAAGACCACCCTAGATGTGGGGGCCCTGGGTGGTCATGGCTTCTGTGGAGCCTGGTGACTTCACTGACACTCAGTTAACCAGTGTGGCTCAAATGAATTGGGTCAGAGCCTCTAGAGCGCACAGTGAGAGATGTGCGCTGGATCCGGCGATGGGCCAGAAATTTGTGTCTAGCATTCTTATTCTGCCCCCATCACAGGTGTTCTTCCTGCTAGCCCTGTCTGCGGCTGCCTTGCCCCAAATGGACACGCTGACACTATATTAGTTATGAAACTGTTGGGCGATGACTAGGCTTCTTATTGGCTAGCTCTGTCTTAATTATGAACCTTTTCTACCAATCTATGTATTGCCATGAGACAGTGGCTTACCCGGTAATGCCCGGCATGGTGTTAATACTTCAGCAGTCCGTGGCTCTGTCCAGCGGGCTTACTCTGCCTACCTTTCCCAGAATCCTCCTTCTCTCCTATCCCCGCCTATCTTCCCGCCTGGCCAATCAGTTCCAGTCCTTCCAGGGAGGGTAACGAAGGCGTTTAGTGTCCCTTATGAAGCTGGGGGCAGCATGTGGGCAGCGAGGAGAGCACACGGTCCCTGGAGCCCGACCTCAGACCTCTGAAGTCTGGACGTATCTGTAGCACACATTTCACGGCACTGATCCTGATAACCCACACTCTAGCTCTCCCTATCTAGGTCAGGTGTGGCGTATACCGTATGAGCCTAATTGGTCAGGAAACTGAGTAAGAGTGAGGCCTGGGAACCTGGGGCTCTGGGCTCTGTCGTGGAATGCTTTCTGTTGCTGTAAGACAATACCTGAGGCTGGATAACTGTATAAAGAAAAGATGTTGGTTTAACTCTTAGCTCTGGAGAGCCATGAGCACAGCTGGGGCAAATGCCCAGCTGTGGTGATAGCCTCAGGGCAAACAGACCACAGGGGTGGAGGCAGTGGAGAGCAGGGAGGGCCCAGCCACCCTCACAACAGTCCCCTCTCCTGAGGGGACTGTTCAATTCCAATAATCCATGCATGAGGATGGCGCTCCAGGACCAAGCCCTACCTCTTAAAGATACCAACACCCTTAGCCACACAAAAGACTAAGGTCCACTCTCACGCTGTATCCAAGCTGCTGCCTCTCGTTGAACAGGAGATTCTGGCATCTGTCCCGTCCCACTGGGGTCTGCTGGGTGACCCAAGACTATTTCCCCATGAGGACACTGATGGGAGCTGTCATTCTGTAAATGCGTTTCTCTTATTGGTTGATGAATAAAGCACTGTTGGCCTATAGGGGAGCAAGATTGGCGGGCGTAGAAGACAAGGAGGATTCTGGGAGATGTAGTAGAGAGGAGTTGAAATGGAGGACACAAGGAGAGTAAGAGGTCCGGACCCTCTCTCTGGTAAGATAAGACCATGTGGAAACAGATAGGTAGAAATGGATTAATATTTAAAACAGAGCTAGCCAATAGGAAACGCTAGTAACAGGCCAACAGTTTCATAACTAATACAGTGTCTCTGTGTGTTATTTGGGGCTGACGCAGCTGTAGGACCAGGCTCTCGGGAAAGTGCTCCTAACAAAACGGCGCCTGCAACGTGGGTACTAAAAGCTTCCACTTAAAACTTGACAAAAGCTTAAAAGGGGATTTTTAGAAACAAAAGAACAGAGACAAGCAAGGCTTCTCGGTGGCAGCATTTTTCTCGGGTGTGCTCTGTTTTGCTAGAGACAAGCAGAGACTCATGCGGCTCCTTTAAGGGAGGTTTCCTGACTCGGCATAAGCAGATAAAACCCGCAGGGCTCTTTTAAGAGGCCCTGATAGCAACTGAATGGTGTGTATGAGAGCTGGCAGTGGCAGTGACCACATCTCCAAGCCGCCACCATGCTGCTTTATGGCAGCATAGACCAAGGCGGTGAGCTCAGCTCTGAGTGCTGGTGGTAAACGTACCCGCACCATCTTGGATAGACGGTGGTTAAAACAGCCACTGCTTTAGGTTTAGCAATGTTGTTGTCAAGCAGATAAAAGGCTTGTAGCCGCAAAAAGATAAAGATTTACAGTAAAGACAGATTCAGATAAAGAAAAACCTCTAAAGGTTTACAGTGTGTTTTAAAATATAGTAGGTTTGGGAGAGAAAAGGAAACAGAATAAAGTGGTTTCAAAAAAAAAAAAAAAAAAGGAATAGAGTGGCTGGGTGTGGTGATACACAAATTTAATCTCAGCACTCAGGAGGCAGAGGCAGGCAGATCTCTGTGAGTTCAAGGCCAGCCTGGTGTACAGAGTGAGTTCCAGGGCAGCCAAAGTTACCCAGAGAAACCCGGCCTCAAAAAATGAAAAAATAGAAGTAAAAAAATAGAGTAATAAAAAATCCACCCCAAAATGGGAAATACACACAGAGTCTGAATACTGTGTGCTATTGCGTTGTCTTTGAATTGCTCAATTGCTAAGGAACAACAATGGCTAAAATACATTTGATCGTCAAATGCTACTGGATTAATCCAATTTAAATGTTTTAAAAATGCATTGACTCCAAGATTTAAGTATAAGACTATGTTACATGGGAAAAGAGATTTTATTTTTATTTCCACAGAAAAAGAAAAGCTGTGGATTCCTTCCAGACTAACATGGTTTGGTCAAGCCAGACCCCTTTGTCATAACTAATGCAACGTCTCTCTGTGTTATTTGGGGCTGATGCAGCTGTGGGACCTGGCTGGCAGGAAAATGCTCACGACAGGACACCCCTTACTGTGTGCCCCACTTGCTGGACAAGAGGTTGTGGTCTTCATAATGTTGGAACCAGTATAGATGAAGATGCTGTGGGGACCACCTGTGTGCATCTTCCTGAGAGGCTCGTTATTTCCAGGTCCTGCCCATTGGACCTGCCTTAGCATGGTGGTTAAAGACACAGGAAGGGCTGCCTTTGGAACACATCCTGCCAAGAAGCTCCTCTGCCGACATGAGCATAGAACTTCATCTTTTTGAGCCTCGGTTTCCTTAACTGTGAACTGGGCCACATTTCACACGTGAGAGCACACGCGGTGCCTGGCTCTCATGGGGACCCTGCGGCTTTCTATCTTGAGGCAACGGCCCCTGCCCATGTTGTCAACCTCCCCCTAGCGCCACCGCCACCCTCAACTCCACTGTTCCCGCTGCTGCAAGCAGCAGAGGAATCGGGCATGTGCCCTGCCTGTCTTCTCTTGTTCATGCTGCCCCCATGAGGTCAGCCGCATGGCTGGATCTAGCTCTTGGATACTGTTTTCTGTCCTGTAAGCTTTGCTCTGTGATATCTGAGGTGTTTCTAGTTGGGGCTCTTGTGAAGTATGCTGGGACAGGCTGAGGCACGGCAGCTCTGGAAATAAAACCACACTGAGTTACCGTGCCTCAGCCTGTCCTCCCTGGCCCTGGCTTCCTCCAGTCCCTGCTGCCTCTCTGCCTAGATGACCTTCTGTCTCGTTATCTTTGTCTGTCTCTTGTTCCTTTCCACCTCACTCTATCTCTGCTCACGGACTCACTGTCTTTCTGCCTCTCCGTATCTCTGGATTTGCCTGGTCCCGATATTTCACATATTGGAATCAACTGCCATCATATTTTTATCTGTTATATTTTTAATACAGGGTCTTATGTAGCCCAGGCTGACCTCAAACTTATTATGTAGCAGAGGCTGGCCTTGAACTCCTGATCCTCCTGTCTTAGTCCCACAAACTGAGGCTAAGTATGTGCTGTCACTTTTATGGAGTATTGTGTCTTCAAGCTTAGTCTAGCTGCTGTGTGAATTGCTTCATTCCTTTTCATGGCTGAATAGTATTCCATCGTATGGACATACCACATTCCTTCTGTTTACTTAACAGTCAACTGTCAGCATTTTTTATAAAAAAATGAGCATAATCATCCAAAATGTGTATAATATTGTTAGGGAAGCTCAGAAGACAGAGGGTTTTGCATGAAGACTAGAGGTCCCTCCCTCCCATCTTCCTCTCCAGATGTCAGTGACAGACTGCTGTGGTCCCTGGATCACATAGTGATATAAGCAGGCCCTTGAGATGTCTTGCCTGCAGCTGTCTTTCTTCCCTTTCTTGGAAGCCACTGGAAGGCAGGAGTAGAGTTCCCAGCTGGCCTGGGGACCTACGACCATGTGTGTCTTCGCCTAGGGCTCCCCTGTCACAACACGGTCATTCTTCCAGCTGCTGGTCTGGAGGAGTGCGGTGGCGGTGGGCATCTGGAACGGCGTATCTAGGAAGCAGCCTCTTCCTGGGAGCTCTTCTTGTCCCCTCCCTTCCCCACGGGGCTGCCAACAGCAGCAGCTGGTGGGGTAGCTTTAGTGAAAGCTTTCCCGGTCCCCAGATTGTTCTGTAGCCATCAGTCCATTTTTCCTTGACCCTCAGGGCTGCCACTCCTTTGTCCTGTACTTCTAAGTTAACCCCCTCTCCGTTTGGCCTGTTCGTCTCAGAACTTCCTGAGACACTTACAAACTTGGTGTGGGCTCAGGCAGGGGGTCTGATGGGCCAGGGAGCCAGGCTAGGGCAGGCCACGTTCTTCAGGGGTCGGGTTTCTGTGGCGATCAGCTTTCCCGTCTCTCTGCCTAAAGAAAAGCTGAAATCCGGAACAGGTGGGCTGGCTGGTCCTTTCACCTGGGGGAACCTGCAGCTCTTAGGAAGGCTGCTGCAGCAGGGTGGCTTCAGGGTCACCTGTGTGACCCCGTGATGGCCGCAGACTGTCCACTGTGGACCAGTAGAGGGGCAGGGCTGGCTTCAGGGATGCAGAGATCTGTAGATGCCCAGGGCCTGTGTCCTGAGGACCGCAGGGCATCAGTGATTAAGGTGCCCACACTCATTTTCTCCTCTGTCTGCCAGGGTTTGTAGCCTGCTCTGCCTGGGGCTTGTAGCTGCCATGTTTCAGCCTGTCCTCCCCAGCCCTGGCCACCTCCAGCCTCTGCCTCCATCTGTCTGTCTCGCTGTCTCTCTGTCTCATTATCTCTGTCTGTCTCACTGTCTGTCCCATTCCTTAGGAACTCGGGTTTTCCAGATGTAGAATGGGGACAGCATGGCTGGTCACAACACAGAACGACCGGAGTCGTACTGCCAGCCCAGCCCAGGTGTCTTTTGCTGAACTCCTCAGAAATGCACCCCAGGTCCCAGTGCAATGGTCCGTGCTCACAGCAGGGACTTTGAGGTGTAATTCCTGGATCCATGCAGACCTTCAGAATGAAGACTCCAGGATAGGCCAGGAAGGCACGCCCTTCCCCCAGGATTCCAAGGCTCAGAGGCATTGACCCTGCAAGGCCCTATAACCTTTGGAGTTCCAGAAGGCAGCAGCTGGAGGGTCCTCGTGGTTCCTTTGCTCCCTGCCAGCTGGCTTGGATCCCCAAGCAAGTGGATTCTCCGTGCTGGGTGTCAGCTCTGGTATCTGTGAAATGGGCAGGTGAGGGCC
The DNA here is from genome assembly GCA_030556225.1 of Cricetiscus sungorus. Lineage (NCBI taxonomy): Eukaryota > Metazoa > Chordata > Mammalia > Rodentia > Cricetidae > Cricetiscus > Cricetiscus sungorus. Next base: position 36,383,925 of record JANBXA010000044.1, on the reverse strand, counting down.
TCTTTCAGACACCGTGTGTATGAGGAGATAACTATGAGGCCTGCTCTTCAGTAGGGACCTGGAAGTTTCCACCACCACCCCAGTCCCTGCTGCAGGCTGTAGAAGCTCCTCTGGGTCCTGAAATAGGTCATGATTTATTTTTGGTGACTGGTGTCCAAGTCAGGGCATCCAAGAGCATGAGACCCCGCTCCCAGAAGACACCATCAGAGGGTGTGGCCAAGGGACCAGTGGGGCTGACAGGAGGCTTTGAGTGGTGCCCCCTCCTCTGAGGCATTCTGCTGCCCTGACGGTACCAAGCAGCTGCAACCTGACCCATGCACATCATTGGGCCCCATCTCTAGGAAACGCCCAGTGTGCCCATCAGAGCAGGGAAACTCAGATGTCTGCTGTGTGCAATTTACAGGTATCTCTGTGCCCAGGTTTGCCCCAGGCTCTGTCGGCAGCAGCCGTGGAGCCAGGAAAGGGTACCCCCTGCCGGTGGCGCTCCTGGGGTGGGGCTCCTGGGGGTGGGGCTCCGGGGGTGGGGCTCCTGGGGTGGGGCTCCCGGGGTGGGGCTCCTGGGGTGGGGCTCCCGGGGTGGGGCTCCTGGGGTGGGGCTCCCGGGGGTGGGGCTCCTGGGGTGGGGAGCAGGCCAGGCCTCCTACAGTGGTAACTCCACAAGCCACAGGCACAGATGGAAACAGAAGAGAGGGGAGGTCCAGACATTTGAAGACCTGGGGGAGGGGGAGGCCGGAGATGAAGGGGAGGAGGGGGAGGGCCGTTCTTCTCCCCATGTGTTTTGAGTTCAGGCCTGGCTGGGCTCAGTGCTGGCTGTTTGCCTCTGGTTAACTCTTTGCCTGGCTTCGATGGCTGCTGGTCTAGAGAGAGATGCAGCTGGGAGCGATGGCCAGCCTGGGGAAGCCTGGAGTGGAGTGGCCTCTTCTCGTGCTGCGCTGCTGGCCTCACCCTCAGGTTGAGACCCACTCAGATTAGCCCCACCCACCCCCTCCTGCTCACACTGGCACAACCCTTCCCTGCACATACCTGATGCTCAGACAGTCTACAGGGAGCCCATCTCACAGAACAGACTACGGAGTCTCAGAGTCACAGAGAAGGCGGGGCTTACCTGTGATCGCAGGACAGGATGGGTGGTGAAGCTGGAAACCAAAACTGTGTCCACGGCTCACCATGTGCATGGCTCACCACGTGCATGGCTCACCACGCCCACAACTCACCACGCCCACGGCTCACCACGCCCACGGCTCACCACGCCCACGGCTCACCACGCCCATAGCTCACTGTGATGTCCCCATTTCACAGATGCAAGAGAGGCAGCAGAGTCACCACCATCTGGCCAGGCTGAGGTGGTACCCTTAGCATCACTACCACCCCAGATCCTTCCTGGTATCATCATGGGTCTGTAGGGTCGGGTAAAGGGGGTGGAAGTGGCCAAAGGGAGAAACAAGGCCTTTGTCTGTCCATATGATAAACAGAAGCCCCATTGTGTACTGGGGCCGAGACACCAGGGACCAGGCCCATGGGGACACAGCTACCTGTGTTGATGTTCCTCACTCCCCTCAGGCTGTGTGACTCTGGACAGCTTGCTTTCCATCTCTGGGCCTGCTCCTCTGACTCTACAAAGCAAAGATGGGCTCCCAGAGATCCCTTCAGCGCCATGGATGTTTGGGAATTGGCTCCCTGTGTGTAGGGCTGTATTCTAGTAAAGAGGGGCAGGCCTAGAACATGCAGAGGCCGGTGTTGGCAATCTCCCTCTGTTGCTCTCTGCCTAAATTTTTTGATACAGGGTCTGTCACTGAACTTGAACCTCAAAAGTTAGGCAGGTTAGCCAGCCAGCAGCCCCCCAGAGACCTGCTTGCCTCCACCTCCTGGCACTGGGATTATGAGCACACACCATCTCTTTGGACCTTTTGTGTATGAGCTGGGGTCTGAATTTGCACAGCAAATGCTTTACCCTCTGAGCCATCTTCCCGGGTCTGAGAAACTGTTCTTGTCTAAGCCCCAGGCAGTTGTGTTGGTGGCACAGGACTATGGTCTGCCACGTGCGATTGGTACCCGTTCAGTGCCACTGTGCAATGTCTAAAATTCTTCCCCTGGGCGTTTCTCCTCCACACAGCTGGAGGCTCAGATATGTCACCTTCACCCCACCCAGGTGTCACCTACACCCCAGGAAGCCCCTGAAAGGTCGATAAATAAGTCAGGGGGTGACTTGGGAGGAGGCCCCTGTGGCGAGAGGACCTTGGCTCTTACTTAGTGTTTTTTTTTTTTTTTGCTGTCTCTGTGATTAACAACAGCAACAAAGATGCAAGACAAATAATGATTAAGGAAGAAAGGATTTATTTGGCTCTAGGTTCCTGGTGACAATCCATATGGGGTACGTCACAGCAATGGGAGCGTGGGGGAGAGATGTCCCATCACCTCCGCAGTCAGGAGGCAGAGAGGGACGGTGCTCAGGTGCTCACTTTTTCCTTTGTATCCGGTCTGGGGAATGGCATTGTCCACAGTGGACAGATCGTCCCCTGTCAATTACCTGAAAAAGTTAATCCCCACAGGCATGCGTGCCCAGAGTCCCATCCCCCAGGTGACTCCAGATCTCAAGTTGCCCATTGAGATTAACCGTGATGACGCCTGCTCTTGTCAGCCCACACATATCGCTTTATTTACTTATTCTGTTGGGAGGGAGAGGGGTGAAGGACAGAAGGAGAGATCTAGAAGGTGAAACCAGCAGGGACTTGAGGGAGTATCAGTTACCAGGAGCTTTAGGAAAGCCTTGTAACAAACATCCCCACACAGACAGGTCACAGGGAGTCACACGGCTGAGCCGCATGGAAGGGCGGCATTGGTCCCTTCTGCCCAGAGCTCTGAGAGGAGCCAAGGGCAAGGGTGACACGTCTGCACACACCTAGGTGGCCAGCTGCACCCCCCCCATCTATCTCAGCTCACAGAGTTCAGTGCTGACCTCTCCCCGTCCATGCCGATGTCATTTCCATAGCACACAGGGAACGTATCAGATGGATGAAGCCGCCTGCCTGACTCCGCAAGCCGAAACTAGACCTGTGATTGGCCACCGTGCTCGTCGGTGGTTCTTCATTTCCCCCCTGAAATCATTCCGTGGCCGTTTTAAGAGAGTGATCTCAGACTCTCCTTTTCTCCTGTTCTCATTCACAGACATACACGGCCAGGCAGAGATGTCCCTGCCTCCAAAAGTCACCCGATGGCCTGGCCGGCCCGGCCGTGCCGTTTCTGGAGAACAGGCAGCAGCGGTATCTGGAGAAACTTGTCCTCTGCTGGTGTGGGGCCCTGGACCCAAAATGGCCCTCGCTTATGCTAGGTGGGGTGGGGGAGGGGCTCCAGCGTTCTGGACTTGGCATTTCCTGTCTGTAAGAGGAGAAGCCCCAGGCTCAAGCCGGCTTCGGTCAATGGTGTCAGGTGTCGCCTCTGGAGGAGGTGTCTGCCCTCCTTGGGCTGTGAGCTGCCCCATCAAGAAGGGGTCCCTGTGCCCTTCACGCTTTGGGTTACGGGGTCACTTAAATGCTTCTCTTCCCCTGGCCCCCCAGTGCTGAGGCTGGAGCCCCTCCCAGGGACCCTAACCCTGGCTTACTTTGACATGGAGATGGGTAAACTGGTGACCTGGCCTCCCGGGTCAAGGGGCTTGCACGGGTCTGACGGCTCCTGGAAGGGGCAGCCTCTCCCCATCTTCACTGTGTGAGAAGCTCACCTGTTCACAAAACTCGGTGCCTGTGAGTGCGGTGGAGCGGGATGCCAGGCCCAGCCCACCCTTTTCTCGCTAAGAGACTCCTCTTCCACGGCATGGTTGAGATCTTTCTAGACCTTCCCCATGCTCACATGCACAGCCACGTCCGTCAGGCAGGCTTCCTCTCACACAGGATCACAACTTCCCAGACCCCACTCACTCCTCCTGGGCTCCCTGTCACATTGTAGTCTGGCAGCAGGCAGCTTCCGGGCCAGAGTGCTACCGACCCGGACAGGAATGCCCTCGTAGCCGCCCACCCTCTTTCTTCCCAATGGGAGCGTGTGCTGCCCCAGCACAGAGCTAGCTGGAAGCCTGCATGGAGGAAAGCTGCCCAGAAGCTAGCAAACTCGCACCCAGCGTGGCTGGGACACGTTTACTATTTCCGCAGGACGCCTGAGTTTCCCAGAGGTGGTGGTTGTTAGTGTGGTCCACTCACTCTCCCAAACTGAGGGCTGGTGGCTTTGTTCACGCGTGTCTATTTTCCTGGCCTGACCTACAGGCCCAGCTCACTGCACCCCACAGGGTTCCACAGGATGACCGGCCAACCTGGGCTGCCGCAGCCAGCACCCTGGCCATGATTCTTACGGGTGTGCTTGACTTTCACTGTTGAGGACGTGTGTGTGTGTGTGTGTGTGTGTGTGTGTGTGTGTGTGTGTGTGTAGGGGGCGGGGCGGGCGGGGCCTCATGGGCCTCCGTCCATCTCCCTGCACCATGACCCACAGGTAGGTGGGCTTTCTAGACAGTGCCTGGCGAGTGAGGCCAGTGCAGTACCCCAGCCATGGACTCATTTGTTCTGCTAATGGCAGGCCCGGTGGTTGAACCGTCTGCCTTTTGCATTCGATGGACGCAGCGCAGGGTCTTATAAGAGGTTGTTTTGTCCTGGATTTTCATAGGGTTGGCATTTCAGATAACCCCAGAGGAAAAGACGTGAGACAGAGACACACTGGAGAGAGAGAGATGATGGGACAGGACTGAGACACAGGGACAAGGAAGGACGATGGGCGTGCATACAAAGAGGGTCCTGAAAGCTTCAGAGGTGGAGAGGCTCACCAAGAAAGGAGAGGAGGAAGGAGAGGCAGAGGGAGAAGGAGGGGAGGAGGCTGGGGAGGAGGGAGGGGAGGAGGCTGGGGAGGAGGGAGAAACAGAGGGAGGAGGGAGGGGAGGAGGCTGGGGAGGAGGGAGGAGAGGAGGCTGGGGAGGAGGGAGGGGAGGAGGCTGGGGAGGAAGGAGAAACAGGGAGGAGGGGAAGGGAAAGGAGGAGGGAGAAGGGGTGCGGGCACATGCATCTACCCTTCCCATGCCCTGTGGGTCTCTTCAGTCAGGATCAGGTCCTTCTTTTTCTTGTCTAGTGGGTGTAGCCAGGGATGGGAGGGCTTGGACCGCTCAGCTCAGCTCCGTGGCCAGACAGCCTGGCTGGTCTTCTTGCAAGGCCTTTCGTGACTCCTCCCTGTATCTCGGGGCTCTTGGCTCTGAACTTACCCCTTCTAGCCAAGGAAGAGATGAGTGTGGTGTGCGGCCCAGGCTCTGGGCCCCAAGGACAGACGTCAGGAAATAGCTGGGCTATGATGCATCTCCCTCTCCAATCACATTTCCATAATGCTTGGGAGGGAAAGAAATGGGGCTGCGGAGGGGGCTGGAGTGTGTAGACGTGTTTGTCTTCCCAGGAACCAATCCTGCTCCCAAAGATGTTGCCCCTGGGCCGGCAGAACCCCCACATTCTAGTGAGCATGTGCTCTGGGCATTCATACAGCCTGTAGGGCTGTGGGTGTGCACCTGTGGGCCATGTGCTCAGCAAGTCAGCCCTCAAGAACGAGGGAGTTAGCTCAGGTGCCTCTTTACCCAGCCCTCGAGGGAAGGACGATGCTGACTTCTAGCGTGGTGTGGGCTTACTGTTTAATGCTGGTTAGCTCAGGTTGACTTGGCCTCCCTGGTTCGGGCGTCGAGGGGGTTTGACCATTCTTATCTGCCGTTGACCAAAGACACAGCCCCCCCCCATTGGGACACTCTGGGTTTGGGAGTGGAGGGGCTATCCTGCTTTTCAGCCCTGTGTGTCACCGATTTGTTCTGGTCTGTGGACTCTTCTCATGATACTTGCTGGCCTCTTGTGATACCATCCCGCCATTGCAGGCACAGGCCAGTGCGGGTGTGACTTTAGACAGTGGCTGTCCTGTTGTCCTGAGGACTCTCTCTGTGGGATTGGCTGAGACAGGTGTCTTGGGGAGCACTAAAGGTGCTCCTGGGAGGACTCCTACTCAACACCACTCAGCGTTAGTTTCTCGGTCTGGTGCTTTTATTTTGTCAGGTCTGGTGTAAAGCCAAGCACTCCAGATCAGCGGATTGACCAATCAGCTACAAGCCTGTACTCAGTGTGTGCTGGGCACTGAGGGTATGGTGGGGGGTGAGGTGGGGAAGTTATGCCGCCTGCCTTGCAGGGGACCAGTGCTCTGCTGTCTCCCCCCCCCCAAGCTCCCCGAGAGAGATGGGGTGGCCCTGGCTCAGTCAGCTCAGAGTTCTGCACATCACAAACTGCTGTGTCTTCTGGGTTTTCTGTGGCTCTATGAAGGGTACCGGGTCTGGAAGAGGGGACAGCGCTTCTCCATGCCGAAGGGAAGATAGTGAGTAGGGTGGGTGGCAACAACATGCAGCCCGTTCCCTGTGTCACCCTGTCCTCTCCCAGGGGTGACCCCCAGGGGTGAGCACCAAATACTCCTCCGAGGGAGTCTGCCCTAGGGAAGGGGAGGCAGGAAGTGCTGGGAATTCAGGCTCTTTTGAAGAAAGCTGCAGGGCTGGACCGTGGGCTGCCTGGGTCTGACTCTGGCCTCCTGCTTGGCATCTGTGGGATACCCTGCCTCCCGCTGCCTCCAAGGTGATAGGCCCCATTCAGGCTCATTCTCCACCCTGCCATGGGGCTTCCTGCTCAGAAGCCCTTGTCAAGAGTGAACTCCGGGAGGGGAGAGCAGGGGACACACATAGAGCTAACAGGCTGTAACCCTGAAATGACAGCATAACCAAGAGGTCAGGTGTCACCGGGGGCCACGCCGCTGGTCCACCCTGGAGTGTCACCACGATGGGTGGACACAGGCAGATGAAGTCGTCAAGGGAGAACCCAGAACCCAGACTGCTCACACAGCCGAGTCTAGCCTGGTGTGTCTGGATGCCTTCCAGGGATCTGTGACTCGGTTTCCCTGAATGTCACTGGAGCAGAGTACAAGGAATGTTTTCTTATGATTGCTGAGCCTCTTCCCCTTGGAGGCCAATTAGATCCCACCCTGGATGTGGGTATCAGCATCCCACTGGCCGGGATCTTGAGCCAAGAATCAGAATCTGTCTCTCCATTTCCTGCCTATGGATGCAGTGTGCTATTTGCCGCATGTTCCTGTTCTGTGGCTTCCCTGGTGGACCGTGCCGTGGCACTGTGAGCCAGAGCCCATGCTGTGGCTTCCCTGGTGGACCGTGCCGTGGCACTGTGAGCCAGAGCAGTCCCCCTTTTTTTCCCCTAAATCTGCTTTTGTCAAGTGTTTTGGGATAGCCACGAGAGGGCCAACTTAGTGACAGTTACTGTGAGAGCCACCACCCAAGGGAAGATGGAGCCGGTTCAGCCCAGTTTTAGAGGCTCAGCCCATCATGGCAGAGGGCATGGCAAACACCACAGCTCACACCTAATGATCAGAAGGCAGAAAAAGAGAAAGGGAGGAGAAGATTTGGATACAGCCTCCACAGGCTTTCCCGCCGTGGTGTGTACGTCCTCCAGAGAGACCCTGCCTCCTGAAGCCTCCCCACCGTCAAAATTAGTGTCATCAGCTGGGAGCTGAGGCACTTAGAACAGAAGAACCCACAGGGTCATTTCATATGGAGACCCGGACACAGGAGGGCGTCCACAGATGCACAGACGGAAGGGAGAGACAGATGGACACGAGCTGGCGCTTGAGGGCAGGTCCATTCTGTATCCTTCAACACATGAGTCTGCTGTCGTGAGTGTTAGGTTTCTGGTGGGTGGGGAGGTTGAGGCAAGCCTTTTCATCCAGGCTGGCCTGGTGCACACAATCCTCCTGTCTCAGCCTCACAAGTTGTATGGTGACATCATGCATGCCCCCTGACGACTGAGTTCCAGGGTTCTCGTGGGTATAATGTATTGGCACTTTGCATTCATTAGTACAGTTCCCAGTGTGTTAAGAACATGACTGGGCGTTGGTGGCACACGCCTTTAGTCCCAGCATTTGGGAGGCAGAGGCAGGCGCATCTCTACAAGTTTGAGGCCAGCCTGGCCTACAGAGCGAGTTCCAGGAGAGGTTCTAAAGCTACAGAGAAACCCTGCCTCAAAAAACAAAACAACAATAACAACAAAACACCCTCCCCCTCAAAACGAAAACAAGGAACAAAGAACATGTCTTGTCTCGTGTTTCAGCCACCACAGACAGAACGTCACCTACTTCTCTTGTCCTATCTTTTCTTCTTGCATTTTTGGTCAGAACTGGTTTGAACGGAGTTCTCTGTAAGGGGCTTCTCTGGACTCTCCCCACCCCAGCTGTCCCTCCCCATCCCTCCCCATCCCTCCCCCTTCACTACCCCTCCCCACCCCTTCCCACCCCTCCTCCTCCCTTTCCCCTCCCCCGCCCCTTCCTTTCCCTAACCTCCTCCCAGCTCTCCTTCCTGAAGAAATCAGCTTAGGGGTTCCATGTACTCAGGTCTCCGTCACCACCAGCCCTCGGTCAGGTGTCTACTTCCATCTGGGTTTGGGGGACATGGTCACCATAGCAACAGCGGTGGTTGCTTCCAGAAGAGAGTCCACCTTTTCAGCCCCCACCTGAGCAATTGTCTCACACGTGAGGAGGGCAGTGGGGGCAGTGGGGGCGTGGAGGACACGCACAGATCTTAAGGTTTGCGTTTGATGGAGGGTCCTTGCCTTGCATCCACTCTGTCATGTGGACAGCCAGGGTCTGTGCTTTGTTCTCTAAACCAGTGTTTATAAAGGGGGAGGTTGGTTTCCTTGGGGCTGGTGACAGGAGCCACCATGGCCAGACGCTGCCTCCATGAAGGACAGCTGTTGGGAGAGGGAGACCTGGGTTTTGATCCTGCCCTACTGAGCGCCAGGGCGGTCTCTCCTAAGGACTTCTCTTCTTAGTAGGCACTTTATGCGTGCCTGAATGTGCAGTGGGTGTGGGGTGTTCTCATCGCACATGGGACTAATGGGTGCAGATTCTGCCCCGGAGGAGACCTGTAGGGCCATGGTGCCCAGGCTTCTGGTTGTTTAATTGGGGAAATTGAGCTGCAGAAGCAGGCTCTGTCCCTGAAGTTTGCTTAGTGACTGCCTTTTAACAGTGACCTGTGCCTGCCACCTGCTGAGTCACAAGGTTCTCTCTGGTGCTCTCTGAACACTGCCCCTTGCCCTGTGGGCAGGGCAGATGCCTAGCCTCCCTCACACCATCTGCTCCATGACCCGGAGAAACCCCCATTCTCCAAGAGGGACCCTGTCATTTTCCAGCTTTGGCCAAAGAGAGGAACAGACTGACCTGGGTCTCTGGCACCCCAATAACCTCCAGTCTGATTAGTTCCCGAGAAGACCCTGTTCCCTGCCCTCCCCCAACTTCCTGTTACCTGCAGAGGCATTCTACTTCCTCCTGCCGGCCGGCCTTTCAGCTCAGAATGAAGCTAGAAAGTAAGAGAGGAATAGTCCCTTGCTTGGGAGCCTGGATGTCACAGCACAGGCCTGGCTTGGGGTAAGACAAGTGCTGCAGCGGGTTCTAGAATTCTCCGGCACCTCTGAGCTCTCACTAGGAGATGGCCACACCCCAGGGCAGAGTTGCACTGCCAGGGCCACTGTGCCCAGCATTTCCCGGGTCCATACCCAGGGGAAGAGGTCTGCATTCATTTCAACAGAAGAGACGTAGGCTTAGAGAAGTGACACAGCCTGGGAAGTCACCTGTCTTCCTGGGCTCATGGTTCTTTAGGGTCTCAGAGGATCAAAGTGGCCAGCCGTGTGTCCTCAGACTCAGGAGCACACCGGAACACCGCCCGCCTGACTTCCCGGCTCCGGCAGCTCCAGTCTGTGATTGCCCGGCCACCCTCAGCCAGGAGTCACCACCCGCTTGCTCTGGGATGGGCCAACATCCAGAGCTTTGTAACAAGCTTCCCAGGAGGGACACCAAGGTTCCCGGCCCAGGAACCACATGCTGAGACTTTCAGGGCTGTTGGCTTCAGCAAACATTGCAGGTTTTCCCCTCCCTATGCCACCACCCACAAGGTCCTTCGATAGTGGCTGTCCAAGGGGCGGTAGAAACGCAGTGTTTCCAGGCTTCCTGGAAAATCCCCCAGAAGAGTTAAATAGCATGCTCTGAAACAGAGGCCACCCTTACTCATCCAAGCTGAGCCTGGGGTGGCAGTGACAGGTTCCCTCTACGTTCCTGTCCCTGCTCCCCGTCACACTGGAAGACTGGCAGTGTGTCCACTAAGCAGCCCTGATCTGACCCATTCTCTATAATTAAATGTTCCAATGAAGGGGACAGCTGAGGAATTCCGGTGTGGGGGGCTGGGGTGTCACTAGCTGGAATTTATGGGCGTGTATATATCACGGCCGTGATGGCTGCAGCCTGTGGAGGTCAAGAGTGGCCACAGGAGGAAGGGCCCGCAGCGGGGGCTGGGATTGCCTTGGAGCACGCCTTCTGTTTCTACATGGCCCAGACCAGGAAGCAGGGCAGGTGGGGTTACCTGACAGCTGTTCTGCTCTACCTTAATCCCTTATCAGGCACCCCAAACTTCCTGTCCTCTCTCTGTTTCTTATGCTTGGCTCACTTCTTCAGCCAGCTTCCAGATGGGTCTGGGCCCTAAATAGAGTTCATGTACGCCCCCCACCTGGATTTGCCATGCTGGTCCAAGCTGCCTCCACCCTTCTTTCATGCCGTGTTTTACCAGAATTGCCAGCCCCAGGAGTGGCCACGTGACTTTGCTCTCAGATAGGCCAAGGCTAGCCCTCAGTCCCTGGGGGTGTAAGACCCAAGGAGAAGAAACTGTTCCTGATATGAGGGCCGAGTGCTCACCCTGTTTTAGACTCCCGTAAGAGTGATGACTGATGGGAGATGTTATTCTGTAAATATGTTTCTCATACTGGTTAATTAATAAAGCACCACTGGGCCAATGAGATAGCAAGATAGGCGGAAGTAGTAGGAAGGAAGTAGTAGGGAGGAGTCAAGATGTAGAACATGGAGGAAGGAAGATGCCTGCCACGGCTCCCTGATAAGACGACCACGTGGAAATACTTAGATAAGTAGAAATGGGTTAATAATTAAGACAGAGCTAGCCCATAAACAATAATGGTAACTGGCCAACAGGATTGTATCAAATACAGAGTCTCAGAATGTTATTTGGGGCTCACGTGGCGGCAGGACCATGGCGTCAGGACCGGGAGGCTGGCGGGGGTGGGAGGGGAACCTGCAGTAACAGATGACAGCTCTCACATACCCGAGTATCAGTCAGCTGCTGTCAAATGACAAGCATGACATGGGCCTTTCCGACAACCACAAGCCTTTCTCTGCAATATTTATTGCCGTGGGTCTGACGGACAGAGGTCCATGCTGAACCCTCGTCTTGTGGTGTGTTGGTGACGGTCAGCAAGGGCAAACGATGGTCCTCGCGGCTCCCGTCGAGGCTGACTAGAGCTGGTATGAACACTGGTGCTCTGCAGTGAGACAGGCTGTGCCCAATGAGCAGAGTGCATCTAGGAAGGGAGGGGAGGGCATGGGCTCCACCAGGCAGGGAGGGCCACTTGCCTGTGCTTATGGCTCATATGCACTGGACCACAGTCCGGGGAGCAGATGAAACAACAAGGGTACTGACTCAGGGCTTAAAGGACCTCGAGGGGTCGAGGGACCTTTGAAATGGTGAGGGACTTACAGAGGTCACAGCCACAGGAGGGCCTGTGTCTCAAGACAGCTCCTGGGGAACTCTGATGCCCTCCTGGGCTCCACAAAGCTAATCAGGCCTTTTTTCCACAGACCTTTTCAGGGCCTTTAATATGCTAATGCCCTCTGGGCTTCCCACTAGGGGTTAGGAAAGCCCAGATGCCCAGCAGCGTGGACCAAGGGAGCCTTTTATCTGGGACTCTTTTGTGGAACTCTGGCAGGACAGATTGGCCTGGAGTAGGGTCCCAAACACATCAGGCAGTGAGTTAGCTTCTTGTCAATATTCTCATCTCCAGCTTGTGTGGTAGAAAGAGTAGACAGTGGGGCTGCCTCCTTGCAGACCAAAACAAACCGGCCGAGTCTCCAAGTGCTGTGACTCTGCTATTCCTTCACTACCGCTCCCTCTTGCCTGGCCCTCGGCCTTGCACAGAATTGGAGGTTGGAGGTGGCTGTGTAGTTGGGCAGTGGGGAGCCTAGGGGACAGCTGCAGGGATGAATCTGTGAGCCTGGAGAGAGGAGATGGCTCTGATGACAGCACCACCAGGGGCAGGACAAAAGAATCAGAGAGACAAGGGACAGCCTGGGTTTGTTTTAAGGGATCTTCCTGCAGAGATGGTGAAAAGGGGAGGCATGGGTGCTCTTCCCGGAGGCCCACCCCTTGGTTCCTCTCCCTAGGAACTCACAGTGAGCCTTGTCTGGAAAACAAAGCTGAGCATAGGAGTGCGGCCGGCTGCTGGAGGCCTTGGGGGCAGTTAAATAGAGGATGAGAGAGACCTGGTCACATGCCAGGCAAAGCGGGTTCCTTGGTCCCCACCAAGTGCCAGGCAGACCTCACTAACTCTGGAGGGCTCAGACCTCTGTTGGCTGCCACCTTTTACGGTTGGCTTCCCGTTTTTCATCTCCTCCTGACCTCTAGCAGACAGTGTCTCTTCGCCTACACACAACCTTCTGATTGTGGCGAGACCGTGGGCCTGCTTTTCCCAGGCAAGCCCCTACTTGCTCCTGAGATGTCCCTAGGGTAAGAAGGGACAGTCCCTAGGTCCTCATGCCACTTAATGTTTCACCTTCACTGCAGCCCCTGCCCGCTTGGCCACCATTGCCCGGTCCTCTCCGCTGCCCAACTGTCCGTGCTCCAGGCCTGGCACCAGGCACAGGACAACAGGGCTGGCTGTGCAGGCTCCGTGAATGGCCGCCCTGTCTGGGCCTCGCTCTACTCCTCACCTGGGCTGTGCCGTCATGTCCTGTGTGGGGCTTAGGTAATGGGGCGGCTGGTGGCAGAATGGAGACCCGGCGAAGCCTGGCCCAGTCCAGCTGCAGGCTGAGCCGATTTTTCCAAGGATGGCCAAGGGCCAGTCCTGCCGTGTCTAGCCCCGTTGCCAATGCAAACAGGGGTGCTGGTGGGAGGGACCTGGGCCAGAGCACAGCACAGAGGGTCTCTTCACTTGCCTGCCTGGGGCCTTTAACTCTCACATCCCACCCTGGCCTGGAGCCTGAGCTGCCTCAGAAGGCTGTGATATTGTGACACACAGCTCGCAGGACGTCTTGGTCCCTTGAGGTCAAGGTGGAAAATCCAGGTTGTGCCTCTGGAGTGTCACCTGTCCACTCTCCTCCCACAGCCAATGGGGAAAGGGTAGACAGAGGAGGTGCCTTGACTGGTGTCCAGGGTACCCCTCCACCCCCCAGTTCTGGCTGTGTGCTCAGGTTGGAAGCAGGAACTCAGGACAGACAGAAAGATGCTAGAGGCCACCCCAGTCTGAGAATATTCTGTTGGTGGAGAAACTGAGGACGAGAGAGCAGAAGGAACTTCCCGAAGGCCCACTGTAGCGCTCTCCTCTTGTAGATGGGAACACCTTGCAAACTTTGAGGGGCTGAGGGGAGGGGGACACAATGAGGGTGCTGCACGCAGCTGACAGCACCCTTCACCTCCCATCCGCCTGCGCAGGTGGGGTATTTTGGGGTGCCCTTTCTTCGATGTTCCGGGTGATCAGGCTGCCTCGGGCTTCCGTGGGATCATCCTCACTCCCCCTTGAGGAGTGAGGTCCAGCTTAGAGCATGGAGATCATATTCCTGGGCTATTAGAGCATGGGGATCATATTCCTGGGCTATTAGTTGGCCCAAACGAAGGCCCAGGGACCCTCACGGATGAGCATGCCCGGGTGTTTTGGGTGCACAGATTTCCCACAGGAAGTGCCTTGGAGATGGGCTGGGCTGTGTCAGGGAGGCTGGGGACATGTTGGTGAGCAGTGTGGGCATGTTAGGCCCATGGTCTGAGAAGCAGGATAGACACACATGACATGAGCACCCAGGAGGCCTCGTGGGCAGGGTCACTGAGGCAATGGATGTGGAGGGGAGGTGACACCTCACAAAGATGGAAGTTTCAGTCAGGCTGTTATTGCGGTAACATGCAGGGGTGTACGTGGCTGGCAGGGTCACTCAAGCCAGGGCCAGGGAGCATAAGAAGAGGGAGGAAAAGAGGCACTGAGGGGAAAAGATACAAAGGTCTCTCAGCCAGGCACCCCCCCAACCCCACTTTCCTTTTTGTTTTCGAGACAGGGTTTCTCTGTGGCTCTGGCTGTCCTGGAACTCTCTCTGTAGACCAGGCTGGCCTCGAACTCACGTAGATCCACTTGCCTGTGCTTCCCGAGTGTGGGATTAAACATGCCCCACCGCGTGGCATGAGGCCCCGCTTTTAAGGGTCCTACCTTCTAGTTATGCCCACACCTTGAACACAGTGTCCTTTGTGGGTATCTTAGTTGTCCCCTGGTGTAGGGAAACACATGACCAAAGCAACTCAAGGGAAGGCGGGTTTGTTGTGGCTCATAGCATGAGGGTGTGGCCATCATGGCAGGGAAGATATGGCAACAGGAGACGATGCAGCTGGTCATTCAGCACACACAATACATACCTCATCCTCCCAAATGCACATACACTATACACATCACCCCGACATGCACACACACTACACATCTCACATACCCCATACACACATATGCTCATACGCTGCATCTCTCTCTCACACACGTGCAAACACATGTTCTACATCACACACACTACACGTTTCACATACCCCATACACATACACTGCACACACACACTTATGCACACACCATACATCTCAATGCTCCATATACACATATATGCACACACACTGCACGTCTCACATACACACTATATGTTTCACACACATCTATACACACACATACACGCACACACACTACACATCACACACATGCATACACTAAACATCTCAACACCCCGTACACATGCACACACTGCATCTCATATACACACACACACACACATGCTCACACACTACACATCCCATCCACCCCATACATGCACACACACACAGACACACACACAGACACACACATACGCACACACATACACACACACATACACATGCACACACACTACACATCACACACACATGCATATACTAAACATCTCAACACCCCATACACATGCACACACACTGCATGTCATATGCACACACACTGCATATCACACACACACATGCACACACACATACATGCACACACACACACACACACACACACACACACACACACGCACACACACACCACACTACATTCTGAAAGGGAATGAAGACTTTGAAAAGGGGTGGTTGGTGTTTGACCAAAGTACCAGCAAGAGAAGACCCCTGTGGGATGCTGGGAGTTTGCGCTCTGGCGGGCTGCACATCCCCTGAGCCTGTGATGCCTCCTCCACATGGCTCTCTCCACACTCACTGCTGCGATCACTTCTGCCTGTCACTGTGCCCAGCTGTCCCCTCTCCTCTGGTGGCATTTGTGAGCTCCCAGAAATACTGTGTATATGTGTGTGTGTGTGTGTGTGTGTGTGTGTGTGTGTGTGTTACAAGCCAGCCTCACCCAGGAACCTTGAGGTTTCTGTTGTCTTCATGGATTCACAAGTCCAGTCACAGCTGGGGAAACCGAGGCTCAGGTGGACCAGCCCTGGCTGGAAGGGAGTCAGGCCTCCAGCTGACTTAACAAATAGTCAGTCAACCCCCACCCTTCGCCTTGTCACTCACAGCTCCCTCCTCATCTTCCAGCTTCACCACAGACCCCAGCAGCTGCCCACCTCCCAGGCCCTGCCTCTGGCTCCCTGCTCTTTCCAGAAGACCCAGGAATTCTTTTCTGGCTTGCCTGCGGGAGGCCGGCTCCTGCCTTCACTTTGTGGCCGGCCTGCTTTGGAGGCCCTCCGCCCGCCCCCGCCCCCCAGCAGGCCCTCCGGTCCCCAGGTCTCCTACTGGGCCTGGGGGGCGGAGCTTGTCAATGCGTCTTAGCGATTGGAATGTGCCCTCTGACCCCACCAGCTCCTCCCCGGGAGCTGTGAGGAGGCGCCTTTCTCTTGCCCAGACCCTCTCTCCCTTTTGGAAACAAACGCAGCTTCACTCTGTCTGTGTGTGGTTGAAAGGCCTCTGTTCAGGGGCTACTTGGGTTTTTAAGTCCTCCAGGCCTCTAGTGTTTGAAGGACCCCTCTGTTGTCCTCGGAGGATGGGCTGCAGTTTCACGCTGGGAGAGGAGGAAGAGGGGCCTTGGGGAGGATGGGCCTCTGGCCAGAGACCACCCACCAGTGTGACACCAGCCTCTGAGGGCTTCAGGGAAGGGGGTGCCAAGTCTTGCAGGAGGTTGGATGGGGGGGGGGAGCTAGAGAAGGGAGGGGCTGAACACACACACACACACACACACACATATACACACACTCACACACACTCACTCACACACTCACACACAACTCACACATACACACAACTCACACACAACACACACACACTCACACACACAACACACACACACACTCACACACTCACACACACTCACACACACACACTCACACACTCACACACACTCACACACACACACACTCACACACTCACTCACACACACTCACACACACACTCACACACTCGCTCACACACACTCACACACACACACTCACACACTCACTCACACACACTCACACACACACACTCACACACACTCACACACTCACTCACACACTCACTCACACACTTGCTCACACACTCGCTCACACACACATACACACTCACTCACACACTCGCTCACACACACACTCACACACACACACACTCACACACTCACTCACACACACTCACACACACTCACACTCACACACTCACTCACACACACACTCACA
This sequence comes from Cricetiscus sungorus, assembly GCA_030556225.1. Lineage (NCBI taxonomy): Eukaryota > Metazoa > Chordata > Mammalia > Rodentia > Cricetidae > Cricetiscus > Cricetiscus sungorus. The sequence continues at coordinate 36,367,095 of JANBXA010000044.1, read as the reverse complement.
CACACACTCACACACTCACTCACACACACTCACACACACACTCACACTCACACACTCACTCACAAACACACTCACACACACACACTCACACACTCACACACTCACACACACACTCACACACACACACTCACACACACACACACACACACACACTCTCTCTCTCTCTCTCTAACCCTAATCCTGAGCAGAGGGGGATTCTGCTGCTCAGGGTCCACACTTCCAGTTTTCTCACTCTGCCATGAGAAGCCCATGCGATTGGCACAGGCTCAGGAGTGCTGCTTTGTCCCAAAAGGGACCATGCATGCTTGGTTTGTGCCATCCACCCTAGTACAGACTCTGGGGTATGCGGCATGAAGAGTGTTGACAGTGTCGGAAAGTCAAGGAATGCGGCTGACTTGCGGCCAGGCAATCTGGTTCCGTTCCTAGGAAGACTGCTGTGTGACCTCAGGTTTGCCACTTCCCCTCTCTGAGCCCCTCCTCTGCAAAATACACTAAACAGTAACTCCATGCAGATGTGGAGGTGGCTACCCAATGATGCCTGGCATGTGGTGAGCTTCTGTACTCTGAGCCACCAAGACACTGTACTAAGAAGGTCACCCCTTGGGGTCTCTGCACACAGGAGCCCTGCCTTGTCCACAACTCTGTTTGTTTGGGCAGTGCCCACGTTGGGGGCCCACAGCAAACATTCTTCATCCTCACCTGTCACCTGGCATTGGGAAGCTGAGGCAGGGTATCTCAGGTTCCATGCCTTCCGAGGCTTGGGTCACATGGTAAGATCCTGCTTCATAGGCCACCCACGACAGCCTAAAGGGGGGTGGGGTGGCACCCACGACAGCCTAAGGGGGGTGGGGGTGGCTGGAGGGATGGTTTAGCAATAGTGCTGTTAGGGAACCCAGGCTCCATTCCCAGCACCAGCACGGTGTCTCACAGTCGCAAGTACTCCAGTCCCAGGGGATCCGATGCCCCCTTCTGGCCTCCACAGGCACTGCATACACGTCATACAGGCCTGCAAAGCACCCATGTACATAAAATAGAAATACATAAATCTGGAGAAAAACAGCCCCAGACCCACAGCAAACAGTGATGCTGCCTTCCAAGCACCCAGTCCGCAGCTTCCCCACTGGGGGTGGCAAGTGTCCCTGTCACGGTGTCCAGCCAATCACAGGGCCAGAGCCACCAACGGCCCTGCTTATATCTTCTGTAGGGGTGTCTGTCTCAGTTACTTTTCCATTATTGTGATAAGACACTATGAACAAGGCAACTGATAAAAGAAAGCGCTTGGTTTGGGGCCTCACGGTTCCACAGGGTTAGAGTCTGTGGCCACCATGGTGGGATGACGACAGCAGGTAGGCAGGCATGGATGGCATTGGAGCTGCAGCTGAGAGCTTACGTCTGATCCACAGCGTGAGGCAGAGAGAGAGCTTACTGAGAATAGCATAGGCTTTTGAAACCTCCGTGCCCACCCGTGGTGACACACCTCCAACAAGGCCACGCCTCCCATGGTGAGGCCACACCTCCTCCGACAAGGCCACGCCTCCCATGGTGAGGCCACACCTCCTCCGACAAGGCCACGCCTCCCATGGTGAGGCCACACCTCCTCCGACAAGGCCACACCCCCAATCCCTCCCAAGCAGTTCCCCGACTGGGGACCAGACATTCAAATACGCGAACCCTTGGAAGCCAGTCTCCTTCCAGCCTCTGCACATTGCAGTCCAACGAGGCCCTTCAGTAGCTATCAGCTCTCTGCCGCTGTGACCACCTTACTTGGCTCACAGTTTCAGGGGCTTCTGTTCATATGGGCCGGCTCCGTGTTCTTGGCCCTAAATGTCACGGGGATGAAGGACCGGCGTAGACGGTGTACAGCAGATTAAATGTGCTCATCCCAGAGTGGGGGTCAGGCTCGCCTGGTAGAGGGCTTGCCTAGCACGCATGAATCCCCCAGCTTCATCTCTGCACAAACGCACGTGGTGGTGCATCCCTCCGGTCCTGTCGTCTGGGAGGAGGAGGAGGAGGAGGAGGAGGAGGAGGAGGAGGAGGAGGAGGAGGAGGAGGAGGAGGAGGAGGAGGAGGAGGAGGAGGAGGAGGAGGAGGAGGAGGAGGAGGAGGAGGAGACAGGGTCTGAGGCTAGCTCGGGCTACATGAGACCTTGGCTCAAAAAGGGATGAAGAGGAGGAAGAGAGGTGGACGAGGGGAAGAGAAGGAAAGAAAAGTAGCAAGTTTCAGTAGCCAGGAAATAGATGCGAGGCTGGGAAGGGCCGGGAAGGACACATCCCCCTCTACTTCCCGTACCCAGGCCTCACCTCCGTGTAGGACATCACGTCCTGGCCTCATCGGCCGATCAACGCGGATGAGAAGGTGAGGCCCCTGCACGTCTCACCTGGGGCCTCTGTCCTGGCGCCCTGTCTAGCTTCCACTCTTCCGCCCAAACTTTCCTCCTGGGACCCAGGGTGTCCAGAGCAGACCCCCACACACTCTTTTGCAGCAAGTCCCTGTTCAGAATCCACGGCAGCCTGCCCTGCCCCGCCCCTGTACCCACGGCCCACATTGCTTCTGTTCTTTGCCAGCACCTGGCTCTTACCTCTGCTGGGTCACGCTGCCCTCAGGTTGGCTGTTGTCACTGAAGTCTGTTGGAGGCTGTCCCTGGTCCCCACTCCTTCACCGCCTCACTCACTCCCGTATTCCTCTTTCTTCTGTGCTACCCTTGGGATGAGTCTTTATAAACTCCCGTGCTGCCCTCCCCACCCCATACCCCCAGCCCTAGGTGACAGTTTGGTAAAGAGCTCTGACTTCCCTGAAGAGGAAGGGACAGCCTGTGCCTTCCGGATCCCTTGCTGAGCCCGTAGCTTCCTTGATGGAGACAAAGCCTGGACATACAGTGATTGGCTCCATTTCTCAGAGGAGGAAAGTGAGGGTCAGGGGAGGAAGGGTCTATCTAGAGCCGTGCGGCCAGCCAGTGAGGAACAGAGCCGAGACAAGGCTGGTATGGACTGGCACCCACGCCTATGTACCCGACTCCTAGCTGTGTCCCCACCTGTGTGGCCAGCCAGAGAGGGAAGAAGCAGATTTCTAGGGGTGCTGTGATGGGGAGTTGTTCCTTCTTTCTCCCTGTTCTCCCTTTCAGGGTGTGGCCAAGTGTCCTCACCCACTTTCAGCAGAGCCCTCACTGTCTCTCAGAGCAGAGCAGAGCCCTCACTGTCTCTCAGAGCCGAGCCCTCACTGTCTCTCAGAGCCGAGCCCTCACTGTCTCTCAGAGCCGAGCCCTCACTGTCTCTCAGAGCACCCACTTCGTCCCTGGGATTCTACCAGCCTGGCGCAAACACAGCAGAGCAGCATGCCTAGGCGACAGGTCTCACAAAGCCTGGGGTGAAACCTTGTTCCTCAGGTGGCATCTGGTTCCTGACCCTCCTGGGCCTGGTATGTTAGGCCATTTCTGCTTTCGAGAGAAGTCTAGAGCAATGATGGAGGATGGACAGAGTGGCACAGGGTTAGATGTTAGAGCAGCTGCTGCTAGGACCAGGCACACCCTGGCTGGAACAAGGGGCTTCTCCCTAAGGCCTGCTGCCCAGTCAGCCTCAGGGATAGGATGGGTCAACAGGGCTGCTTCTGTCAGTCTGCTCAGGGCCCAGTGCTGCCTGGAGGACCACCTTGGAGGACCACCCTGGAGCTTCCTGCCTAGAGAAACACTCAGGCCCAGGGGCAGCATAGGGAGGTTCAGGTGGTGACGGATGGAGACCGAGGGCCAGTGGTGGCTGCCACGTGGGGCACTTGAGGAATCTGGATTTTATTCCCAAAGCAGCGGGAAGTCTTAGACACTGAGGAATGACTTCTGCCTTTCAAAACATGGCTCTGACCACCACGTTGGAAACAGACCACAGTGGAGGGCAGAGGCAAGGCACCAAGGAGGAGCAGGGACGGTGGCTTGTCACAGTGACAGAGAGGATGGGAGGAGGCAATGGTCAAACGTGCACATCTCGAAAGAACGAGGTGGTGGCGGGGCATGGGGCACCCTGGGTGTGAGGGAAGGCGCAGTCAAGGTGGACAGGCTTGTAAGAGCAGTGTGACGGGTTGCCGCCAGCCTCTGTGCACGCAGCCAGCTGTGGCTTGGGGAGGAGACCTCCCCAGGGGCTGCTGTGAAAGAGTCTGGGTCTGGGGAGGTGACAGCCCATCACACCAGATGCTGTGGGGCCAGGGAGGGCAGGGGTGGCCCCAGGAATTGGAGCTTGTCTTTGAACCATGCTTACTTACCCCACCCTTTCTTGTGGCCTTCCTTCCCTCTTGTCCCCGGTGAGGTAACGAGGTAACTAACAGATTAATTCTGCCCCACCTTTCCGGGCCACACTGTAGGCCACGGACATTGAACTCTCTGAAGCCGTGAGCCAGACAAGCCCTTGTCCCCTCAGGGTGCACCTGTCTGGTATTGGCCACAGAGTTGGGGCTCACAGAGCCGCAGGGCTCAGCCCCAGATGGAGACTAACTTCAAGCCTAAGATGTGGTCAGGGCTCAGGTTGACAATGTCCTCAGATAGGGACTTTCACAGAAGGGGCCAGGACCCCTGTCAGATGAGGAGGGATGGAGACCTTACAGATGGAGCAATGGCCCAGGAGTCCTGACTGGAGTGGGAAGATGCAGACACACAGACAGCGTGTTCTGAGAGAAGTGGGGTTGTGAATACGGGCCTACAGGACAAGCACAAGAACTCCCGAGAGCTCTGCACTTGGAAACGACACACGGACAGGGCCTTCCTGACCAATGGAGGAGGTTTTCACCCCGAGGGAGCTGGGAGCTGGGGACCAGTGCATACCCTGTGGGGTTTGTGGCCCCCGTGTTGCTTCCCCCTGAGTGCACGGGACCCACATCTGCATGTAGCCAGTTAACATGGCAAAGGCAGGGATGCTCCCTCCTTTGGAGGTGTCAGGAAAGTGGCCCTGCTGACAACCTGGGAGGGCGAAACCTCTCAGGAAAACTTCTGGCAGGAAAGCCCTGGCAGCACCGTTGTTTAGCCTGAGCACAGGCTCCAGCTAAGCTGGGCCTGGATTCCTGACCACAGATGCCGCCTTGAAAGCACACGGGTGCTGTTTTTAAGGACCAGATTTACAATCATTTGTTAGACAATCCAGGTCACTGGATGTTAAGGACAGCACATTAGATCCCCAGGTCAAACTCACGTATAGACACGGATTGAAGGTGTATCAAGAATCTAAATGCAAACACACATTAAAAAAAAAATTAGCTGTTCTAGATGGAACTGTGGGGTATCATTATAACCCTGGAGGGGAGATATCTTAATTATAGCTTAAAAATCAGAGATGCAGGGTGAATATGACTGCCATAGACTTTAAAACTTCTTTCTAAAGTCATCATAAATAGGTTGTTTCTAAGTCCTCAAAACGGCTATGCATATGTGCATAATGGAGAATTGACTGGGTCCACAATATGTGAAGAGCTCTTGCAAATCAATAAGAAAACATTGACTCCCTAGTAAAGAAAAATGGTGATGAGCACATTGGTCCAGCAGGACAGTGTTCAAAGGCCTTGCCTGTAAACAAGCACAAAGAGCCACCCATCTCCTTGGCAGAAACTGCAGACCTTGAGGCTGTCAGCACCAGGGAGCCTGTGAGGAAGCAGCGCCCTCCCCCCAGGCTGGTGTGAGTGATGCCATGTTGCCCACCTGTGCTCTGTCCCTTTGATCCACAGGAGGGAGATCGTTTCTTCACTAAAAGACAAACCTGAGATAAGAGAAGGCACACACACACACACAAAAAAAGCCAGTAGCCACAGCATGGTTAATCTAGAACAGGAAGGTGTATGGCTGTTCTCTGTGGTCCTGTATCCACTTATCAGCATCTTCCCCCATGATTACATCCCCCTCCTCCCCCTTAGTTACCATCCTCCTCCCCCATGCTCACCATCCCCCTCCCCATGCTCACCATCCCCTCCCCCATGGTCACCATCCCCTCCCCCATGCTCACCATCCCCCTCCCCCACAATCACCATCCCCCTCACACGATCACCACCTTTTCCCCCATTACTGTCCCGCCAATGGTGAGCATGCTTCTAGTCATGATCAGCACATCCCCTGCCATCATCACCATCATCTCCCCTATGACCAAGACCATCCCCCCTTCCCCAGGCTTGGGGATCAGCTTCCACTCCAGAACTCTTGGCGATCAGCTTCTCTCTCTCTCTCTCTCTCTCTCTCTCTCTCTCTCTCTCTCTCTCTCTCTCTCTCTCTCTCTCTCTCTCTCTCTCTCTCTCTCTCTCTCTCTCTCTGTCTCTCTGTCTCTGTCTCTCTCTCTCTCTCTCTCTCTCTCTCTCTCTCTCTCTCTCTCTGTCTCTCTGCTTCAGCCTGGGCCTGACTTTCTTTCCTTCACTCAGCTGAGTATTTCTCAGCGTAGGTGGGGAGGGGGGGTCATGATGACAATGACAATGGCATCTTGAAATTTACAGGCAAATGGATGGAAGTAGAAAAACAAACAAACAAACAAACATCCTGAGTGAGGTAAACACAGACCCAGAAAGACAAACAGGGTAAGGACGACCAGGCTGCAATCTCTCTGCTTCTTAAGGACTGGCCCCGACTTTCCAGTGTTCAGAGCCACACGCTGCTGGTGGCCCGTGTTAACTTATGGAAGACCCTTTTAGATGATGTAGTTCTGGAGGGTTCCGTGTGTTTTTGGTATTTCTTGGTGGTTTTTAAAAGGCAGGGCCTGGCGGAGGTGCAGGGGTGGAGGCAGGGTGGGGCAGGCGGTGCTTTAAGCTAGGAGGGAGGGCCCAGGGGGGAAGGGGCCTGGGAGGACTCGCGTGCTTCGCCTCGCCGTGGGGAGGGTCTGCACAGGGGACGTGAGGGTGGAGGAAGCAGGGCAGGGTCCCCGAGGCCCCTGCAGCGGCTCCTGCCCCTCCCCTCCCCTCCCCTCCCCCGCAGCCCCGCGGTGGAGATGAATACGGCCTGCTCCGCTTGTCGCAGAGGTTTGAAAAACATATTAATCACTTTAACAAATATTAGCTCAGAGCAGCAATAAACAGTCCAAGAACGTCCTCTCTGTGGCTGCGTTACAATGAAAAATATGCTAATGGGGATGCCTAATTGATTGTGTTTGAGAGACTTCAGCGAGCCAGAGCAACCTGGGCGTCCCCAGCCCAGGACGCCCAGGCCCATGCTACCCTCTTGGGGGACGATGTCGTGATTGGAGGGGTGTCACTCTATTGAGGCCTTTTTTGTGTGTCCGAGGGAGCTGGCACACAGGTCATAGCTCCTACAGGTCACAACCCATGTGCCCTGTCACCTTGCAAGCCGTGTTCGAAGCTCACGGTGGTAGCTCATCTTTCTAGAAGGGAAACCTAAGTCTGCCTGCGAGGAGTGAAAGCTGGCGGCGGGGGGTGGGGGGGGTGGGGGGGTGAGGGGAGTGGGGGGATGGGGGTGGGGGGGTACGTGGGCGGTGCAGATTCGGATCCAGGACCTGTGAGTGTTTTATCCATCTTTGAGTGAGGGGAACCTGCCACAGAAGGCTCTGGAAGCCTTCATTCACCGTGGTATATGTCTGAGGACAGGCTCATCATGCTGGGCCTGGGACAGGGGCTGCAGAGCTCAGGGAACTTCCCGTGGACGCCACCCGCGTCTCCCCTCGCTGTCACCAAGCCTCCCTCAGGCCTCAGGGCTGCAGTGTGAATTCAGGCTAGCCCCTTTCTTTCCTCCACCCTCTGCCTGGCCTAAGCCCTGGTAACTGGGTCTATACTCCAGCTCCTGACACCCCGAACCCTCCACGGATCCCGGTGACACCGGCCGGGCCCTCTGTTGAGCTCTGGCTGGGAATGGGACTTTCCTGAGGCCCCTGCTGCCCCATGGGACTCTGAGCCGTGCAGCTGAAGGTTTTTCTAGCAGTAGGCAGGTAGCAAACGCCTTTGGTCCTCCAGGCTGTACACACACAACAGGCAGGCTTAGAGCAAGGACACCGCTTATTGTGCCAGTGTTCCCACAGACAGAATTCTGATTTTCAAACAATTAAGAAATACTTGCAGTTTTAGGACGTGGCCCTACAGAGAAATCTGTGAGCTGAGACAAGGTTATAAGACTGTTGGGGACCCTTTATTCTCCCTGCCTTCTGGGTCCTTTGAAAATTCATAAAGAGGTTTTGTTTTCATGCTTTCTTTTAGTGTCTTTGTGGTCAACTTAGAGAGGAAAGGTTGGAAATACAGAGCCAAAAGGCCACAGAGATCCAGTGTCAGAAGGAGGCAGCTGCAAGCTGTCTCCTGCTGGGTCCGGGTGCTGGCTGCCAGGTGACAGTGACTTTGACATTTTATGAGCTGGTCTCATGATGGGGGGGTATACTTTTTTTTTTCCTTTTTTATGAAACAGGCTCATACAGTATAGGCCAGCCTGTAACTTGTCATCCCCCTGCCTCAGTTTCCTGAATGATAAGTGGCAGAGGTACACTGCCACACCTGACTGAAAAGTGCATGTATAGAAAATATAATATGTTTATGCCTGTCTGATGTGTGAATGTATATAATATATGATGTGTATATGCCTGGCTGACAAGTATGTACACAAATTACATAAATGTGTGTGTACCTATTTTACAGTTCACACACACACGTATATGTATGTGTATGCTTGACCTACAGATGCATACCTATGTGATGTGTATACATCTAGCTAACAGGTGTACCTATATAATATGTATATATGCCTGGTCAACAGGCATGTGCATATATGACATGTGTATAATATAGTATGTCATGTACATAGGCCTGGCAAGAGGTTGATGTGTGTACACGTAGTTGACAGGTACATGCATATGACATATGATATGTACATGCCTGACAAGCGGGTGTGTGTGTATAGAATTTATAATGTATATATGCTTTTTTGAGATTTGTTGTATGTGTATGGCCTTTTGCCTGCATGTATTTTTTGCTCCATGTGCATGCCGTTCCTGTGGAGGCCAGAAGGGGGTGGCAAATCCTCTGGAACTGGAGTTACAGAGAGTTGTGAGTCACCATAGGGATGCTGGGAATAGAACCTGGGTCCTCTGGAAGAACAGCCAGTGCTTTTAACTGCTGAGCCACCTCTCCAGACCTGTATATATTTAATATTCTTCATATGCTGCACATTTCACTTGCAAGGTAAGTAAAGCTTGAGCTATTCCATGTTTGGGACATCTTGGGGACATGTGAGCCTTTTTTCTGTCACACATGAAACCAGGGTTGCAGCTCCTATGTGCTAATGTACTATGGATAATAAAATGTACAGAGCATGATCACATGTGAAAGGCCAGGTTCTAGCCACACACATGCACGCACGCATGCACGCATGCACAAAGTATGAAGAATGATACATAGGAGGCATGGCTTGGCTGTGGAGTGGGACCCTAGGGTGGCTTCGTTCTTCTTCAGCACATAATTGGGCAAAATACCTGTTTGAAGTGGCAGAGGGACTGTCTGTATGCTCAGAATCTGGCAAGCCTGTGTTTCCTGACCCTCCATGCAGCCTTGGGTCTAACTTGAACCCAGGACCATAGTTTCTCTAAGCCCTCAGTGCCTTGTGCTGGTAGAGGCCCACAACAAGGCTGCTGACATTCCAAACATGGTGGAGATCAAACAGGCCTCTCCAGCTATACAGCTCCTCAGAGCTCCCTGGCTATGAGTCAGTGCCAAGACCCTGAGAAAAAAGATCCCCAGGAAACTTCTGGGATCCTGGGCCACCTGCATGTCTCAAAGCTTCAGTTTCCTAACTTGGGGGAAAGTTGACTATGGTCCTCAGCTGTTCCATGGGCTGTGATGGTCTGTGATGGGTTGTGATGGGCTGTGATGGTCTGTGATGGGCTGTGATGGGCTGTGATGGTCTGTGATGGGCTGTGATGGTCTGTGATGGGCTGTGGTGGGCTGTGATGGTCTGTGATGGTCTGTGATGGGCTGTGATGGTCTGTGATGGGCTGTGATGGTCTGTGATGGGTTGTGATGGTCTGTGATGGTCTGTGATGGTCTGGGATGGGCTGTGATGGTCTGTGATGGGCTGTGATGGTCTGTGATGGGTTGTGATGGTCTGTGATGGTCTGTGATGGTCTGTGATGGGCTGTGGTGGGTTGTAGTGGGTTGTGATGGGTTGTGATGGGCTGTGGAGGGCTGTGATGGGCTGTGATGGTCTGTGATGGGTTGTGATGGGCTGTGATGGCTGTAACAGTCTGTGATGGTCTACGGTGGGCTGTGATATGCTGTGGTGTGCTGTAGTGGGTTGTGATGGGCTGTGATGGTCTGTGATGGTCTGTGATGGGCTGTGGTGGGCTGTGATGGCTGTAACAGTCTGTGATGGTCTATGGTGGGCTGTGATGGCTGTAACAGTTTGTGATGGTCTACGGTGGGCTGTGATATGCTGTGGTGTGCTGTAGTGGGTTGTGATGGGCTGTGATGGTCTGTGATGGTCTGTGATGGGCTGTGGTGGGCTGTGATGGCTGTAACAGTTTGTGATGTGTAGCTAGTTGTTTTCCACCAGCCTGCCCGCCGCTGGTCTGGTCCCGCTGTCACGCCAGCCCCCAATAACACGCTGAGACTCTGTATTTGATATAAATCTGTTGGCCAGTTCCTAATTCCTTACCGGCTGGCTCTGTCTTAATGATTAACCCATTTCTACTATTCTAAGTATTTCCACGTGGCTCATCTTACCGGCCAGAGCGGCTGGCGTTCTACCTCCTCAGGGCTCTCCATGTTGACTCCTCCTTCCTACTTCCTCTTCCCTCCTTCTAGTCTCCTAGCCACGCCTATCTTGCTTTCCCATTGGTCACAGTGATTTATTCATTAACCAGTATGAGAAACCTACTTACAGAATAACATCTCCCGTCAGTGATGATCTATGGTGGGCTGTGATGGTCTATGGTGGGCTGTGGTGGGCTGTGGTGGGCTGTGATGGACTGTGGTGGGATATGATGGCTGTGGTGGGACTGTGGTGGCAAGGGAATACTGAGTTTCTGGGTGCATGCGTATGAGAGAGGGTAAGTACATGCATGCATGCTTATGACACAGTACACACAGAGATCGAAGGACAACCTGCTCCTCTTCAGCTGTGAGAGTCCTGGGGATTGAACTCAGGCTGTCAGGCTTGGTGGCAATCACCTTTACCTTAAAAGCCATCTCGTTGGCCCTGGGTTGTTCCTTTTTTCTTTTTTTAAAAAGATATAATTATTATATATACAGTGTTCTGCCTGCATGTATGCCTGCAGGCCAGAAGAGGGCGCCAGATCTCATTGTAGATGGTTGTGAGCCACCAGGTAGCTGCTGGGAACTGAACTTAGGAGCTCTGGAAGAGCAAGCAGCCAGCACTCTTAACCACTGAGCCATCTCTCCAGCCCAGACCCTTACTTATTCTTATCAGGTGTGGACTTGCTATCTAGTCTCCAAAGTTTTCTCCTCAGGCACTGGGAGACTCAGCTTTTCCTGAGTGTGGGTGGAGCCCACATGCTCAGGGTATTTAAGGTCAGAGGTGGATAGGCCAGGTGGCTGAGGTCACAGCCCCGAGAGATCGGCAGCAGCAGGGCCCAGGGCAGACTGCGGCTGCGGGAGCATCTGGGGTAAAACAGGAAGGAGGATAACCAGGACTTCTCCGCTGCCCGGGTGCTGTCTCAGATCTGCCCCATGCTGCTGCCCATGCTGGCAGCCGAGGGGGCCTCCCCAGTGAGACTGGGAGAAGACGGAAAGTGAGGAGATGCCACCTCTAGCCTCCAGCCTTCCATGCTGCTACAGGGCCAGGCCCAGGCCGTCCAGCCTAAGCCTCATTAAGCCAGGCTTGAGTGCCTGAGCTGAAGTCCATGACCCACATAGGGGAGGGAGGACAGAGAGGGAGGACAAGGAGAAGAAGCTCTTAGTTCTCAGCTCTCCAAGCCCCTCTTAGCTTTTGGGGTCTCACACTTGCTGACAGGGTGGTCCCACCTCAGTTCCCAGGTCCCCGTGGCTCACCACAGAGGGAGATGGCGCCGGGCACAGGCCAGCCACCTCTTTTCACTCTGCACTGGCTGCTGAGCTCACACAGTCAGAGGCTGTGTGAGTTCAAGTGGCTTTTCAAGGACACGGCTTAGAGAAGGACCTGGGGTCAACAGCGTGCTTTGCTGAGCGTGGGCTGCACATGCAAGTCATCGGAGGCTCAGACTCCGCCAAGTCACCTCCTGGAAGACCCCTCGGCCTCAGTGTGGCTGATTGTGTTGTTGCCCATACACCCCCTGGTTAAAAGAAAATGTCCTTTTCATGGCCTGGGTTAAGCATTCTAGAAATAGTTCCAGACCCACCCTGATTTCCTTTCCTCCTCTTTCTCTGTTCTGTCCCATTTTTTGCTGGGTTCACTGACACTCTGAGGCCGATAGCGATGACACACGGCAGGGCAGGGAGGGGGGCGGGAACAGACAGAGACAGAGAGTCTGAGAGACACAGAGACAGACACACACACACACACACACACACACACACACACACACACACACACAAAGAGAGAGGCACACAGAGCTAGTTCTCATCTCCCAGCACACTGTCTGGCCATTATTTCTCCCACGGTGCTCTGCCCACTTAACTTGGCAGAAACCTGTGTATTATTTGTTGCTCTCCAGGGCCTGAGTCACAGTCAGCCATCAATGTGCAGCTTGCTGCAGGAGGCAGGAGAAGGCCCAGCTCAGAAAGACCATGCCCTCTGTCATTCAGACAGAGGAAAGGTGACCCAGAACCGAAGCAGCGCTGATGAGCCAGGTTCTTCCTGGAACTTCTGACTTTTCTTCGCTGAAATCAGAGTCCCCACCCCTACCCTCTGGTCCTCCTTTAGGCTTCTGACCCAACACCTCATGGTTCTGAGGGATGTTGCCACCTCTCTGCGGTCCTGAAACATTCCATTAGACACTTCGTGGCTCAGAGGTGAGTGACCCCCGGGAGCCTGGTGATCCAGCACAGATGCGAGGGGACATTCCGTAGGGCGTGGTCAACACTGTCTAATTGAGTTCAGTTTCTCATCACAGCTGTGGGGTAATTAAGAAGGAAGGCCTTCGTAATTACCCAAGCCAAGGATTTCATTACTAACCGCCGCCCACCCCCACCCCCATGTTTGTTACTAATCTATTCTGTGAATTTGGATTCTATCATGTGATTGTTTGTTATTAATCCATTCTGTGAATTTGGAGATTGTTTGTTATTAATCCATTCTGTGAATTTGGATTCTATCATGTGATAACGAATGCGTACAAACCTGTCAGCACAGTCATGCTGAGCATGGGGGCAGCTTCAGGGGCTGGGAGAGGAGAGGAGTAAGATTCCCAAGGGTGCTGTGCTCAGTTAGCATCCACCACTGTGCCAAGCCAGCCAGTACCCAACATCCAGTGCCCGGACCCAGAACCACCTGGACAGTGAATAGTCCTGGAGGGGCTTAGGATGTCATTTACCATCCCTTCATGAACCATCCATACCCTACTACCTATTATCCATACATCATTCCACCCACTCCTCCATTCACCATCCATCCATCTATCCGTCCATCCATTCACTCATTCACCTGCCACAGACTGCTACAACAGCCCCAGTGGAGACAGTGTAGCATTCACCCACCATCCACTATCCATCCTTCATCCATTCACCCATCACCCATCCATCCATCCATCCATCCATCCATCCATCCATCCATCCATCCATCCATCCACTCATCCATCTATCCATCCACCCACCCACTATCCTCCATCCATCCATCATCCATCCATCCATCCATCCATCCATCCATCCATCCATCCACTAGTGAGAGCAGTCTTCCTTACTGCTCAGGGCCAATGGGACTTTCTTGAAGGACAGCAGCTGGATGGGGCAGAGAGGAGAGCAGCAGATGGGAGCAGAGGTCTGAGGCTTGTCTGGAATGTGTCTGGGGTGTGAGGTATGGTCAGGATTGATAACAGGGATGGGCGTATGGACTTGCTCAGTTTTTGGATCATTACCTGTAAGGATGGAGCTTGGCCAAAGGTGAGGTCACCAGACTAGCATGTCTGCAGGACAGCTGCAATCAGAGTTTGGAGACTTGGCTCTTGGGGCAGATGGGGGCAGTGCAGGGATGGGCACCTGTGTGCCAGGAGCTAGATGGAGAGGCATGAATGACTGGCACCTTGCTCGGGGGTGGAGGACAGCATGGCCTGCTTCTGAGAATTCAGCTGGGCAGTTTGGTTGAGCCAGCAGGGTCCCTAGACTGTTGTGTGCCAGGCACCAGATAACCAGTGGTCAGTACATAAAGTTTATAAAGCAGCAGCACACACCGGCCACCCTGACTGCAGACGGCCCGGGCTGTACGCTGAGGGCAGAGCAGGAGCTGGAGATGTCAGGGAAAGTGCTAGTGGTCAGGTTAGCAGGGTTAGGCCCCTCCCTCCTTCGCTAATAGAACTCAGCCCAGGCACCCAAAGGCGTTCAGGCAGGAGTGGCGTGGTTGGGAGACAGGGTGTTTGGGCAGGGAGAAGGGACAACCCCAAGGCTGGGCCTACTGAGGAAGCTGCTTTTGGCATCTAGGGCAGAGGCCCTTGCACGTACTTGCTATGTGACCCCAAGCCTTTGGAAGGGGGTCCTCACATTTCCCATCTTGTGAGACCTGGAGAGGGTAACAGGAACGTACAGGGAACAGAATACAACTTCCAGTGACCTCTGACCTTCCTGGGTCTCCGGTTTCCGTCCTCATCAGTTAAATGTACTGGACAGAGCTCCTGCAGAATTCTGCTGCAGAGAGAGCAGCTGGGGCCGCTTGCTTGTAAACAGCCCGGGCGCAGCCTCTGACAGGTTGACAAAGAGAAGTCCTGCAAAAGGGAACGGTATGTGCGTGGCTGACGTGGAGCTGAGAGCCGAAAATTCCAACAGTCCTAGCACCCAGCAGCTGTGACCAGCCTCCCCCCACCCCCCATGCCTCTTCAAGACAGAGTCTGTCTGCCTTGGACATCCTCTGAGGTCTTTCCCGGTTCCAATACTGGGCAAGAGCTCCAGTTGGACCCAAATGCACCCTCTCTGGACCAGAGACTTGCACTCACTTCCCAAGGACACACAGCACAGTTAGGGCCAGAACAGCCAGCGTGAAGCTGGTATGGAGTACAGACTTGAAGCCCACCTGTCACGGCGGGATCAGGAGGCGCCTGCTGAAGCAATTCGGGGAGCATGGGCCATAAACCAGCTTTTCCCGGTTAGCTCTTAAAGTTTTGCACAACATATTTTATGTGTGTTTATATTAAAGGGAAAAAAAAAATCCCAGCCCTGAATTGATTGAAAAAATGTGTTGTTCTGGAAGGACCAGACTGCCTTTCTAGCGTGCAGCGCTCTGCGAGACTTGGACGGCAGAGATGTCACATAAATAGTTGTGCTAAGTTGCTATGGCAACAAGAATTTGAAAAGCAGATAGGGCTTGGGGATGCTTTTCCTGGTCACTGGAGGAGTTTTCCAGGGAAGTGAGGTTCATCCAGCACCAGGGGCCATGTGGGATGTGGAGAGGTGATTCGGGGAGCACAGTGCCAGGGTCAGAGTTGTAGTGCTGACTGCATGGTAATGGGGGTTGTGTCACGTAACCCAGATGTACTGGCTGGCCCTCTCTGGGCCTCAATTTCTCTTCAAGTAGATCACAGCCTCAGGCCCACCGTTGTTGTGGGACCTTGACTCTCACGGCACCCCTTGGAGGCAGATGCGCACCCTCTTCATTACACAGATGGTGAAACCGAGGCCCAGGGTGCCACAGAGGCTCAATGGCCGAAGACAGTCTCAAAAATGTACACTTCCTGCTGTTTTATTTGGGGTACCCATGGCTGCTCCAGTGCCCAATGAAGAGTCAGCCCTGGGGCCTTTAGGACACTGGCTTCTCAGAGAGAGAGGCTGGGTGGGATCCCATGGGGGACATGAGGGGAGGGGGTGTGTGTGGGTTGGGGAAGGAACAAGGCCCGGAAGGGGAAGCAGTGGTCAGGGGGAAGGAGGCAGACATGTTTCTCCTGTTCACGCACGCACTATCTGTCCGTCTGTCTACCTACCTGTCACCTGTTTACTGTTTACCTGTGATCTATTTAACATCTATCTAACATTTATCATCTACTTATCTCTATCATTGATCTATCTATTATCTATCCATCCGTGACTCTATTTGCCTGTCTGTCCATCCGTCCGTCCTTCCGTCCATCCATCCATCCATCATCATCATCTGTCTGTCATCATCTTTCTGATGTCTGTCTGTCTCTACATTCATCCAGCTATTGAAAAGCAAGGAACTGTTCTTGCTTTTGTATCTTTGTGCCCTCTCCCTCCCTCTTTAGCTCTTTCCTCCCCTTCTGCCCCTGCCAGCAAAGTAGTTTGAGTAGCAGTGATGCTGACAATGTCGGCTGTGATAGGGTTGGGGGGACCAGAACACTGAGTATCACCTACCTGCCTGTCCAAGGCTAGAACCAATGTCTCTGACAGGAGGTGGAGGCTGGTGTGAGGGTGGACACATGGATGTCCTGAGCCCCAGGGAGTGACAGAGGATGGCCTGGGACCCTGACCCATTGCTTCTAGTGAGAGCTGTGACCCTTCTCCACAGACCTTACATCCCCTCAGAGCAAGGTGTGACAGTTGTGGGCTTTGAATCTGGTTGCAAATCCTGATGCCACCACCTCCAGCCTGGCCTTGGGCAACTGACATTGAAGGCTCCAGGCCTCAGTTTCCACATCCCCACACTTCCAGGCAGGCTTAGTGCCTCCTCTGCTAACCATTTGTCTGGATGGACCCTCCTCAGATTTGGCTTCCCCGTGTGGCCTGGCATCTGTCTGGTAACGGGCGGGCTCAGTGGACGGACTGCTTGGGTAGGGTTCCACTGGGGCGTCGTGCTACCGACACCATTGTGCTACAGAGAGACAGACGCTCCCTGCTTGCGAGATGACATGGCTGTGGAGCTGAAGGCTCACTGGTGCTGCAGACCCTGGGCCCCTGAAGCTGGAGAGAGAGAGCCAGGCTTCCAACTGTGTCCTGGGCAAGAACTGTAGAAAAGGAAGCCAGGAAGAGGGAAAGGCTCGGCTGGTCCTCCCTGGGCCTCTCTCCAGAGAAATTGGGGTCCTGGTTTCCCTGAGGGGTGGTGGCTCCAGCTTTCTTGGCCCTGAGG